>SJYT01026400.1:152725-216935 GCA_006410635.1 Cephalophus harveyi | reverse complement strand
GTTTTTTTTTTTTTTTTTTTTTTTCATTTTATCCTAGCATCTGTGGGCTTTCCTGGTGGCTTAGCTGGTAAAGAATCTGCCTTCTATTCAGGAGACCTGGGTTCAATCCCTGGGTTGGAAGATCCCCTGGAGAAGGGAAAGGCTACCCACTCCAGTGTTCTGGCCTGGAGAACTCCATGGACTGTATGGTCCATGGGGTCGCAAAAAGCTGGACACTACTGAGTGACTTTCACTAGCATCTGTAGATCAATACCTCATTAACTTAAAGTCTGAAATGCAGAGATTTAACTAAAACTGCACTACTCTCAAACGTAATGCCTATTATGAATTAATATACACATAGGTGTTTAATAAAGCCTGAAAATATACATCAGATTATCATGAATCTCAGACACTGAGATTACCTGTCTTCACTTACCTCAAATGTTTTACTTAATAAAAATTGTGTAGGTTCTTGTTGTTCACCTAAAACTATCACAACATTGTTAATCAGCTATACTCCAATACAAAAAATTTAAAAAAAAAAAATCAAGTAGGGACTTTCCTGCTGGTCCAGTGGTTAAGAATCCACCTGTCAATCCAGGGAACACAGGTTCGATCCCTCATCTGCGAGGATCCCACATGCCTCAGGGCCACTAAGCCCGCTCGCCTGTGCTCTGCAACAAGCAACGGCAACCACTGCAATCAGAGGCCCCTGCATCAGACAAAGAGACGCCCTCACTCACTGCAACTAGAGAAAGCCCACGTGAGGCAACGCAGACCCAGCTCAGCCCAAATAAATACGTTAAAAAGTTAATAAAAATCAGTATGCCACTTGTAAATGAGCTAAACAAACTCAGATATCCCCCAAAGAGATTAGTGAAATACAAATTTTAAATGAATATGTCTACTTTCACTCCCTCTTGATTAAGCACCTTCAGTATGCTCAGCATTGTGTTAGGAACTTAGGTTACAACAGTGGATAAGCCTGGTTGCTTTCTGAGGCTGACATCCTAGAGGGGTGACAAACAAAATGAGTAAGCAAATTTTAAAAGGAAAAAAAAAAAAAAAACAGCACTCCCTGTGATAAGTGAAACCAAGGAAATAAACAGGGTACGGTGACCTTAGACAAGTGAGAAGGTGGGAGGCCACACCAGTTTCTACCAAGTGGTTAGAGAAGGTTTCTTCTCCAAGATGAGTTTTAAGCTAAGACCTGAGACAGTTCAGGATACTTCTCCAAGGTCACCACATTGGCAGCCTTGCATATCAGGCTGCCAAGACATTTTCAGCATTAGGAAACAAGTAGGAAAAGGCACCCATGGCCAGGATTGAATGCAGGTTAACAAGCACCCAGCTTGCCTGGCAGGCACTCTGCACACCAGCCAGTTAGAACGAAAGAAGTTACACATGAACAGACTGCTCATCCAGAGAGTGTAAAGCCGTCAACACAAACAGCAAATGACCAGCCTCGGGAATATGCAAAAGAAATGTATCCTGCTGATTCATACTTCCTGATGATGCCTCTCTGACAAGGCTCCAAGCAATGTATTTCATGAGTAAGTTACTCCTCTGTCCCAGGAGGATGTTTACAACTATGTAACACATTCCCTTAGACCTACAGTTTGTAACTTAGCTAACTCAGTAGGTATGTAAGAACACTTTAAAACCCATCCTGCCACCTTCTGTAGGGTTCTTTTAGTCATGTAATGCAGTAACTAACACGCCGTCGACAGGGAAGAAGAAATCTGTGGATTGTCTCAACACCCTTAGAGAATCCACATTGCGAAGCAATTACTGAGCTTTCCAGGTGGCGCTAGTGGTAAAGAACCCACCTGCCAACTCAGGAATCATAAGAGCCACAGGTTCCATCCCTGGGTCAGGAAGATCCCCTGGAGGAGGGCACGGCAACCCACTCCAATATTTTTCCCTGGAGAATCCTCATGGACAGAGGAACCCAGTGGGCTGCAACCCATAGGGTCGCAAAGAGCTGGACACAACTGAAGCGACTTAGCACAGCACAAGCAATTACTTCCTTCAAATGTACTGTCCTAATGATCAAAGCTATGATAATCAGATTTCATTACATTTTTAGCCTCTCATAATAAAATCCTCCTTTCCCACTGCTAAATGGATTAATATTAAATAGCATTGCCTGAGTGGCAGGTGACATGTGTGACTTGGATTCAACTTACCTGGAAAGGTTTTCTCCTCTACCCATGTGAAGTCCAGAGCCGGATCTACAGATAGCTATAATTTGCAATCAGAAAGTCTAAGAAGGGCTTGGGGCAGAACTCCCTACCTAGGAGTCTCTTTTGTTTCGTAACAGCAGCCTGTCCCTGGCCTGAAATGACACTATTATTGAGTTCTTGAAGAGTTTTTCAGTGCTATTTTTTGTATCTTTAAAAATCTTTCTGAAAAATCCCTAGGGAGATACTATGTGAAACGGTTGCTTTCGCAGGAGAAGAGTTGACAAACAGCTTCAAGCAGTGTGGCTCAGAAGCCACGTGTACCTGTAGACCTGGAAAGCTCAAAAAGCAAGGAGTGAGGAGAATTTGGAGGTCACTAAACAGTGAATGTCAAACTTTACAAACTTGCCTCAGGCCAACTTACAATTTCAAATACCAGTGGTTCCCAAACATTGGAATCACCTGGGGATCTTTAAAAAGCACTGATCTCCAGCTTGCAGCCACGCATTGATTTCACTCATGGGGGTACCACCTGGACATCTAGGCCTAAAAGCCCTCCAGGTGACTTATGTACAGCAATGTTTGGGAGCCACTGACATAAAGAAGCATTGCTGTTAACTGCATTCTGGAGTGATTTGATTGCCTTCAGAGGTCAGGATCTCCCGTGCCAGTGCTTCTGGACCGTGGCCACTAAGATTCTGACTTAACTGCTCTGGGGAACAGCCCAGCATCGCATATGCCAGGTCGAAAACCACGACCTTAAGCCTAGAAACTGTTTTCTGGAAAGTGTGATACAACTGTCCCTGAAGAAGCCCCAAGTGCTATTCTTCCCACTTTGTTCAAGTTGGGGATTACCCCCAAAAGGCAATGAAACATTTCTCCAAGGGAAGAAATTTAGGGGATTGGGGGGGGGCGGTAATGAGGGCGAGGGCAGGGGATGGAATTTACTAAGACAGAAGCAGCAGAGATGTTAGAATAAGGAACAGCGCTGGTGCCTCCCCGGTGCCCCAGCTTGACTGACTGGCTTGAGAATTTCCTTAGAATACTTCTTGGAGGTGGCTCCACCTTGGCTTTGATCCCAATAAATTGTGAAAACTCCTGTCCAATCAGAACCCGTGGCGCTGCAAGGAGCCAGACAAGCAGGCCTGGAGCCTCCAGTCCCTGTGAGATTCTGCGTCAGGAGTTTCCCAGGAGGATGCCTGCACCCCTCGGACGTCTGCGGTCTTGCTCCATACCCTCCGGAACCCCGCCACTCCGCCCCAGTCCTTTCTTCCCCCAAAGCTCAGCGGAGTTGATTCTCTCCTTGAAAGACTTATAAAGGACTCGCTTAAGGTTTTTGACATGGGGATTGTCCTTAGACGGACGTCTCCGACGTGGCTTGGAGACGCGGGTGCTGCTCTGGCAATGCCTGCAACCCACTTCGGGGCCTGGGCAGAGCCGCGCGTCTCGCCCCGGAAGGGAAGTCCGCGGAGACCCACCCCACCTGCGGATGAGCCCGCTCGGGTCGTCGCTCCTGCGCCCCGCTTCTCCCTGCCTAGAGCGCGGCCCCTACATCGCTGCGTCTACGCTGAGTCAGTTTATGAATGAAGAGGAGCACAGATCGGAGGCAGAGATTCTGGGAAAAGTCCTCCTCACGCCGTTCTCATTTACAGATGCGAAGACGCGAGGGGGAAAAGCTCTGACTCGGTCCGGGTTTGCCACAGAACATTTGCGGCTGAGCCCGATTTAGCCGTCCTTGAATTTCCATTCTGTTGCCTGGCAACCGGTTCAGACCAGCTCCCGGCCCAACCCCAGCCCCCAACCCGCACCCTTTCTCTGCCCGTGCAGCTTGGGCCGAGCTGATCAAGAGTTCAGCCTTTGGGGGCTCGGGCCAAAGGCATGTGAGCGAGGGTACTAGGGGAGCGACCCCAAGCCCGCGCGAGCCCAGACTGGCCGGGGCTGGCGAGCCTCCCGCGGTCCTTTCGGGACTTCCTTGTGCATCCCTCCTCCCCCAAATCGGTGGACACTACTTAACCACAATCGTCAACTTTTCTAAAGTTCTCAGCTGCTCCGGGATTCTCTGAGATCCCGGTGGGAGAACAGACACTCTCAGAGAGTTGAGGACGCCGAACCAAACAGGAAGGGGAACGTGTTGGAGCGCCTTCTCCGTCCCAGCTGGCCCCACTCGGGCTGGACTTCTCTGCCACAGGCGAGTTAACGGAGCCCGAGCCGGGCACCATTGGGAAAAGCGCGGACTGTGCTCGGGCGGCTCGCGGACTCGCGCCAGCCAGCGCCGCATTCGGGACCCAGCGCCCCGGCCCGCCCTGCGCCGCGGCGAGCAGCCAGGGGCTGGGAGCGCACGTGCCGCCCCCTCTCCCGCCCCCGGGCCGCGCAGGTGGTACGAGGGCAGCCGGCCGGTCCGCGCTTCCCCGCGGGGCCCCCAGCGCCAGGGGCTCCTCCACCCTCTCACTCCCTGCGCCCCGCGCCCAGGAGACTGGAAAGGGGAGGATGTTCTGGTCTTTACGCTACTCACCCACCCACCCCGCCCCCAATACTTACTTTGTACAGGTCCAGCATGAAGAGGGGCGCAGACTTCAGCCGCCCTGGTGGGGGTTCCCCGCGAGCTGGCTGCTGCTGCTGCTGTTGCGGGAACACCGGGGGCTGCGGGAGGCCGTGCAGGGGCCGCGGCCGGTGCGGGAGCCCCAGCACCGACAGGATCTCTTTCTGCATCTCCCGCTTCTCGTGCGTCTTGAGCCGCCGGTACAGGAAGCCCGAGGAGGAGGTCTGCGGCGGGGGTGGCCGCTCCGCGTGGCCCGGGCTCCCGCCGTCCCCCAGCAACGCCCCCCCGGCGGCGGCGGCGGCGGGCAGGGGCGGGGGCCCGCAGAAGCTGCACAACAGCCCCCACCACCAGCACAGCCACTGCGCCGTCCGCCCCAGCATCCCCGCCGGGCCGGGCGGGCCCCGCGGGCCCCGCGAGGCGTGGAGCGGCGGAGCGAGGCCGGAGCGCGGCCGCGGTGGCCCTTGGCGTGAACAGCTCCCCCCGCCACCTCTCGGCGGACTCGCTTCCCCTTCCCGGCCTCAGTCCTTATCTCTCATGGTTCTCTGGGGCGCCCCCAGTTGCCCGGACTGGAAGGGAGGCGGAGGGGGCGCGATCCCCGCCGCAGAGCCGCTGGAGGGGCAAGGGGAAGCCCTGCACTCCCGCGGAGATCTCCGGAGGCGCAAGGTCCAGGCCAGGTGCGTCCGAGTCCGGGCCGCGCTGCAGAGGGCGTCCTCGCCCCGGGGCGGGTCAGGGGGCAGTTGCTCTAGGGTCCGGCTGCCGGCGCACAGCCCTCCCGGGGCGGCTCACCAGCGTCGGGGGATGCCCGGCATCGCCCCCGCGCACGCCTGCGCCTCGCTCGCGCGGCCGCCGTGAAGTGTGCCCCCGCCGGAGGGCCCCGGCCGTGGCGGAGAGGCGTCCCAAGGTTCCAACCCTCTCGGCGAGGCTTGAACTTCCTTCTCGCTCACAAACTCCGCGCCCCTCGGTCTCCGGATCGCCCTCGAGATCTCGGCGCGCTGCTCCCCTGCCCGAGCGCAGGCGGTCAGGATCCTGCTCTCCGTTCCGTGCTGGCTCGGCTGCCCCCACCCCGGCCTAACCCCGGCTCGCAGAAGGGATGGGAGGGACGCGGGCCGGGGCGCGGAGCGGCGGCGGCGGCGGCGGCGCCGGAGTTCGCAGGCTCCCGCCTCTCGGAGCCGCGCTGCCCGCAGCGGCCAACGTGGGCTTTCTGGTGCGCCTCTCGCCCAGGTACCGCACTCCAGCCCCCGGCACGCCCCGCCCCTCTGGAGACGGACAGGCCGGCCGCCAATGGAGAGGCGCGCCTCGTCGGTATTTAAATGGACCCGCCCCCTTCTTGCACCCTCCCTCTCCCGGGAGGCGGCGCCTCCGCCGAGCGTAGGTTTCAAGTATAGAGAATTCTCGCAGGCGTCCCGGGAGCGGCGACTCAGAAGGGCAACCAGATCATCGGTAGGGAGAACGATCTGATCAGAGCCCAGTGGAAACCTTGCTCTTTTACGATTCCATAAAAAGCCTAAACTGATGTTTTTAACTAAATAAAAGTAAAGTCAGCTGTTAAATCAGTGTCACCTGACTCAGTTGAGGAAGAACAGAAAAATGATGATTTTCCCATTCCTTCCTTATTTTCTCTAATTGATGTAATGTAGTCATTTAACAGTCACGTGGCTTCTCCAAGACAGCTGCTGGGACTTGGGGCACAGCTGTGGAGAAGCTGCTCCCAAAAGCCACAAGGAGGGTCAAGTATACGCCAAACCCTTCGTCCAGAGGGCTTGGGCCCCAGTGTTTTATTTCTTCATTTGGGCTTCGGCTTTGCTTCTTAGCGGCTTCCCTAGTGGCTCGGTGACGAATCTGCCTGCAATGCAGGAGGCCCAGGTTGGACCCCTGGGTTGAGAAGATCCCCTGGAGCAGGGAACGGCAACCCACTCCAGTACTCTCGCTTAGAGAATCCCATGCACTGAGGAGCCTCGTAGGCCACAGTCCACGGGACCAAAAGACTAGGAAACAAATTAGCAACTAAGTACTGGCACTCCACTTCTTCAGCTAGCCCCCAGAAGAAAGCCGGTGTAATCAGATCCTATAATAGAAAAACGCACCCCCACCACCATCTTCTTGGAAAGGTTTTAGTGCTTCTCCAGTTTGTCTGTTAAGGTTGCGTCTTAATGTATTGAAATGCACTCTGTTTCACACAAAGCAAGATCAGTAAAACTTGAGGTGAAGTGGTACAGGTAATTTCAGTAACGGTAGTGGCTTGGCACGTTCCCATTGTAGACAGGGCCCTGAAACTCTGGTTGCTGGGACCATTAGACAAGATCAAGCATGTAAAAAGCGTTATAATGTTATGGCAGGCTCACTGCTCAGCTAAAGACACTGCCCCTCCACCCAAACACCACCACCACCATCTGCCATCCAAGATGCAAATTCATTTGCTCTTCCCATCCAAAAATGCCAGTTATTGGTGCATCTTAGAAGGAAGTTCTCGTAAAACATTTTGATCTTTTATCTATCTGGTGAAAACATGTGCCTTAGAAATCAATGCTGACCTGGCTACCTTGGCTCACAGAGTCCAAGGCATTTGGGAGCCAGACCAACCAAATACATAGAGCCTTATAGGATCTGTGATCTTATGGGTATTCATTTGCTCTTCCCATCCAAAAATGCCAGTTATTGGTGCATCTTAGAAGGAAGTTCTCGTAAAACATTTTGATCTTTATCTATCTGGTGAAAACATGTGCCTTAGAAATCAATGCTGACCTGGCTACCTTGGCTCACGGAGTCCAAGGCATTTGGGAGCCAGACCAACCAAATACATAGAGCCTTATAGGATCTGTGATCTTATGGGATCATGAGGTTTCTGCTGATTCACACCTTATAAGCATGTTTACCTTGTTTCAAAGAATCTGTTTTGAATGGGTAAATGTCTTTACCTCCCATCACCCCCACCACTCACTGATTGCTCTTATCTATTGTCCTGTTTCAGCCCAGACACACTGGTCTTTAGGACAGACTTTGGTTTTACTAATGTCCTATAGCCATTACTCTCAGGCAAGACATCAGCCACACTGACGGCCAGTCTCTAACCATCTGCAGGGGTTGTTTTCATCTGAAAAGAGGAACACATCACTCCCTTGGTCTGGGATTCCAGGCCCCTTAGAATTCAAGAGCCTCCATCTCCCTCTTTCTTCTGCTGGGACCTGTTAGCAACATGAAGTCATTGCAGCCCCCAAGAGCTCTGATCAGAAGATCTGAAGTCTCAGCAAGTACGTGTGGGCTTCCTCCTTTCTCGAACCCAGTCACACCTTCTTAAGACTTCTAGTGAGACATGTGGAGAGTGAAGCAATTCCAGCCTGTCAGGGCAGTGGGGAAAACCCTGGAAAGCCAAAGAACCCTGAGCATAGGGCACTTCGGGAGGCCTATGCCCTTCAGCACACAAAGGCAGACCATGACTCGTCTATTGCACACCTATTACATGAGCCAGAGGAGAACTCAGGCAAGCACATCACCATCACCTTTTCTCAGATACTTGGTAAGAAGTAGATGGACCTATACGATCTGGGTCTAAAACGGCCCTTAGTGATTTGTAATCAACGTCTGTGCAGCAACCCTGATTCAGCTCTGCCATGGGCTCCACCAAGAAGTACTCTCAGGTCCTGTTGTGAGATGCTAGAAAAAAGGGGGTGCCTCCCAATGACAAACACAAGAGCACACGACTCTCTTAAGAGCCAGAGGGGAAACATATGACGTGAGATATGACAATGGTCATAAAGACGGTGACATTTGACCAAGGACCACAGAAGCGGATGCACTCTCCTCACATCTCCACCGCCCCCTACACGTGCATATGTTTGTCAGAAAACACTCAAACATGGCCTTGGATCTGTTAGGGGAAAGAGGTATAAAGAGATATGATTCTGAAATTTTCATACAGTCAAAATTGGGACCACTGCTTCTTCAAGCCAATCTCAACTCCAGGTGAATAAGGGACGCCAAACCACCACCTCACCCCTCCCTGCTTCTCTGACCCCTGCCCATTACCCACTCCAACCCTCCTCCAGAAGACCCAGGACTAGGGGCTGGGCAAAGTCCAGATGTGATTCAGGAGGGATGGAGGAAGGGCCAGAACAGGTCTGCCTCTCAGGGTCGGCTAGGCTGTGTGATGGAGGGAAATCAGAGGGAGCTTCGCCCCCTGCAGGACACCACAGTATCACAGCCCCTCTGCTCTGTGGGCCTGGCCCGGCTTCGTCAAGTTCTCTGCAATTCTCCAGAACATCTGGGTGCAAAGACGAGGAATTCGGTCAAGAAGCCGGATGTGGAAGCCAATCCATATCAAACATCTGGCGGCTTGGCTGACATTTCATGCAGATGGCCTTCCATTTTCCGGAGGAGGTTGCTGGTCCCAGCCCTGCCCACAAAGTAGGGGACTGAGGAACCCCTGCCGAAAAGTGAAGGATTGCCCTGCGCCTTTGGTGACATGGGGGTAGGATGGGAATCCCGTACCCAGGGGTCTGTCAGGGCACAGGGTAGGTCACAGAACAGAGTGTTTATGAGAGCAGTTACCCATGTTCCTTTCATGTTATGAGGATTTCCAGTTTACATTTATCACACACGTGACCAAATAATTTCTATTTTAAAAAGATGTTGCTATTAATTTGGTACATCAAATATTCTATACTCTATGCTTTCCTTTGAATTATATTATTAGCAATAAACTGCAATTGCAGTCTTTGATTTGTGTACTAAAACATACCTGGGCCCCTCTCAACTAACTTTCGCAAGATGTAAGTAGCTGCTTTTAGAATTAATCTAACATAGAAGCATTGTAAGATATGCTGCTCTTGTGTTTAAAAGCCTGAGGTCTGGTCGCCTGGAATCCTTGGGCAGCTCCACTTAAAATACTACCTTTTTATCTTCTACATCCCTGTAAGGATTTGAGTATTAACTTGAATTTCTCAATAAAATAATTTGCTCAGACTTTCAAAATGTCAATTTGGAGTTGCGTGAAAAGGAAATATGGTAAGTAAATGTTTGCAGAGTATGAGAAATGAGAATTTGAGAGTTAAATAAACATTGCTTCTGAAAGCTACACCTGTAAGGCAGCCTTCAAAATACAGGTCTCATCCAGAGGTCTGTGGTAACACTTGCGTTCACTCACACTTTCCTTTTACTGTCAACTATTCAAAAATGCTGGGCATTCACACTTCAAAATATCATGCGAGCCATCATATTTTCCTACTCATGAAGGACATCTGGTGGCAAAGTGAAAAACTAATACATAAATCTGCTTCCAGAAAAATTTTCCACACTGTAACCCAAGCGGCAAACCTGTTACTTGTGTGTCTGTGCCTCAGACTTTTCTCACCAGCTCACATCTTTATCATCCAAGGATTTAGACGGGTTACGTTATATGAAGCCACAGAATCTTTAGAAATATCCAGAAGATTCATTTTTGAAATGTTGATTGGTTAACTGACATGGGCAGACTAAACTCTAATTTTTTTTTTTTAACTGAGTTAAACAGTGCTTAACACAGCCCCGTGACTAGCTCTACTAACCCTGGAGTTTGGTTCCAAGAAATCACCGAGCATTAAGTTCCACTGGGCGGTGCCTGAGGTCCTTGAGCCCCACCCGTCTGTGGTTCCCTCTGGATGTGTCCCTGGTGTGTCAACCAGAAGGTCCCATGAAAATATAACATGATTTTACTCCCAGTCCTTTTCCCTGGTAGCTCTGTAAGCAGTGTGTGGGGGGTGGGGGGCAGGGAAAACCACACTGTACTGGATAAAATCAGGTTAAAATGAAAACCAAGGCCGTCTCTGAAAGAGGAAGAGAAAGTCTGAGATGTGCACCGGTGGGAAAGCACATGTTGATACTAACTGTTATTGTCGTTTAGTTGCTAAGTCGTGTTCGACTGTCTGCAACCCCATGGACCGTAGCCCACCAGGCTCTCCTGTCCGTGGGATTTCCCAGGCAAGAATACTGGAGTGGGTTGCCATTTCCTCCTCCAGGGAATCTTCCCAACCCAGAGATCAAACCCACATCTCCTGCATTGGCAGGCAGATTCTTTACCACTGAGACATACAGGAAACTTGATACTAATTATGCAGCCTGTATTCATTCATTCATTCATCTGACAAATATTTGAATGACATCTATTGAACGCCCACATGTGCCAGGCTCTGTTCAAGGTTTGGGGACACCAAAGAGTCAGATTTTAGAAGGAGAATATTGACAATAAACAGAAAAACTAAGAAAATATATTCAGGTAGGCAGGCTGTTGTGTCTGTGATTTAGCCCTCAGTATTCCACTTGTGAGTATGTTTCTATACATTGCAGAGGGACTTTGCAGACAGAATTAAGTTTGCTAAGCAGAAAGTAGGAGGATTATCCTGTAGTAACCAGGTGAACCCAGTGTAATCACAGGGGTCCTATAAAGCAGAAGAGAGAGCTTCTTCCCTGGTGGTCCGGTGGTTAAGAATCCACCTTGCAATGCAGGGGACACCAGTTTGATCCCTGGTCCGGGAAGATCCCACAGGGTAATGAAGCCTGTGCGCCCCAGTGACTGGAGCCCACACACTGCAGCTGCTGAAGCCCAAGCGCCTAGAACCCGAGCTCCACAGCAAGAGGAGCCCCCGCGACGGGGAGCCCTCTTGCCGCAACTAGAGACAGGCCTGCGTGCCACAATGGAGGCCCAGCGCTGACTAAGTAAATACTAAAAGATATACGTAAATCTTTATTCATACAAAGAGCGGAAGAGGGAGGAAAATGAAATAGAGCAGCTGGCAAGGGACTGGAGTCGCCTTGCTGGATTCGAAGGTGAAAGAGCCAAGAGGCATGGGAGCAGGCGCCTCTAGAAACGAGGGCAGATCTCAGGCGACAGCGAGAACAGGAGTCTAATTCTGGTTTCTGTCGGCAACCTGAATGATCCTGGGAGCGGTTCTCACCCAGAGACTCCGGGAGGGAGCCCTGGGCAGCTGGGCCCTTGATGTCAGCCTTGGGGTGCGGGGGCGGGGGGACACCCAGAGCAGAGGAACCAAGGCCACCCACTGCCCACCTAGAGAACTGTGAAGGTAATAAGTTTGTGCGGCTTTAAGCCACTGATGCTGTGGGATTTTCTTTCACGACCACAGGAAACTAGTAAGTATGTAGTATAGTAACAAGGGCTGTGGGAAAAAACCAAACAAGGGAGAGGGGGTGGGGAGCGGGGATGGTAAGGAAAGGCTTCATTGAGAAGGGAACCCTTGAGTCCGGACCCAGCAGAGGAAAAGAGAATCAGCCGCCTTGAGGTTATCTGGGTGAAGAGATTTCTGGGCAGTGGGGAAACAGGATGTGCAAAGGCCCTGAGGCAGGGGCATGCCTGTTGTGTCTGAGCAAGAACAAGGAGGCCAGCAAGGCCAGCCCAGAGGAGAGAGGGGATGACGGTGTAAAACCGCGTCAGGCCTGCAGGGCTCCGCGGAGGCGCAGACGCAGGGAACAGACTTACGGACACAGCGGGGGAAGGAGAGGGTGGGACGAACTGAGGGGGTAGCGTTGACGCGTGTCCATTACCAGGTGTAAAAGAGACCGCCAGTGGGGGTTAGCTGCACGATGCAGGGTGCTCATGCCCAGTGCTCTGTGATGACCTGGTGGGGGGGATGGGGTGGGGGGTGGGAGGAAGGTTCAGGAGGGAGGGGACACATTTACTCCTGTGGCTGATGCGTATGGACGTATGTCAGAGACCAACACAACCAAGTAAAGCAATTATCCTCCAATTAAAAATACATACAATTTCATAAAACTCCAAAAACAAATACATCAGAACCCCACGGAGGGGCTATTTATAATGGCAACGGGCCTGATCACTTTCATCCATCTCTTCTCTCTCTTTTTCAGAGGGTGAATTCTGCTGTGAGTCCTGCAGCTCAAAGACTCCATCATCTCCACTCTACCAGAGCCCATCTGGTGAGTTTTTTTATTTCTGTAATTGTATTCTTTCCATTTGGTTCCTTTTTTTTTCTTTTTAATAACGTCTGTTTCTTTGCTGAGATTTTCTGCTTTTTCATTTGTTTCCAGGGAATTTGTAAGTGACTGTGGAAGCATTTTTCAGGACAGCTGCTTTGACAGCCTTGATGATTTGGGTGAGATGAGGTCATCTGACATCTGAGTGATCTTCGAGGTGGCGTTGGTCAGTCAGTTGGGGCTTTCTTGACTCTTGGCCCAGCAGGTGGTTTGGGGGACTTTGAGCGGGTTTCTCGCTGGGGTTTTGCTTGTTTGGGTGTGTTTTTGTTTTGCATCCTGGGCACTCTATTCTGTCTCCAGTCCCTGTGCATGCATGCTAAGTCACTTCAGTCATTCTCTGGACTGTGGCCTACGGACTGCAGCCCGCCAGGCTCCTCTGTCCGTGGGATTCTCCAATCAAGACTCCTGGAGTGGTTTGCCATGCCCTCCTCCAGGAGATCTTTTCAATCCAGGGATCAAACCGGCGGCATCTCTTATGTCTCCTGCGTGGGCAGGTGGGTTCTTTACCACTAGCACCACCTGGGAAGCCCGTGAGACTCTGGGTCCTGTCTACATCTTCCATCAGGCAGTTGCCCTGTCTAGGTCTAGCAGGCAGGCGCTGGCCTCCTTTTGCAGGCATGGCTGGTTCCAATGCCAACTTAGTTTTCAGAGGCTTTGTGGTATCATCATCTGCATGGTTTGTCCGGGGCTGTGGCGTGCCCTCATCTGTGTTAGCGCTGCCTGAAGGGCCAGTCTTCCCCACACAGACCCCCGGGTGTCTCTCTGTGGGGCGAGGGTCCTTTGGAGACAAGGACTCTCTCTTGGAGTCAACTTTTAAATACCCATATACTAGTGATCTGCAGCCAAATGTTGGTTCCAGGACGGTTCCCACCAACGACCGCATCGGTCGTTTCTATTGTTGTCATTGGGATATGGAGCCGGTGATTTAATTGATTTTAACAAATTCCATATAGTCCCAAACACAAATAAAGGTAGCTTAATTAAAACACAGGAAAAAATAGGAAGGACTTCCCTGATGGTCCAGCGGTTAAGAATCCACCTGCCAATACATGGGACACAGGTTGGATCCCTGATTCCAGAAGATTCTGCATGTCATGGGGCAACTGAGCCTGTGATCCACCCCTACTGAGCCTGTGCGTCCAGAGCCTGTGTTCCTCAACAAGAGAAGCCGCTGCGATGAGAAACCCAAGCACCGTAACCAGAAAGTAGCCCCCACGCACTGCAACTCGAGAAAGCCCACGCGCAGCAACCAAGACCCAGTCCAGTTCAGTTCAGTTCAGTCACTCAGTCATGTCCGACTCTTTGCAACCCCACGGACTGCAGCACACCAGGCCTCCATGTCTATCACCAACTCCCGGAGCAGCCAACAAATAAATAAAGAAATATTTTCTTTAAAAAAAATAGGAAAATCAAAAATTACTAGATTGGAACCAAGTCATCAGGCAGGTATCTAAAATCATAACAGAAATTAAGCACTGTATTGAGCTCAGAGATGCCTCGGGAGCAAGACAAAAATGGAAATGGTGGGTTATATTGTTCTCATAGTTGAGTAGAAAAATGCAATGATATCTGGAGAAATTTTTCTTGCATTGAATCCTCGGAGGACTTTTTTTTAATGTAGTTTCTTCTGGAAATCACTCCTCTGCCTGTTGATGACTGCATGCTCACTTCTCCTTTGACGGAATAAGCCAAATCCGCTCCAGCAAGACTCGTACTTTATATTCCAAAAGTAAGCAGGCACTGCTGTTTGGGATTCTGTGTGGCGTTTTGTGTGGCGTCTGAAACGCACCAGGGAGTTACTGCTAGCTATGTGCAAAGAAATCGTGTCTGCGTTTGAGTACAATTTCAACATGTATTTTTCCACGGTGAGAATGCAGGAAAGGGCGGAAATTTCAAACACACCTGAAGTACTTTTACCCGGTAAGTTTCTTGTTAAAGAATCACCGAAGTACATGATTTCTATACACCCTGACTGCTCTGTCTACAAAGCCAACAGCCCACGCAGGCCCCTGGCTACCTATGCTCATGTGACGAGATTGGGGAACAAGAGGTCGATGAAAGATCTCGCCAAAAAAAAAATTTTCACCAAATTTCACGCAGAGGCTAGTGAATTTACCCTTTAAACAACTGAACTAGGGTGGTAGACAGAGCAACTCACAAATCAATAAATTTTCAGTCGCCCTCCAGATACGCAGCCTGGTTAGCATGGGCAACAATCACTGCATCTCACTGTTACCTGTTCTGAAATCAAGACTAAGCTTTTTTGTATCCCAGCCCTTAGCACAGTGCCAGGCACACAGTAAGGTACTAAGTCAACATTTATTCAGTGATAGAATTTTATTGGTTAACAACTTGGGTGGGAAAAGAGAATGCCTGAGACATTTTCCCATCACACACTTTCTCTACCATGAGAAGATCTCAAAACATAAGAAATTATGTGCATTCATAATAGTTAAACTAAACTGTAGCCAATGATAATAAATATTACACTATTCACTAAATATAAGCAAAATGTCAGAGCTTTGAGACAACATGATTCTCTTCCCACACAGACATTAGCATGGGATCACCAAAGCTAATTTTAGCAATCACCTCTACTCCTTAAATGTGTATAAATCACACTCATAAAAATGAGACTTTCATACAGAAATAAAACTAAAATTTGCCAATACACCTCAGAGTAAAAATGTTATTTAAGGATTAGTAAAACATTTATTTTCCTAGCATGTGAATAGGACACTTGTTCTCCTAATTTTCCTTCACGTCCCTCACCAGAACTGAAGCTTCTGACATCTGGAACAGATTCTTTCAGATGCACACATACACCTGTTTCAAATTCAGACGCCCCAGAATCAGTGCAGAAAGAGCCCTTCCAGACAACACCAGTGGGTCAGGCCCCCTGTCACCCACGCGCTTGGCTAAGGAAAGACCGCGGCCTCTCCCGCCGTGAGACGGGAGCTGAAGGGGAGATTTTGTAAATGCTGCTGTACTCCGCTTAGTCGCTCACTGATGTCTGACTCTCTGCAACTCCATGGACTATAGCCCGCCAGGCCCCTCTGTCCATGGAATTCTCCAGCAATACTGGGGTGGGTTGCCAGGTCCTCCTCCAGGGGATCTTCCCAACCCAGGGATCGAACCCAGGTCTCCCGCATTGCAGGTGGATTCTTTACCTTCTGAGCTACCAGGGAAGCCCATTAAATTAATGAAATGATCCTATTATCACTTACAGGTTCATGAAGTATGTGTTTCATGGTAAGCCTTTTGCAGTAATTACCTTAGTTCTAGGTCGTTTTCTCTTTTTATCAGAGAAACTCAAGACACATTCTTTTCAAGACTGCTGTGTTCTAGTTATGCAAGAATCAGAGGGCACTTTCCTGGTGGTCCAGTGGTTAAGACTTTGAGCTCCCAATACAGGAGGCCGGGGTTCAACCCCTGGTCAGGGAACTAAGATCCCATATATTGCACCAAAGCATGCATGCTGCAACAAAGACCAAAAGCAGCCAAAATAATTAAATAAGAGTAAAAATATATACATATACATATACATAAATATATAAAAATCAGTGCTAGAAACCCACTGTACAACCTAATGCCTCTGGTTAACCATACCCTCTGTGTGTTTGTGTGTGTGTGTGTGTGTGTGTGTGTTGTGCTTAGTCGTGTCTGACTCTGCAACAATATAAACTGTCACCCTCCAGGCCTCTCTGTCCATGGGGGTTACCCAGACAAGAATACTGGAGTGGGTTACCATTGCCTACTCCAGGGGATCTTCCCGACCCAGGGATTGAACCCAAGTCCCAAGTCTCCTGCACTGGCAAGCAGATTCTTTGCCACTGAGCCATCAGGGATTTCCTTAACCATACCCTACCGTGCACTTAAAGTTTTACTGAGGATAGATCTCATGGTCTGTGTTCTTACCCAGAAAAGGAAGGCAAGGACATACGGAAACTTTTGGAGGTGGTGGAAACGTCTTTGACCTTGACTGTGGTGAAGGTTCCACTGGTGTCTGCACATGTCCAAACTCATCGAACTGCTTATACTGATTAGGTGCAGCTCTGTGTAGGCCAGCTATACTTCAATAAAGCTGGTTTTTAAAAAAGTGACCTGAATGTTATGTCGAGACAAATCAGACAGGATCGTGAGGAATTCAGACCATCAAAGGATAAAGGGACCACCCCAAAGGGTTTGAACCAAGGAAAACTGACTCTGATACTGTATTTTAAGCTATTTAATAGGCTGCTTTGCAGAGCATAAAAGTAGGAAGGCCCAGAGGGGAATATTGTAGTAAGCCAGGTAAGCTGCACCCAAATTTGTGACCTATGGAGACTGCGAGATAATAAATGTCTGTTGTTTTCCGCTGCTAAATATCGAGGTGATCTGTAGCAACAGAAACCTAAAATGGAGAAGAAAGTGGGGAACAGAAATCTTGATCAGAAGAAAGCTAGAGAACTATGGTTAGGATTGACAGTGTTAAGTAACCAGCTTACTGAGACGCCTCAACTCAACGGGGTCGGAATGTAAAACATCTTACATTTCTCCAGCCTTATGCCTTCGACTGTCTAGTCCCCAGTGGCCCTTCCTTAACACAGCTGGGGGCGATTTCACCGCTTGCCATGCACTTTCAGGTGAGAAGTTCACACAGTGTAGGTCTTCAGTGTCTTCACTAAAAAATGCCAAACAAAGATTTTGAAGGAGCATCCTACGCCCATTATTGGATCCACATTATTATAAGGTCAAAACCTTATGATAATGTTTCACCAATCTTATGGTTACCGAAAGGGGAAGAAGGGAGGGATAACTATTAGGAGGCTGGAATTAACATATACACGCTGCTGTGCATAAAAATGGGCTTCCCCACTGGCTCAGCGGTAAGAGGGCTTGCAGCGCAGGAGACGTGGGCTCGATCCCTGGGACGAAGATCCCCTGGAGGAGGACATGGCTGCCCACTCCAGTGTTCTTGCCTGGAAAATTCCATGGGCAGAGGAGCCTGGCGGGCTACAGTCCATGGGGTCACAAGAGAGTCGGGCACAACTAAGGAACTAAACCACAATGTATAAAGTAGATAACCAACAAAGGCCTCTAGCCAAGGGAACCAGTTAGATGCACATCTGAAACCAACGAAGTGCACTGCAGTGAAAGCCGCTCAGTTAGTCTGACTCTTGGCGACCCCATGGACTACACAGTCCCTCTGGAGACTATTCTCCAGGCCAGGATACTGGAGTGGGTAGCCTTTCCCTTCTCCAGGGAATCTTCCCAACCCAGAGATCAAACCCAGGTCTCCTGCATTACAGGCAGATTCTTTACTGCCTGAGCCACCAGGGAAGCTGAAGAATACCGGGTTGAGTAGCCTATCCCTTCTCCAGTGGATCTTCCTGATCCAGGAATGGAACCAGGGTCGCCTGCATTGCAGGCGGATTCTTTACCAACTGAGCTATGAAATACAACATTGTAAATCAACTATATTCCTTTATAAAATTTAAAACTTTTTACAGTTGTAGCAAATAAAAAATGTTTCATAAAGGGTTTCTCACAGAACATTATAACTTCTCAGCATATTCTTCAGAATTCTGCCAAAACAAAACACAAAATCTACTCTGTTTTTATTTTCCCTAGAATTCATTTTAAGTATAACTAAGAAAAGTGCTCAGCTGTATTATAAAGTTGTGTGTTTCCTCATTCTTGCTCATCTGCTTTTTAAAACGTTCCCAATCAGAAAACAGGCAGATGTTGAATATGATTGCCTCATTGCAGGAATGAACAGCTTTGGTCTCCTTACTGATGGAAATGAACATGTCAATTTATTATTGCTTTGATGCACATCTTGACTTGGTGAGCATTGATTTATATTCAGTATCTTGTTTAAAATGTCAGCTTCTTTGATCTCTTGCTCTTCTCCCTTTAATATCGCTAATGTTTAAATGGATGTTCGTAGGTTTGAAATGATTTCTCAGGGGAGTTAATTCATCCGTAAGACAATATTCCGTGACTTGAGAACAAGTTCGCAAAATATCTTGTGTGCCCCTCCTGGTGTCAATTTTATAATTTAGACGTGTTCTGTATTTAAGAAAACCTGGGAGAGGCTGACCTACAGAGATTCTCAAGCACTGGAATTACTGTGCTTATTTCCAAAGATATTTTCTTAGCTTCTAAAACTCGTGTGTGTGTGTGTGTGTGTGTGTGTGATTTTAAAGTTATTTATCTTCCTCAACACTCTCCTTTATTAGCACCTCAAAGGAGTCTGCTTCTCTGCCGTCTTGCCTATCCTGGGCCTCCCTCTTCCAGGGGTAAGGACTTGAAGAAACAAACAAGAAAGCAAAGGTTACCCTAAACAACTCATGTCCTGCTGGTGGCAGTGGTGGGGAGCCTCTTTGAGACGCCTGCTGCTGCTGCCCTCTGGCAATATCATAGCTTCTATATTCCCAGGACATGTGTTTGGGTATATATGTATGGGTATATATGGGCATATCTATATGGTGGAGGTGGTGTTCAGATTTGCCCCTGCCTTCGCCATCACTGAGAACCCCTTCAGAAAGGGGTACCATGTGTCTCTCTGGCCCTCAGTCATCTCCCCACACTGGGCATCCCCTTGCTGGCCCAGATGCCTCCTGGAGGGCCTTCCTTCCTGCCCCTCATCTAACTTCAGTGCTCTCTGTTATTTATCCACGGAAGCCACTGAAGGTCTTTTCCATGTCCTCTGAAGGCCAGAGAGAACTACAGTGAGGCCCCCAAAAGCTATCTTCTTTATCCAAACTACGTTAAATCGCGGCTCTTACTCACCCTGCTGGGCTTCCCCTGTGGCTCCGCAGGAAAGAATCTGCCTGCAGCGCGGGATTGATCCCTGGGTCAGGAAGATCCCCTGGAGAAGGGCATGGCAGCCCACGCCAGTATTCTTGCCTGGGAAATCCCACGGACAGAGAAGCCTAGCAGGCTACAGTCCTTGGGGTCTCAAAGAGTCAGACACGACTGAAGCAACTTAGCACGCATGCACTCACCCTTCTGGCAAAAGTTAGAAAAGCCTCTGGACTTCCCTGTTGGTACAATGAGTCAGAATCCACCTGCCACTGCAGGAGACACGGGTTCAACCCCTGGTCAAGGCATATCCCACCTGCCAGAGAGCACCTATGCCCGTGCGCCACATCTACGGCAGCCCTCGCGCCCTGGAGTTTGTGCTCCGTGACAAGAGAAGCTGCCGCAATGAGAAGCCCACACAGCACCACGACGAGCAGCCCCTGCCTTCCGCAACTAGAGAAAGCCTGCGTGCAACAGTCGAAGACCCAGCGCGGCCAAAAATTAAAAAACAAATGAATAAATTTTGTTCAAGTTAGAAAGCATCTCACCTTAGAAATGTCAGGCACAGGCTCTGTTTCATTGGATACACATGCTCCTAACCCTGGGGGATACCCAGCAAGCTCCTCCACAAATCCCTTCACCATGCTCCCCTCTGCTCCCAGGGAGACCCCAGAGGAAAATACCGGGCTTCCAGCTTCACAAGCTTGAAGCGAAGGAGTGAGACTCCAGCCTTCCCTCCTGCGAGTCACTCATCTCTGCGAGTGACTCTCTGGATGCTCCCCACGTGGGAAAAGAGCCCTGCCTCCCTGGTGAGGAAGAGAAAGGCCTCCCCCCGCCCAGGCCATTGGCTGCTGAGTCCAAGGGGTCCCCCTCTCTGCACTCCTGGGGGTATGGGAGGAAGACAGGAGCCATGGCTGAGGCTGGTAAGGAGCTGTCTGCTGCCTCCTGAAAAATCCTCGACGGAGTGAATGCCTCTAAATAGCGGGCAGTCGTTGGAAAGGATTGCTTCTCTGTTCTCCATTTTGGACACACGGTGACTGAGCGAGGAAGATAGTAGACATCTCACTTTGTGTGACGGACAACCGTCAGAGGCTGTCCCAGGAAAGCGGACAGCATATACAAAGGCCAAGAAAAGGGAGACCACGCCTCCTGAAGAGGACATCCGTATGTTTGATTTGCAAGGGCTCTAAGATCTGAGTCAAAAGCTGAGGCTGAAGGCACAAAAAGAGACCTAATTGTCTAGAGACCTGTCATGCCCTGCTGTGCTCACTCAGTCGTGTCCAACTCTTTGCAACCACATGCCCGCTAGTCTCCTCTGTCCATGGGATTCTCCAGGCAAGAATACTGGAGTGGGTTGCCATGCCCTCCTCCAGGGGATCTTCCCGACCCAGGGATCGAACCTGTGGCTCCTGCATCTCTGACACCACAGGCAGATTCTTTGCTCCTGAGCCACCGGGGAAGCCCCAAGTATGCCCTACTGAGGAGTAACAATTATATACCATTGGTGGAACAGAGCTGTGGAAGAGTTTTTTGCAAAGCAGTGACAAGATTCTGTTTGCAGGTTAGAAGGGTGGCTCTGCGGGCACTGTGGCAGGTAGATCATCTTGATGCATCCGGAAATAAGAGGAAAGGAAGGGAAAGGAAAGGGTGTCTTCACGGCTCAGGCTTGAACTGGAGGAATGGCAGGTGTGATGGAGGTGAAGGCACTTAGGATCGAGACCGGCTGGGTCTCTGTGGTTGATGTCCAGGAAGAGAGTGAGGGAGACGACAGCCTTGACCCTTTGGTTTCTGGCTTGAGGAACGTGGTGGAGAGCACAGGTATTTCCAGAGGCAGGGTTCAGCAGCAGATGCGCTCCGCTCTGGGTGTATTGCATCGGAGGCTCTCAGAGGATGTCCACATGGAGCTCCTATCATTTCGGAGGCTCTGAGGAGCTCCAGTACCACAGTTCTTTATGTCTCAGCTCAGAAAAGAATTCAGATGAGAGGCAAAGTGATAGATAAGAAGTGATTTACCAAAATGGGACGCTCGTGAGGTTTACACGCAGGCAGGTGAGAAATATCATGCCCCTAGAACTTACTGGGCAACAGTTTTATAATCAAAGGAAAAGTGGGGAGGGGAGAAGACTTTCTTTGTCTTTCTTGAGTGGACCTCATGCTTCCATCATCCGCTCCTCCTCCAGGTTGAGCAGGCGAGTGTTTTTGTCCCCACATGGTCAAGCTAGGTCCACAAATTACCGTTTCTCTCTGTGGGCAGAGAGCATGTCCTAGGGGTCGCAGAAGCCCGAGATGTGCCCCCAAGGAGTACGATAATGGTGGCATGAGCTCCACGTGCTGCCCAGGGAGCTCAGGAAGTGAGTGACCCCTAGGACATGCTCTCTGCCCACAGAGAGAAACAGTAATCTGTGGACCTAGCTTGACCATGTGGGGACAAGAAAACTCGCCTGCTTAACCTGGAGGAGGAGCAGATGATGGAAACATGAGGTCCACTCAAGAAAGACAAAGAAAGTCTTCTCCCCTCCCCACTTTTCCTTTGATTATAAAACTGTTGCCCAGTAAGTTCTAGGGGCATGATATTTCTCACCTGCCTGCGTGTAAACCTCAAGAGCATCCCATTCTGATAAATCATTTCTTATCTATCACTTTGCCGCTTGCTGAATTCTTTCCTGAGCTGAGACATAAAGAACTGTCTTACTGGAGCTCTTTGGAGCTCCCAGATGACACCCAGTTTCAGTTGGACGTACAGGAATATGCCCAGTAACACCTGGCTAGAGACATTGATTTGGAAGCTGGAGTCATAAGTGTGAGTGTATTAAGTGTAGAGTGACTAGAGGGCTCAGGATGGAGTTCTAGAGGCCACTGACATTCTAGGAGTTAGATGAAGAGGGAACCAGAAAACACACTAGGAATTATCACTGAGGTGGGTGGGGAACCAGGAGAATGGTGCCATCTTATTCGATACGGAGGAGATTCCATGGTGAAAACACTATCGGAGGTGTCATAAGGCAGTGTTTGAAGTGCTTCCCCAGGATGTAACCATCAGAACATCCTTTGATATCCTAGGGAGGGCATTGCAGAGGGATGGAAACTGGTGAATAAGGCAAGTCCATGGAAAGTGAAGAAGTAGAGAAGACAGAAGGAGAAGGTCTCCTGGGAAGGAAAAATGATCCAATACTTTGGCCACCTCATGCGAAGAGTTGACTCATTGGAAAAGACTGATGCTGGGAGGGATTGGGGGCAGGAGGAGAAGGGGACAACCGAGGATGAGATGGCTGGATGGCATCACGGACTTGATGGACGTGAGTCTGGGTGAACTCCGAGAGATGGTGATGAACAGGGAGGCCTGGCGTGCTGCGATTCATGGGGTCGCAAAGAGTCGGACACGACTGAGCGACTGAACTGAACTGAAAGCTGGAGGTGAGTACAGGATCAGGAAAGGATGTGTGTGCAGCCAAGAGGGTGTGCTGGTGGGTCTAGTTCAGTTCAGAGAAGGGAGAGGAGAGTGTCCTTGAGGGCTTGCTGCAGTTCTTCCTGCTGAGATGACCATGAATTCTAGAGAAGAATATTTCTAAGCTATTCATGGGGCTTGTGCATGCGTGCCAAGTCACTTCAGCCATGTCGGACTCTGAGCGACCTCGTGAACTATAGCCCACCAGGCTCCTCTGTCCATGGGATTCTCCAGGCAAGAATACTGGAGTGGGTCGCCATGCCCTTCTCCAGGGGATCTCCCCGACCCAGGGATTGAACCCGCGTCTCTTAGGTCTCCTGCATTGGCAGGCAGCTTCTTTACCACTAGCGCCATCTGGGAAGCCCAATCATGGGGCTTACTAAAACTTCATTTACCAGCCTCATGGGATATGAAATGCTCCAGTAGAATTTAGTAACCAGAAATTTAATTTCCAACATCTAATTGTTTGCCTAAGTCTCTGCTTCTCATCCCAAGAAAATACAGAAGCCAAAAATACCACGTCAGCACGCTGTGAATTCCGTCCATTTCTCCGGCAGCATCACATTGACATCTGGCATTTTGATAAAAACAAGACGCGTCTTTGAAAGCACACCTAACTGTAAAATACTGATTATCTGAATCAACCAGTAACACTTCCAATATTCCCCCAAACCTCAATGAGCCCCAAACGCTGCTGGGGAAACATAGCCAGTATGGAGATTAGCCTCAAGGTCATACTCCTCAGTTTCCCAAGGGCACTGCCGATGGGATGTTCTCTCGTCTCCACACAATGCTGAGTTTCAGTCCAGTCCAGTCACTCAGTCGTGTCCGACTCTTTGAGACCCCATGGACTGTAGCACGCCAGGCCTCCCTGTCCGTCACCAACTCCCAGAGTTTACTCAAACTCAAGTCCATTGAGTCGGTGATGCCATCCAACCATCTCATCCTCTGTCATCCCCTTCTCCTCCCGCCTTCAATCTTTCCCAGCATCAGGGGCTTTTCCAATGAGTCAGTTCCTCATATCAGGTGGCCAGAGTAAATGTTGAGTTTATACCTCCTCAATTTCCAGCCTCCTGCCTCATAAAGGATAGGGGGTGGGAAACTGTTGCAGAGAAAAGTCTTCATCCTCCTACCAAATCTACAATCTTATCTTCTTCTACTTTTGTCATAACAAAGGAGGTGTCTCTCCTACCCCTGAATCAGGGCAAAATGCCCCATGTACACACGGGTCACGCCTCCTTGTGATCTCCCAGGGGCGTGGCTCTCTGGATTCATCAGCAGCCTGTGTCTGTCTCGCACCCACAGCATCATCACCATGATCTCCCTATCAATGATGGGAAACTTTCCTTTTGCCCAAGTGCTTCCGTGTGTTCCACTTCCAAGAGCTTTCCTTCAGTCCCTGCCCAGCACACATCCCCTCCAGCCTCCTCCCCATCCCTCCTTCCCCGGATGGCTATGGATTGTGGTCTTCATCTGCTACATTTCAACACATCCCAGTCGGCTTTCACCCCCACCGTGCACGGTCTTAACGACTACCATCAGCAACATCTACTAATGGTTAGTGTAAGTTTGCAGCTATAAAAATCCATAGTACGTGCTCAGTCACTAAGTCACGCACCGCCCTTTGGCACCTCATGGGCTATAGCCCACCCGGCTCCTCTGTCCATGGGATTCTCCAGGCAAGAATACTGGAGCAGGTTACCACGTCCTCCTCTGGGGGTCTTCTGACCCAGGGATCAAACCTACATCTCCTGGCTTGGCGGGTGGTTTCTCTACCACTGAGCCACCTGAGAAGCCCTAATACTAACATATTCTTTCCTAAAACGGGTGTTTACTTAGATCTGACTTCTCAAAACAAAAACTAACTTACTAATTTAAAAACATTATACTTCACCACTGTATACATAGTCAGTTATGTTGAAAGTGCTTTCATAAAGCTGACAAAGAAAGTCAATGGGACCAGTATCATAGTTTATTTCTGTGAATTCATTTTTCAGTCTTACAAGATACGCAAGCCCTACTGACATCTGCATGTATCATCGGGAGGTCTGAAACATGCTTTGCAACTGTCAACTGCATGATAAAACTGTCAGAAATCTATGGAGGCAGCTGCATACATTTTGAAACCAGAGTCAAAGTTCTACTTATTCTTCGACAGTGTAAGTGGTGCACATTTTACAGGATTATGGAAGGTAAACCCTCACCCCACCTTCTGCCATTGTTGTTTTGAACTTACCCTAAGGAAATTTCTTTCATGGGCTAACTCTGTTCCTAAGATGAAATGTTACATATATTTCTTTATTTTTTATTGAAGTGTAATATACTTGCAGACTTCCCTGGGGTTCAGTGGTAAAGAATCTGTCTGCCAATGCAGGAGATGTGTGTTCGATCCCTGGGTCAGGAATATCCCCTGGAGGAGGAAATGGCAACCCACTCCAGTATTCTTGCCTGAGAAATCCCATGGACAGAGGAGCCTGGCAGGCTACAGTCCATGGGATTGCAAAAGAGTTGGACACAACTCAGTGACTGAACAATAGCCACAATATACATTCAGAACATGCATAGGTCTTAATGTGCTGTTAATGAGTTTTCATATGCTGAGCCCACGTGTATAACTAGCACCCAGCTCGAAACAACACAATCAGCCTTTAAACCCCGCTTCTAGCAGCTGCTCTTCCCAAAGATAACCACGGTCCTGACTTGCAACAATCTTAGTCGCTTGCCTGGTTTTGGACTTCATAGAAATGGAATCACGCAAGATGCTGATTTGTGTCTGGCTTGTTCTGCTCAACACTGAGGTTTAAACACCTTATTAATGGGTCTATAATCGCAAGCTAACCTCCACAGCACTGCAGTTCCTATTCAACCATTCAGTAAATATTTGTTGAGCTCCTCGTGTGTGCCAGGAACAAATGAATCTTCGTTTCTATAGATAACATTTCAGTGCTCATTTGTTGATAGAAAGTCAGTAGAGAAAATTTTAGTTTCCTAACATGTCTTTCACAGTGAATTGCTTTGCCAAACTGAATTTCAGCAACTTCCAAAATAACCTCAAAATCAAGATACACAGAAGGATACAGGAAATACTTTTTCTTTCAGTGGGAACAATGTCCATTTGTGCTAATATTTTCAATATTTACTCAATATTCTCAGTGTTTTCTCTTACAACATTTTGTGACTGAAATAATTTTTTTTTTTTTTTTCAGATTTGTGAATCTAAATTCTTGGGAACACTCAGTTCTCTGGACCAATTTGTTCTGAAGCAGGTGAAGATTCAAGGACATACTGAACTTACCTGTGAAGCTCAATTTTACCACTGCTTAGCTGCATAACTTCAGACAAGTTCCATAACCTCTCTGTGCTGCTTTCTGCATCTAGAAAAAGTAGCAAACCCACATGATTTCTGGAGACTCTCCTAGTGTGAAAATTCTATTAATCTTTATTAAAAATAAGAACTAATTTCCACAATGGAATATTATTCATCCATGAAAAAGAAGGAAGCCTTCCATTTGTGACAACATGGATGGATCGCATTATGCTAAGTGAAAGAAATCAAAGACAAGTATTATATGATATCACTTACGTATGGAATCTAAAAAACAAGGCAAAATCAAAACTGAGCTCATAGACATGGAATACAGGGAGGAGATTGGTGGTTGCCAGACAGGGGAGTCGAGGTGGGGGAAACTGGGTGACGGGTGCAAAAGGGACAAGCTTCCAGTTATCAGACAAATCAGTCCTGGGACGTGATGCACAGCACGCGACTGTATATAACAACACTGCATCATATGTCTGAAAGTTGTTGAGAGAGTAGATCTTAAAAATGCTCATCACAAGAAAAAGATTTGTAACTCTGTATTATGATGGATGCTAACTAATCTTATGATAATCATTGTGCAGCATATACATATGCTGACTCACTGTGTTGTATTTCCTAAAACAGTGTGCTGTGCTCAGTCACTACAGGCATGCCCGGCTCTTTTGCAACCCTGTGGACGACAGCCCCGGAGAAGGCAATGGCAGCCCACTCCAGTACTCTTGCCTGGAAACTCCCATGGATGGAGGAGCCTGGTAGGCTATAGTCCATGGGGTCGCTGAGTCAGACACGACTGAGCGACTTCACTTTCACGCATTGGAGAAGGACATGGCAACCCACTCCAGTGTTCTTGCCTGGAGAATCCCAGGGATGGCGGAGCCCAGTGGGCTGCCGTCTATGGGGTCGCACAGAGTCGGACACGACTGAAGCGACTTAGTAGCAGCAGCAGCAGCAGGACTACAGCCCGCCAGGCTCCTCTGTCCATGGGATTCTCCAGGTAAGAATACTGGAGAGGGCTGCCATGCCCTCCTCCAGGGGATCTTCCCCACCCAGGGATGGAAGCCGCTTCTCCTGCATTGGTAGGCAGATTCTTTACCACTGAGCCACCTGGGAAGCCCATTACTTAAAACTAGTGAACATCATGTCAATTATATCTCAACTTTAAAAGACCAATCTCAGATGAGATGCTTCCGAAGTAGTGCCCATTTTCTGTAGAGTAGACGCCCCAAGACAGTACATAAAGAGGATTTGTACAGTCGCCTTAGAGAGGCACCTCCCACCAACATCCAAGGAATTTCATAGAAATACAGTTTCTTTGGGGCTAACACTCTTGCTATTCAAAGAAGAGCTCCAAAATTATTTTTCCACCTTTCACACTGAGGTGGAAAAATGCAGAGCTCAGTCTGATCGCAGTGACGTGTGCATGAGACAGCACAGCTTTTGCTCTGGAGCATTTTGTAAGTGGCAGGCCTGAGCAATGGCAGCAGTGTCGTGCAGCAGCTGGGTCTATTTCCCAAAGAGAAAAGAGGTCGAATGCACTGCCTGTTTCCTTGGTTCTGTGAAATATTTGATTAATGATTTTTCTCACAAATAACAAAAAATAGCACATTAACATGTTAGTCCTTAGAATTCTTAAGTCTACATTCTTTAAGCTACCACAAAGCTTAAAAACGCAGTAACTTGGGCTTCCCTGGTGGTCTAGCGGTTAAGAATCTGCCTTGCAAAGGAAGGGAGACCAGTTCAGTCCCTGGTCCAGGAAGATCCCACTTGCCACGGAGCATCTAAGCCCGAGTGCCACAGCTGCTGAGCCTTGTGGTCTAGAGACCACAAGCTGCAACCACGGAGCCTGCTTGCTGCCATTACTGAGCCACGCAGCTAGGGCCTGGGCCCCAAAGCAAGAGAAGCCTCTGCAAGGAGAAGCCCAGGACCGCAACAAAGAGGAGCACCCCATCCCCCACTCACTGCACCTAGAGAAAGCCTGTGTGCACCCACAGAGACCCACCACAGTCAAAAATTAAATTAATAATTTAGAAAGTTCAGTTCAGTCGCTCAGTCGTGTCCGACTCTTTGTGACCCCGTGGACTGTAACCTACTAGGCTTCTCCGTCCGTGGGATTCTCCAGGCAAGAATACTGGAGTGGATTGCCATTTCCTTCTCCAGGGGATCTTCCCGACCCAGGGATCGAACCTGGGTCTCCCGCATTAGAGGCAGACGCTTTAACCTCTGAGCCACCAGGTAATTTAGAAAACCTCTTTAAAAATGCAGAACTTAGTAGATAAGTAACTCCATCATTTCTGCATCCCCTTTCCTATGCATCCTCAAAGAGGAAAACTGGATTGTTCTTCAAGTTTAAGTGGTGATCAATAAAATGAAGCCAAGGGACCTCTCTGGCAGTCCAGTGGCTAAAATTCCACACTCCCAATGCAAGGGGCCCAAGTTCAATCCCTGGTCAGGGAACTAGATCCCACATGAGGTAATTTAAGATCCCAAGACATGGCACAGCCAAATATATAAATAAAAGTATTTTAAAAATTAAAAAAAAAAAATTAAATGAAGCCAAACGTCTGAAGGATGTTGACAAATAGACTCGTATCTGGTCTACTGGAGTCCATGTCTATTTTGCTCTGAGTTCATGGCCTCGTGTGTCTAACACAGATGGGGGAGAAACCAAGACCCAGCACAGAAGCAATCGATATGGGCTCTCTGTCACCTCTGAATGGGAAATTACCAAGGTTTACATCAAACCCCAACTCTATTTTGGGTTTATTTGAGGGAGAAATATATCAACAAGGATTTTTTTTAACCTCTGCAAAGTAAGTCATTACTTACGTAAAACAAACACCCCAGAAAGGAAGGCTCCACCATCCGTCGCCTGCAGTGGGATTTGAGGAAGCGTGCTGACGCAGCTCAGGCCTCGGGATGCCAAACAACAGCTGAGCTCATCTGTATGCAGTTGGTAAATTTGTAAAAGGTAAACTACAAGAAATGTGGCATAATGACACCATAAGGGGAAAAAAAGTAGTTTCTGAGTCTGCTGTTCTTTAAACTCTTTGAATTCTTGCTTCAGTGGCTCTGTTGAGTCACAGCTGTGATCCGTGTTGGCATGAACCAAAAATAACACTGCGAGCTGCAAAGGTTACAGGGTTCGGGCCAGCTTTTTACGGCCACACAGCAGTACCTTTCTGTCGAGTGGAAATGTAACGTTTAGCTTGTAAGGAAATCTTTCTCAAGCAGGTTCTTATTCAGAGTTCTCTCGGGTCTGCCCAGAGTGCCGATTCTGCTCTGCTGAAAGCAGACGGCCAAGGTACAAAACACAGGGAATTGGGAGGACACTCTCGTCTTCAAGGGGCTTCCACTGAACCTCCAGTGCTGGACAAGACCACTGATGGAGAAAATGAAGCGTGTTCCTTAAGCGACACGAAATCAGTTCTACATCTGACTTTGATTAGAAAACATAAACCCTTTTCAGAATCTTTCCCCTTTCTTCCCCTCCTCCCCCCAAAATGGCACCGCTTCACTTTTTCCAATCATACAGTGATATTTGGAAAGTTCCATGTGCTTCCATTAAGAAAAATACAGAGAAGGAAAAAATACATAATGGCCATCTATCATGTTGTATGTGGGACTCAGTTATGGGATTCTCAAAAAAAAAGAGAGAGAGAAAATCAACTGTGTGTTACATAAGTAATTTAAGTCTGTGAGAACGATAACTCTATTTTGCTCTCAGAAATGACTTATATTCAAGGGCTGATTTTATTTGTAATTTCCCCACTAGGGTTTATTTTGCTCTGACCTTCCTTTCAGTCACTTCATCATTTATTTAACACACGGCAATGCAGGAGACGCAGGTTCAATCCCTGATTCAGGAAGATCCCCTGGAGAAGGAAATGGCAACCCATTCCAGTGTTCTTTCCTGGGAAATGTCATGGACAGAGGGGCCTGGTGAAGAACCTAAGCCACCCCATTTTGTTAAAAAAAAGACTCCATTTTAGAGTTCTGAGCAAAGAGTCTTTGGAAAGCCCCTGACCTCACCCCACCACCTGCGAGCCAATCAGATCCCAGATTAGGATCTCCTGACTTTACGTTCAGGACTTATGACCTGCCCAGGAAATTCGAATTAAGCCTGGGAAATGGGAACCAATCAGAACCCAACACCTAACCCTTCCACAGAAGGTAACATTTTTCACTCGAGAATACCCTATATAAGCAATGAAACCTAGAGTTCGTGGCTCCTCTCCTTAGCTGCTGCGTCAGTAACAGTGGGAGCCCCAGCTTGAGCTTGGTAATAAAAACTCTCTTGCTTTTGCATCGGATGCCGGCTCCCTGGTGGTCACTGGGAGATTTTGCGACTTGGGCATAACACCTGGCAGGCTACGGTTCTTGGGGTTGCAAAAAAAAGTCAATCATGAGTGACTAAACAACAGCAAATTATTAAACACCTATTATGCTCTAGGTGTCTAGATATAGAGGTGAGTGATGTCAGTCCTTGTGAGGGGGAATCGAGCTGGGATGTGAGTCAAAGAGTCACCAAATAAGTTTGACAAAACAGTTATGGCCAGGACTGTTCAGGAGAGCCTTGCACTTCAGTGCTTCATGTCCAGAGACTTGAACCTAATCAGGGCAGTCAAGAAAGACACCCGTCGTGGGACTTCCCTGGTGGTCCAGTGGTTAAGAATTCACTTTCCAATCCAGGTGATGCGGGTTCTATTCCTGGTCAGGGAACTAAGATCCCACCTGCTGTGGAGCAACCAAGACCACGTGCCAGAGCTAGAAGCCACATGCCACCCCAAAGACCCAACGCAGCCGAAAAGGAAAAGGAAGAAAAGGAAAGATATCAGCGAGGGGCAAAGAGCAGTGCAGGCGGCGGACCACTGCTCCCTGGAGCATCTGGAGAACTAGAAACGGGGCTGGTGGAGGCCCAGAGGGAACAGGGGTTGGAGCAGGGGGCTGGAGAGCTGGGTAGGACTCGAAGTCACCGATAAACACTCTAATCCTTCTCCCAAGACCAGCAGGAAGCCCCTGAGGTTGAGTCTGAGTAAGTAGCGGGTGACATAAGCACATGTCAGTTTTGTGTTTGTCGTATAAACTCACGGTTGAGTCAAAAAACAAAACTCCAGGAGACGCAGAGATGAATCATTGCCGTAATTATTAATTATTGCTAGGAATATCCCTAGCAACACACGTTTAAGAATAAACTTGGCACAGGCCAATTGCCTAGTGGCGACAGACGACCATTCTTCTCTTCACGGTCATAGAAAGTTGACCCAAACCCTGGTAACCTTCGCGTGAGTCATGTCAGTTTTGGCCCACCTCAACTCACCTGTTTCCAAAACACTGGGGAGGTGCTCCGGCAAGACATGTCCAAGGCCCTCCACAAGCCAGTCACGCAAGCAGCCTCAGGCCGTGGGCATCTGCAGACGGAGCGTCTGGCAGAAGACGCCAAGGCGAGGGGCAGACCCCAGGAGCCCCGCGTGTGCCAAGGCGAGGGGCAGACCCCGGGAGCCCCGAGTGCGCCTGCTTCTCGGGGTGGCAGAGCCATAACTGGGGCAGCTTTCCTTCCAGAAAGCCTTTTTCGTGTTTGGGCTTCTTTCGTGCGAAAGAGCCTTCAGACTTCCTGAAACGAGCGAGCAGTTCTGCCGTGGTGACCCTCCACCTTCTACCTTCCCAAGTGTGAATGCACAGAAACCTGTGTAATCACACCACTGCAGGAAAGGACTTCCCCGGCGGTCCAGTGGTTAAGAATCTGCTTGCAATGCCGAGGATGCGGCTTCATCACCTGGTTGGGGAACTAAGATCCCGCATGCCACGGGGCAGCTAAGACTAGGAGCCCCAACCTCTGAGCCTGCTCGCTCTAGAGCCTTTGCACCGCAGCTAGAGAAAGCCCGCGTGCCGCAAAGACCCAGTACAGCCGAAAAACAAGACAAAACCGCCCACCGCAGGTCCCGTTGCCCAGAGAAACCCACACCTTAGGAATCAGCTTCCTATGCTCTCATCCTCTTCCTTGCCTGCCTGCTTCTGTCTAAATCTGCGCAGATGCACATCCACAAGAGGAAAAAAAAAAAAAAAAAACCATCAGCAAAATTCTTACCAAAAAAAAAACGTGCTTTTTAAGATTTTTCAAAATGTTTTGAGACTTAGGTGGGGGAGAATGAGGAGGGGGAGATGTTTGTAGGTAAGTCCCTCCTCTCTCTCTCCAGCCCCCTTGCAGAGTCAGTTCGGGCAGAACAGTTCAAGCCAGCTATAAAAGTAAGGCGAACACAGGAGGTTGAGCAGACCCACAACAGACAATGAACAGAAGAAGCATAAGCACAGAATAAGCTTCCCTGGTGGCTCTGAAGGTAAAGGATCTGCCTGCAGTGCAGGAAACCAGGGTTCAGTCCCTGGGGCGGGAAGATCCCCTGGAGGAGGAAATGGAAACCCACTCCAGTACTCTTGCCTGGAGAACTCCACAGACTGGGAGCTTGCTGGGCTACAGTCCTTGGGGTCACAAAGAGTCCGACACGACTGAGTGAGTAACACTTTCAGAATCTTCAACCTGTTGTCACTAGGACTTAGCCCACCAGGCTCCTGGGTCCATGGAATTCTCCAGGCAAGAATACTGGAGTGGGTTCCCATTTCCTCCTCCAGGGGATTTTCCCGATCCAGGGACTGAACCCACATCTCCAACGCCTCCTGCACTGGCAGTCGGGTTCTTTACCCGGGAATCCCTTGGGGATTAAATGATACCACAAATGTGTGTGGTGGGGGGGGAGTTTTGTCCCCCCCAAGTTTATGTACTATATACGTAGTTACAGCCCAGCTCTCCTGATTGGTAACCTGTATCCAAACCAATAAATTCACAGTTCAGGCTTAACAATGGCCATCAGTGATCTCAGCTTCTTTCCTCCTAATTCTTTCCAGTCCCCACCTCCCCAATACCGCCCCCCATCCACCCACGCCCCCACCCACACACACTCTACTTTCAGATTCCTTAGGGTTTCAGTGTTGCTTCCTTAAGGAGACCTGCCTTGGAGTTTATTCATGTTCTTAACCCCTTAAACTTCTTCAGCTAAAACCCATTGCCACCCTAAGGTCCCGCCACTGATGTCGCTGCTATGGAAAGGTCGGAATCACTCGGAGTAAAACCCATTTGAAATGGAACAGCCACAGTCTGTTTTAAATGAGATAAGGAAGTCACCAAGTCTTCTGTTCGCTTCTCTTTCCCTACAATCGAGGCAGAGGGATTTCCTGCCCGTTTATAAGGCTATTGTTCTAGGTTTAGGAGGAAGTTGTAAAACAATAAAACAGAGGGAGGAAAAGCTGTCTGATAGGTTTATCCTCAAAGGTAAAGTCTAAACGATCCCTCACTGCAATGGATAGTTTTAAGCCCCCCAAAGTCTGACTTTGCCGTCAGACCTCAGACATCACCACCAAGCCGCTGACTCACCCTCCCCGAGGAAAGGGTGGGGCTGGCAACGTAAACAGAGAGCAGGACACCTAAGACCGAAGACTGGGATCCGAACACCCGGGAGGAAGCGGCCCCACCCCAGGAGGGACGGTCGGGATGCAGCTCTGGGCTTGACGGAAAGCACTGAGAACCTGCTTGCATTAATGGTGCGTTTTTAGCTTCAAACACTAGAAACGCTTGCCTATGAGTCAGCACACATCTCCTTTTGGTTTCGAGGCTGGAAAGTAGAATTGTCTCAAATTTCTGAAGTTGTTTAGGAGAAAGGATTCTCCTTTCTTACCGGTGCCATCGGCCCCTTCACCTCTGGACATCCCTCCCTCCACGCCAAACCTGCCCATCCTGGGGGCATGGAAGCAGGTTAACTAGAAGATGCATGGGCATTTCCCACAGGCACCCGAGGGGACAAACACCATGCAGAGCATACCCCCTCTCCAGAGGGGGTTCGGGGGGGCCTCTTAGCCTGGCCTCTCTAAGGACCATCAGCCTGCCAGGGGGCCCATCGCCCTCCCCCTACACAGAGGGGTCCAGGGGTCTTATCTGGACTGGCACACCCTGCATACCTCAGAGCACGTGCCTGAACCTAACTTGCCGTGTAGAATCTCCCAGGAATGAGGAACTGGAAATCAGAGGCTGCACGTCAGTTTCTGCTTAGGAAAGTTGGAGGGATATGAACGTACATGAGTTGAAAGCCGTCTTCTGCCATCTGCGCTAATGCATAAGACCTGACGGTCTATAAACAATAAAATCCTGTGAGGAGATGAGCCAGATAGAGAAAGAGAGAGAGAGCAGGAGGGAAAGAGAGAGAGAAGGAGAGAGAGAGCAGGAGGGAAGGAGAGAGAAGGGGAGAGAGGAAGGGCCCATCTTGGGGTCTAATGACTCTGGTCCTGACTCTCTCCCCCCGCCCCCCTTTTGCCTTCCTGTCCCCAGGTTCCGTGAGATACACCCACATTCCTGGAATTAACTCTCCCCTTTTATTCCAGCTAACTCAGGTTGATTTCCGATGTTTGCAGCCACAGTGGACCCCAGAGCTGCCTCCTTACACGCACTTTCCTTTTCTTGGCAACTATCTCCATTTGCTTTCAGCACCCACTTTGCCTCAGTGCCACATACATGCTTTAAGGGGATGTGATTTCAAAATAATATATATGACTCAAGCTTAAGTTAACCAACAGCTACAGGTTTAGACAGGTCTGTATAGTCCTATAAGAAAAGCTATGACAAACTTTTGAAAAAAAAGCTCTGACCAACCTAGACAGCATATTAAAAAGCAGAGGCATTATTTGCTGACAACCGTCTGTCTATTCAGGGCTCTGGTTTTTCCAGTGGTCATGTATGGATGTGAGAGTTGGCCTATAAAGAAAGCTGAGCACCAAAGAATTTATGCTTTTGAACTATGGTGTTGGAGAAGACTCTTGAGAGTCCCTTGGACAGCAAGGAGATCAAACCAGTCAATCCTAACAGAAATCAGTCCTGAATGTTCATTGGAAGGACTGATGCTAAAGCTGAAGCTCCAATACTTTGGCCACCTGATGCAAAGAGCTGAATCATTGGAAAAGAGCCTGATGCTGGGAAAGATTGAAGGCAGGAGGAGAAGGGGACGACCGAGGATGAGATGGTTGGATGGCATCACCAACTTGATGTTTTCTTGTCATGGGCGGGATTCCTCACGCTGGCCCCCAACATCGATGGACATGAGTTTCAGCAAACTCTGGGAGTTGGTGATGGACATGGAAGCCTGGCGTGCTGCAGTCCATAGGGTCACAAAGAGCTGGACACAACTGAGCGACTAAACTGAGTGACTAATAATCAAAACTATGGTTTTTCCAGTGGTCATGTACAGATGTGAGAGCTGGACAGTAAAGAAGGCTGATTGCTGAAGAATTGATATTTTCACATTGTGGTGCTGGAGAAGACTCTTGAGAGTCCCTTGGATTCCAAGGAGATTAAGCCAGTCAATCCTAAAGGAAACCAACCTGAATATTCATTGGAAAGACTGATGCTGAAGCTGCCACCTGATGCAAAGAGCTGATTCATTGGAAAAGACCCTGATGCTGGGAAAGTCTGAAAGCAAAAGAAGAAGAGGGTGGCAGAGGATGAGATGTTTGGATGGCATCACTGACTCGATGGACACGAGTTTGAGCAAAGTCCGGGAGACAGTGAAGGAGAGGGGAGCTCAGCTGCTCAGTCGTGTCCGACTCTTACAACTCCATAGACTGTAGCCCACCAGGCTCGTCTATCCATGGGATTCTCCAGGCAAGGACACTGGAGTGGGTTGCTATTTCCTTCTCCAGGGGATCTTCCTGCCCCAGGAATTGAACCCAGGTCTCCTGCATGGCAGGCAGATTCTTTACCATCTGAGCCACCAGGGAAGTACCCAAGGAGAGGTGAGGGTCAATATTCTGACGGCTTCCAGGATGACCCCCTCACTCACTTCTGTGGTCCTGATGGAGAAGCAGGCCAACCAGGGAGGTGCTGACAGCCGGGTTATGACCACATAGAGGACACCCCCGACGGCTAAATTGAAAGATGGAAAAGAAGGCTTGTTTCAGAAGACACCACAGAGTTGCCAAATCAAACCATTCCCAAAGTCCACCCTCCCTCAGACTATCCACTGACATGGCCCCATAAATCCCTTTAACTAAACATCTCAACTAGAATTCCCGAGACACGGCTCAGATCTGCAGACCTCCATGGCAACAGTCCCAAACTACTTCAGTATATTCTGGGAGAATAAGGAAAACAGGAAAAGAGGGTTTGCCTGGAAAACCAGAGTCTTCCAAGATACCAGCTGTCCTTGCCACTGATTACCAATGGAACCTTGGGCAAGTGTGTCTCTTATTTGAGCCCAGCTGCTCATTTGCCAGGTGAAAAGGACTAATACTCTTTGATTTTAATTGATGACCCTTAGTGCCAACATTTATTGAATCCTCTGCGAGTGATTTATAATTACATATGTGAATTGTTCCATACTCTCAAGACTCAGCAATCAGCAACAACAAAACATTTTATTTGCATTAAAACTCTCATGGATCCTGAAGAAGGAATGGCAACCCACCCCAGTATTTTTGCCTGGGAAATCCCACGGACAGAGGAGCCTGGCGGGCTATAGTCCATGGGGTCACAAAGAGTTGGAGCAACGGAGCAACTTTCATCAACATCGTGGAGAGAGGAAATGAGGGAATACAGTTGAAGAGTCTTCTGACTGTGTCCTGTTCACGAAGGCCAACCCTTGGAGTATCAAAACCAAGGAATCCAGGGTGGTTTGGCCCCCGCTGGTCACACCCAGCTGGGGGACACCCTTCCCTTGAGCTGTGTGGTTATGGGTGTCCTCTAACAGTGGAAACAGCAACTGGTCCATCAGGCTTTGTGAGAAGGATCTAAGAGTGTACTATTTAATGTAGGCTTTGAGTTGGTTGGCGAATGCATTGAACTCTTCAAAGTTAGTATTTGTTACTGACATTATTTTTCAAGACTTCTTTTTGTCAGGGACTGCTTTGTTTCTCTCTTTCGTGGTGTGGTTACTGCTAAGAAAATAAAACCTGCCCCAACCCAGAAACTCAGAACTGATACTCCAGGTTCTCTCACTGGAAAGAAAAACAAAAACAAAACCAGTATAATTGACTTCCACCACAAAGGGCACATGCAAGATTGTGCGCGCACTCACTAAACTCATAAAGGGTATTGGACCCAATCGTGCAAGAATCAAGCTGGGAGCAGACCTGCCATGTGGATTTACTTTTACTGGAGGTTTCCAAATATTCCATTTTAGAACAGACTTTGGTGCCGTCTTTTTCAAGAAATCTCTTCTCCCCACAACTTTAAATATAGCTGAGCTAAAGTCAAGCATGATCGCAAAAGAACAAAGCAAGAGAGGTTCACAGATCATCCTTTGGTAAAGTTCCAAGGAGCTATCGCATGACAGCATCCGTATATCAGGCCAATTTTAAGACTGATGTCTGTCCAAGCTTGGGAAAATAATACTGGAGAAAAATCTAATTCTAGAGATCATAAGGAATAGTACCATGTGCATTTCCCACTTTAAAAAGAAGATGGTTACTTTGGTTGGCCAAAAATGTATTTCAAACAAAAAATATTTCTCAATTTTCTCAACTCACAGCCTCAAACTGGAGAACTATAAGAAATCATAGTAAGTATTACCCAGTCCAGTCTTCTTGTTAATTGGCCTATCTTCCCTGGAGGCTCAAATGGTAAAGAATCTGCCTGTAATGCAAGAGACATGGGTTCGATCCCTGGGTTGGGAAGATCTCCTGAAGAAGGGAATGTCTACCCTCTCCAGTATTTTTACCTGGAGAATGCCATGGACAGAGGACCCTGGTAGGCTACAGTCCATGGGGTCACAAAGAGTTGGACATGACTGAGCGACTATCACTTTCATTTCACCCGTAATTAGGTACAAAACTAGTTTGAAATATGACTAAGCCTATTAGGAGTGCAATATTCAGTACAGTATGATTTTGTTTACATGAAGTTCAAAAGCAAGTGAAGCTAATCTACGGTGTTAGAAGTCAGAATATTGGTTCCTTCTGGAAAAGAGGAAGCGGGGAGAGGAAGGGCCTCTGGTAACGCTCTTTCTCTTGATCTGGGTGGTGGTTAGTTAAACCCATGAGAGTTCTGACATGCATAATCAAGCTGTGTGTTTACAACTTGGGCATTTTTATACGCATGTTATACATCAACCTAGAAGACGTTTATTTCACCCTCAAAAAAGAGTCTGGGTAATTAAATCTAAGTCAAAAAATGAACAAAAAGATGTCATTTTATTTTAGATCCAACATTTAATTTAGAAACACGTTAGCTTTTTACTCACCTTTTTAATATGTGGAGATTCACTATTGGGGGTGTAGACTGCTGTGAGTGGAGCAAATGCATGAAGTCAGGCCCTCCCCCTTCTCCAGATGCAGACCAGTTCTCACCTCCCCCAAAGAACTCCTCAAACTGCTCCTTCAGCTCTCAGCTGGGGACCCCAATCCACCCATTCAACTCCCAGCAGCCACTGATCTGTTCCTGTGAGTTCTGCATTTTCCAGCATGTCATATAATTAGAACCACATAAAGTGTAGTCTTTTGATTCTGGCTTCTTTCACTTAGCAAGAGGCATTTGACATTCATCCACGTTGTTACATGAACCAGTAATTTTCTCCCTATTATTCCATTCTGAGTAGTATTCCAGTATTTGGATGTACCACGGTTGTTTTATCCATTCACCAGTCAAAGGACATTTGGGTTGTTCCCAGTTTGGAGCATTCATGGACAAGTTTTTATGTGAACAAATGTTTCCAGTTCTCTTGGGTCAATACCTTGGAGTGGGATTACTGGATTGCCAGGAGAAATATCAATAACCTCAGATATGGAGATGATACCACTCAAATGGCAGAAAGTGAAGAGGAACTAAAGAGCCTCTTGATGAGAGTGAAGGAGGAGAGTGACAAAGCTAGCTTCAAATTCAACATTCAAAAAACTAAGATCAGGGCATCCAGTCCCATCACTTGATGGCAAATAGATGGGGGAAAAATGAAAGCAGTGACATATTTTATTTTCTTGCGCTCCAAAGTCATTGAGGACATTGACTACAGCCATGAAATTAAAAGACACTTGCTCCTTGAAAGAAAAGCTATTAACAACCCTAGACAGTGTATTAAAAAGCAAAGACATTGCTTTGCCAACAAAGCTCTGTATAGTCAAAGCTATGGTTTTTCCAGCAGCACATACACATGTGAGAGATGGACTAGAAGAAGAAGGCTGAGCACCAAAGAACTGATGGTTTCGAACTACGGTGCTGGAGAAGACTCTCGAGAGTCCCTTGGACTGCAAGGAGAGCCAACCAGTCCATCCTAAATAAAATCAACCCTGAATATTCATCAGAGGGACTGATGCTGAAACTGAAGCTCCAATACTTTGGCCACTTGACACAAAGAGCCGACTCTTTGGAAAAGACCCCAATGCTGGGCAAGATGAAAGACAAAAGAAGAGGGCAGCAGAGGATGAGATGTATACAAAGCATCACTGATTCAACGGGCATGAATGGGAGGAAACTCCAGGAGAGAGTGGACAGGGAAGCCTGGCGTGCTGCGGTCCATGGGGTCGCACAGAGTTGGACATGCCTTAACAGCTGAGCCACAGCAGCACAGTAAGTATGCGCTCAACTTTCTAAAGCACTCACATTTTTTTTCCGAGTGCCAGTACCATTAGCACCGCCACCAGCAATGAATGAAAATTCCATTGTTCTGCATTCTTGCAAGCACTTATTATTGTCTTTTTTTAAAAAGCCATTCTAATTGGTAAAAAGGTCATGTTTACAGAAAATATTTGCCCAAGACTCTGCTAGTAGTACACACAGTAAGTTTAAAATTTAGAAGAAATAGTATACATTAATATAATTCTGCAGGCCAATTGAAAGTATTCTACTTCCTTAAAATAACGAAGTATCTTTCATAATGAATTTCTTTAATACTTGATAAATATTCATTGGCTTATATTTATTGGCCACTTGTATTTCTTTCGTGAGAATGGCCTGTTTAGACAATTTGCTCATTTTTGTATTAAAAATTTTTTTAATATTTATTTATTTGCACTTGGTCTCATGTGTGACAAGCGAACTCCTAGTTGCAGCCTGTGGGACCTAGTCTCCGGACCAGGGATTGAACCCAGCCCCCCTGCATTGGAAGCACGGAGTCTTAGCCACTGGACCACCTGGGAAGTTCCCTCATTTTGATATTAATATTTTAAAAGTTCATCTGAAAGAGTCCTTTGTGTTTTATGGAAATCAGACTGTCAATTATCATTATGAAGTTTGCGGCTACAAAGAGATTCTCTTAAGCTTAGAGTCAAATTTATAGAAAGCTCTTTTCCACTCAAAGATTATTTTTTAATCTTGACCAGTGTTTTCTATTTTTTTTACATCATTTTCCCCTGGGCAAAATTCGCCTAGAATTAATTTGGATGTGACAAGGGAAGGATCTCAAAGACTAAGATTAAAATGAAGTAAAAGAAATTAAAATCTGCAGGTCAAAGGTGGAAAAAAATTTCCTAAGATTAATAAGCTTCTTTCCAGAAGTGTGTTTTTTAATGATTTTATTTTATTTATTTTCAGGTGTGCTGGCTCTTCATTGCCGCCTGGGCATTTTCTAGTTGCAGAGAGTGGGGGCTCCTCATTGCGGGGGCTTCTCCGGGTGCCGAGCTCGGGCCCTAGAGCACAGGCTCGGCGGTTGTGGCCCGTGGACTTAGCTGCTCGCAGCGCGAGGGATCTTCCTGGACCAGGGATCGAACCGGTGTGCACTCTTCACCACTGAGCTACCAGTGAAGCCTCAGAAGTGAGTTTTTAAATTTAGGTTTCTCTAGTCACTTTTTGAGCAAGCCCTGAGAGAAGGTGAAGGACAGGGAAGCCTGGCACGCTGCAGTCCGTGGGGTCGCAAAGAGTCGGCCACGACTGAGCGACTGAAAGACAGCAAAGTCACTTTCACTTGATGTCCCTCCCACTCCAGCTTTACAGCCTTCTGAGAGTTTTACTTTTTTCAACTTTCATGCAACATGAAGGTGATAGGCTCGTGGGGAAATGTGCCAGCAAAGTCTGCTCTGAAATATTTGGAATGTAAATGACACAACTTGATCTTGAATAGCTAAACCGGACGCCCAACACATTTATTTTAAAAACTCCATTGGAAAAAATGTAAATTCAAATGGCACTATTTGATTCCAGTAAATATGAATTCAAATGCATCGTGTTATACCTGGGGCCAAACTGCTGCCCAAAGCACAGGGCACCCCGGCCTCTCAGCTGCCGTCGGAGGGATGGGACTGTTCTTACGTCCGCTTCCCTGGTGGCTCAGTGGTAAAGAATCTGCCTGCCAAGCAGGAGACCTGGGTTCGATTCCTGGGTTGGGAAGAGCCCTGGAGAAGGAAATGGCAACCCGCTCCAGTATTCTTGCCTGGGAAACCTCATGGACAGAGGAGCCTGGCGGGCTACAGTCCATGGGGTCACAAAGAGCTGGACACGACTCGGCAACCAAACAACAACAGCCTCTTATGCAACGCGTGTCTCCCCCGCACTGACCTGAGATGTCACTTTTATTATATAATAAATCCCCATTCGTTCTTGGGTTTATTTCTAGATTCCCCATGGTTTTTTCTTAATCGGTTCACAAAATGGACTCTTTTACAGCTTCATCATATGATGACTTTTGACATGAAAAAGAATAACCTTCAATTTTTTTTTTTTTGTATTTTACTGTGAAAATTAACAGATACAGGAAAGTACATAAAGTATGTAAAAACTTTTAAACAAATAGTTATAAAGAGAACACTTGTATAAACACCACCCAGGTCAAGAAATAGAAGTAAAATTTATTTTTTCAAGTTGTCTCCCACAAACTACCTATTTAAAATAAGAATTATCAGCTAGCTCTGATGGTTAGACAAACATATTTTCAGTCATTTAGTAAAAGTTTAGATGTAAATTGATAGTGGAACTAATAAAGCTCCGGTAAAGAAAAAGTACTGGTTAATTTTGTTATTTTTTAAGTAAATAGGGTTTAAACCTCCTTATAATTCCACATTGCATAAGCGCAACACAATAATTTTTCCTTATTACACAAAAAGATTTTTCTAAGTGTATCAGTCTTATTTTTAAAAAGAACATTTAAACTTAAGAAGGACCCCTTTTCAGATGTTCAGAAGCATTTGTTAATTTATAAACAGATCTGCACTGTGCAAGAGGGCAGCTACCAGCCAGGTCGCTAATTAAACTTAAGGTAATTAATAAAATTTAAAATTCAGTTTTTCAGTCATATTAGCTACATTTCAAATATTCAAGAGCCACGTGTAGCTAGTGGGTACCCAAGGCGTCCAGCACAGATTGAGGACATTTTCATCGTCACAGAAGGTTCTAGTGGATGGCTATGGGCTAGACCCTCTTGGCTTCCACCAATGATCTTAGGGGTCGAAAACACTAATCTGAGTTGTCTTTAAAACATTCAAGATAAACAGTGAAAACAAACATAGGAAACAGAGGTCAGAAATTAAAGAGAGAGAGAGAGGAATGTACCAGGAATGAGTGATATTACACAATTGAGCACTAAATCTTGTTTTAACCTTGTTTAGCCAAAGCTGAACAAATAAACAAAACATTCAATGGGTCATATAGTTCTCATTCCACAGCAGGAAGCATACACTTTTATTTGGCAAGAAGTACTGTTTCCTGATGATAATATTTGGTGAGAAAATATTATGGGGAACCTTCTATCAGTGTAACCCATGGGTGGCTGGACTGTTCAGGTGGCCTCTGCTCACCCCACACAGCTTGAAATTGATGCCTCACATCAAAGAAGTAGAAAAAATCAGAGACTTCCCTGGTGGTTCAGTGGTTAAGACTGCACTCCCAATGCAAGGGGGCCTGGGTTTGATCCCTGGTCAGGGAACTAGATCCCTGCATGCTGCAACTAAGATCCGATGCGGCCAAATTAAAAAAAAAAAAAAAAAGGTAGCAAAATACATCATTAGCAAGTGATGTTGATTTTCCTGAAGGTTTTTCAAGGAGATGAAGGGAGGGATTACATTACTGAGCACAGGGCGACGTCTCATCCAACTGTGGGCTAGCTCTCACTGTCCTCATCCGACCCGTGGACTCTTCTCCGGTGCCCCTTCAGCTCACTTTTCCTCTCCTCCCATCCTCTCCAATGCCCACCTCCTCACCCACAGCCTCTAAACATCCTCTATTGGTCATAACAGTTCAGCTCTTGCCTTTGCACGCACACCTCGTCCAGCAAAGCCAAAGCTCAGTGAGGACCCCAGGGGTGACCCACAGTGAGCCCTCCAGCCCACTTCACAGGGGCTCCCCCTTTATCTTGCCACGTACGAAAGACTGAGCCGCCATCTGAATACGGCCTTGAACAGTCATTTTGAAGGGGAGGGAAAAAAAACAGAGCTGACAACTCTGTTGTGAGTTCAATCACAACTCAATCAAAGCAATTCTTATGAGAATTAAATGAATTTGGTCCAGATACTTTGGTTTCTGCTAAACTCTGTAGCCCTCCAGGCAAAACAGGAAAACAAATAGACATGCGTACAAGAATTAAGATGCTTTCCTGGGGCAGAGGGAAGTCTACAAGCTCTTACTGGAGGGACACGGTCTTTTCCAGCTCAACAGCTGGTGACATCAGGTCCTCTGGGGAAATGACTTTCCCAATCATAGGCGTCATTTAGAAACACATCTGAGGGACCTCCCTGGCAGTCCACTGGCTAAGACTCCCAATGCAGAGGGCCCTGGTTCAATCCCTGGTCAGGGACCTAGATCCACATGAGCAACTAAGTGAGTAAGGGTTCCCGTGCCTCAACTAAAGATCCTGCGTGCTGCAACTAAAGAGCCCCCATGTGTAATGAAGACTGAAGATCCCGCTGCCCACAGCTAAGACCCAGCACAGCCAAATAAATCAATAAATGAAAGTTGCTGGTTTGGGGTTTTTTATTTTTTTAAGAAACAGATCTGAGATTCCAGCATATATCTGTCTAAACAATCCCATGACACCGCCATGCCTGCCTTACTGACCACAACATGGGAGAGGGTAAGGGAAACCAAAGGTCATCATGGTAGCCCCCAAACCTGAGCCTGTCTTAGGGCCCAGTTAGCCAACATTGGTCGCCCCCCCAGAGTCAACAGCCCTCTCTTGACACCACACAGTTCAGAAGGAGGAGCATGAAAGATACGGTCCCTGTGCTTCCTCCCCTTCTTTGCAGGTGGAAATTGGTTAGAAGTCCATTTAGACACTGGGAGAGTCTGTTTAGATTCTTTCCTGGTGGCTCAGATCATAAAGAATCTGCCTGCAATCCTGGAGACCTGGGTTCGATCCCTGGGTCTAGAATATTTCCTGGAAAAGGAAATGGCAACCCACTCCGGTACTCTTGCCTGGAAAATCCCATGGACAGAGGAGCCTGGTGGGCTACAGTCCATGAGGTCACTAAGAGTTGGACATGACTGAGCGACTTTACTTTCACTTGAGACATGGAAATCATAGAATTGTAGAACTGGGAAAGACTCTAGAGTCCATCCTGTACAGCTTACTGCTCTTATAGATGAGGTCAAGGGAGTCCAGAGAAGTTGGGTGTGTTGTTTAAGATCATTAGCCCATTAGGGGCAGAACCAAAAGAACCCAACGTGCCTGTAGCTCCAATTGTTTAAATCAGAGGCCACAAATCATTGGCCCACAGGATATTTTTAATTTTTAATTGCTTGCTATAATTTTAAAGTTGGGGGAAAAAATCAGAAGAAGTGCTAACACAGAGTTACGGCTGGCTCCTTTAGGCAAGCTGTGAGACTCTCCGTTCCCAAGCAGAACGTGCCCCTCCTCCAAGCAGGCGGTAAGCACGCCACGCTCCAGATCCATGTCTGATATATTTTTGTAACCAGGGTCTAGCCTATGATTGTACTTAAGGCAGATGAACTCTTGAATGAGTGTTGCATGGATGTTGGGTCAACATTCGGCATAGAGGGTCATGAGAAGAGACAGTCTTCTGGTTCACGGTTCTGCTCTCCATCCTGAGCTGCTAGCTTGCTGGGTGAGGTTAACATCCATGGAGACCACCTGGAAGCCTCCCCACCTCATGGGCCCCCTGCCGACTCCCCTTCCCCTTCCCACATCCTCGACAGTCACATGCAAAATCCTGGAATTCCCTTGAAACATGCAATGGTCTCCATCTCCTTTCTCTGGCCGAAACTCCCATCCCGTTCGCTCTGGCACCCCCTGGTCCCCACCACGCCCACAGACACAGCCTCAGCTCTGTCACTCCCGTATCACCCCGCCTGGCATCAACACTCCCAGCTGTTCTCCTTTCTCAGCAAGCCAGCCTCCGCGCTCCGTGTCACAGGATCTCAAAATGTTTTTCAGACTCGAAAGGAATATTGTGGTCTAATAATTTCAGAGCACTTTTCACAAACATTTTTGGGGCCCCAAATATGTAACTGAGCAGCTTTGCGCAAATGCCCTGCTTTGGAGAGGCTTTGGCCCGCCTTTTTTCTTTGCTTGGGTTTTCCCTTTGGTGCATCAGAATTTTTTCTCTGTTGAGCATAAGGTTCACACTGTGGTCTGTGTGAGGGTTTGAGTTATCTCCCAGATAGAGCAATATGTTACCTGTACTGAAACTTGGGGTTTATCATTTCTAGGGCAACTGTTTAGAAGACTAACTACCAAAAACTAAGCTTTCCCACCCACTGTAGAAACATCACATTCAACATACTGAGAATTTAGAAAGTCAGCTTTAGAAGCAAAGATACCAACCACAGGGGGATAACCTATAATTCTGCCATAGAGTGAATACTTTCAAAGCAGTGAAAGGCCACAAGTGGGAAAGAGAGCCAGAAAAAAATCCAAACTTCATTAAAATAAGGGTTGCCAACAAAGCTGAATTACCTTTGACAGTCACACTTGCATGAAAACATCTGTTCTGACATGTGTATCAAGAGATCCAAACATCTAAAACTGGTGAATGAATAAGCCATTGTTTAGTCTGTAAAGGGCAAGACTGTATAAATGAAGATAAAAGTGGGGGAAAAAAAGGTAAAGAAAAGAAAGATTCCTATAGAAACCGTCTAGTAAAAACACAAATGCAGGAGAGGGTGGGACAAATTGAGAGAGTGGTGTTGACATATATACACGGCCACGTGCAAGACAGCGGGGAGCTGCGGGGACAGGAAGCTAGATGGATAGCTGGATGAATAGAAAGATAGATAGTGGGAAGCATGGAGCTTCCCAGGTGGCCTGGTAAAGAACCTGCCTGCCAGTGCAGCAGGCTCAGGAGACACGGGTTCAATCCCTGAGTCGGGAAGATCCCCTGGAGAAGGAAATGACAACTCCAATCCCGTGGTCAAATGTGTCCGTGGGATTTCAAAGCGTTGACACGCCTCTAGCACAGGGAGCCCAGCTCAGTGCTCTGTGATGATCCAGAGGGTGGGCTCGGGTAGGGGGTGGGAGGCCCCAGAGGGAGGGGATATATGTGCAGGTAGAGCTGATTCACGTGGTTGTATTCACACGTTAGTTAGAAACTAACACAGCATTGTCAGAGAAGGCAATGGCAACCCACTCCAGTACTCTTGCTTGGAGAATCCCAGGGACGGAGGAGCCTGGTGGGCTGCCATCTATGGGGTCGCACAGAGTCAGACACGACTGAAGCAACTTAGCAGCAGCAGCAGCAGCAACACAGCATTGTAAAGCAATTACATTCCAATTTTTTTTTAATAACAATGGGATATAGCAAAGCTCCATAGAAATGGATTATGTCCACTAAGACAACAGCAAAACACACACACACACACAAATGAATGCACAGAAACTTTCCCAAAGATGAGAGAGCAAAGATCCTGAGGAAGAAAGCAGCAAAATGAGAAAAGGCCTGTTAGTGACTCAGTGGCCTGAAATAAGATTAGATGGAGGAGGGGTCAGTTATTCAGATGCATTCAGAAGGGAGGGGGGCTTGGGGAGTGATGGGAGGGTGCTCGGGGTGCAAGGGGAGGATGGCAGAGCCCACGCTCAGAGAAGCATCCCAGAGACAAGATCCAAGTCCTCAGCCCCTTTATCAAGGGTTGTTACCCTCCACCGTTGTATGAAACTTCCCTGGCTGCCCCTTCAAGCAGGCACACCAAATACTAGGAGTTGCTTAAACAAACAATCCAAAGAGATGAGCAGGCAGGCTAAAAAGAAGTAAAGAAAACAAGAATTGGAATGCCTTAGAGGATCGTCTTCCTAATAGAATAATCCAAGTCTCCCACATTACTGGCAGATTCTTTACCATCTGAGCCACCAAGGAGACCCAAGAGAATAACAATGATCACACAATTAGTATGGTTGGGATGAATATCTAAAAATATAGATTTCAACCTCATCTGTTTTGCCAGCTAGGCTAGCCAAAAATTAAAAAAAAAAATTAAGTCAAGGGCTTCCCTGGTGGCTCAGTGGCAAAGAATCCACCTGCCACTGCAGGAGACCTGGGTTCGATCCCCACGCCGTGGAGCAGCCAGGCCCATGTACCGCAACTCCTGAACCTGTGCTCTCGAACCCAGGAGCTGCAACTCCTGAGCCTGCGTGCCTAGAGCCCGCGCTCCGCAGTGAAAGAAGCCACCGCGCGGAGAAGCCTGCACCCCGCAACTGGGGAGTAGGCCCTGCTGGCTGCAACTGGAGAAAGCCCGCTCAGCAACAAAGCCCCAGCACAGCCAAAAACGCATAAATTATAAAAGGAATGTTAGTCTCTCGGTCATGTCTGACTCCTCGCAGCCCCGTGGACTGCAGCCCAGCAGGCTCCTCTGTCCATGGGATTCTCCAGACAAGAATGCTGGAGTGGGTGCAGCCATCCCCTTCTCCAGGAAATCTTCCCAACCCACGGATCAAACTCTGGTCTCCTGCACTGCAGGTGGATTCTTTGCCATCTGAACCACCAAGGAAGCCCTAATATATAAAAAGACAACATTTTAAAAGAGAAAAAAAAGGCAACCAAGTCAACAATCAAAGCCAGAGGGGCCTCTGGTTCTCCTGTTTGTAATGTTGCTTTATGATGTAACGCGTCCTTATGGGAGAAAAAAGGATCACCTACAGTCACTCCCTGCAGAGCTATTTCATCGAGATATGAACCAAACCACTGTGAAACAGCCCAAAAATACAGCAGTGGGGGGTCAGCCGGGGGGAAGCTGGATTCCCCAGCTGTGGGCTGCTGTGTCCAATGCAGGCTTGGAAAGCTGCTTTCGGGGGGGTCCCTGGCGGAACCCTAGCAGGCAGCCTCAGAAGCCCTGAGTCTGGGTACCAAAGACTACCCGCATCCACGCTGGTCCTCCATCCGCCCTGCCCACGCATGCCCTAGTGGCCGCGGGCAAGCAGAAGGGAGCTCTGCTGCCAGCAGCCTCCCCACGGCCTCCCCTCCTGAGCTTCTGCTCCCCCATCTCTCGTCTCCTTTTCTGACTTCCCTGGCACAAAGCATCCTGCAGCACCCTCCCTCAGAAACGCTGAGCGGCCTTTCAGTGCAGTCTCTGCTCTGCACTCAATGCCCTCTGCGAATGGCCCACACTCACCATTTCCACCTGATCGTCCTTGTTTCTCTATACATACCCTGCAACCCTGCTCAAGACATGTAGAAGCAACTGTAGTCCAATAACAATTAATAATAATTTTAAAAAGACATGCTCTATGCTTTCAAAAGCTCTCTGAGCCTCCCTACTCAGGGAAGGTCTCCTCCATCTCTGGAGATGTGTGAATTCTCTACCCTTTGAGCCTCCACGCTACCTTCCTTTCAACACACCACTGCTTCCGCAGTTCCAAAAACAACTCACCATTACAGAAAAAGGATACAAGGCTTCCCTCAAGAGTTTTGGAAATGATACAAATGAGCTTACTTACAAAACAGAAAGAAATTCGTAGGCTTAGAAATTAAATTTAGGTTGCCGAGGGGAGGAATAGTTAGGGAGTTTGGAATGGTCGTGTACACACTGCTATGTTTAAAATGATAACCCACAAGGACCCACTGTATAGCGCATAGAACTCTGCTCAGTGTTACGTGCCACCCCGGATGGAAGCAGGGTTTTGGGGGAGAATGGAGACATGCGTACGTGTGGTTAAGTCCCTTCGCTGTTCAGCTGAAACTACAAGTCTATTAATCCGCTATGGTGCTTAGTTGCTCAGTTGAGTCCAACTCTTCGTGACCCCATGGACTGTAGCCCGCCAGGTTTCTCTGTCCATGGAATTCTCCAGGCCAGAACACTGGAGTGGGTAGCCGTTGCCTTCTCCAGGGGATCTTCCCAAGATCCCTGGATTCGACCCAGGGATCGAAACCAGATCTCCCGCATTGCAGGCAGATTCTTTACCAGCTGAGCCACAAGTGAAGTCCTGTAATCAGCTATTCAGTTCAGTTCAGTCGCTCAATCGTGTCCGAATCTTTGCGACCCCATGAGTCGCAGCACGCCAGGCCTCCCTGTTCATCACCATCTCCCGGAGTTCACTCAGACTCATGCCCATCGAGTCCGTGATGCCATCCAGCCATCTCATCCTCGGTTGTGCCCTTCTCCTCCTGCCCCCAATCCCTCCCAGCATCAGAGTCTTTTCCAATGAGTCAACTCTTCGCATGAGGTGGCCAAAGTACTGGAGTCTCAGCTTCAGCATCATTCCTTCCAAAGAAATCCCAGGGTTGATCTCTATATTTCTCCCGGCAATCTTGATTCCAGCTTGTGTTTCTTCCAGTCCAGCGTTTCTCATGATGTACTCTGCATATAAGTTAAATAAGCAGGGTGACAATATACAGCCTTGACGTACTCCTTTTCCTATTTGGAACCAACCAGCTATAGCCCAATATAAAATAAAAGGTTTAAAGTTTGAAAAACAAATTAATCTGATACCTCTGGTATGTTATAGGTAGGACTGCAAATAAATAAATTTAAAATATTAAAAAGAGTTCTGGAAGGTTCCAGTATTTACTTCCACCCTTCTTGCAGGTCTGCTCCTGAAGTAAAAGCAGGCTCCATACTCCCAGACTCAAACCTCCAGCAGCTCGTGTGCTGCCTTGCACATACCAGGTACTTAATAAATATTTATTTGAATCTTCAGGGTTGAATTTGATTGAATTGCAAAATAAGGTTTATGTAGTTCAAGTTTTGAGTACCTAGAAATGAGTTTCATAGAATCACAGAATTTTGGAAAGACCAGCTAGTCAACCCTACTAGGAGGAAATGGAGACCTGGGAAGGTTTTTAATTTGCTCAAGGACACACAGTCAAAAAGAAAAAACCCGAAACTGAGAACAAGATGCCCAGAACTCAATTCCGACAATCTAACGGGATCCTAAGGCACAATATGCATGTTAATTTTAGAACATCTCTTGACGAAATCGCTTGATGTCTTAACTGCGTGTGGAGAGCCTGCAGCAACCCAGCCAAATATTCAGGGGAGGGAACAGCGCCTTGCTGCTGTGGCTCAATCGCGGCTAACTCTGTGACCCCGTGGACTGCAGCACGCCAGCCTTCTCTGTCCTTCACCATCTCCTGGACCCTGCTCAAACTCATGTCCACTGAGTCGGTGATGCCATCCAACCACCTCATCCTCTGTTGCCCTCAATCTTCCCCAGCACCAGGGTCTTTTCCACTGAGTTGGCTCTTTGCATCAGGTGGCCGAAGTATGGGAGTTTTAGCTTCAGCATCAGCCCTTCCAATGAGTATTCAGGGCTGATTTCCTTTAGGATTGCCTTATAAGTGTGTAAATGAAAATAGTTATCATTGTCTTTAGAAAGGCAGAGAGTAGACTGTCCTTCAGCCGAGATCCCACACAGCGAGCTCTCACACCGGGAGACCTGGCTCCCTCCGTTTTTAACTCAGCATAGTTCCTCTGTATGTGCAGATTCCCTTCCTATTTCCCCCTCTGCTCTCAACTGTGCCGTCCCAAAGAAAAGGCCTGGTTTTAAATCCACGCTGATGCCGCAGTCTGCATTCATGTTTAACTCCTCTCACTCCTGGATGCAGCTGCATTCTCTGTTGCTTGTGTCTTTAACACGGATAATGTATGACTCAAATTTCTGACATGATGAGGTTTCCGACAGGTCATTTTAACCTGGGAGATGCACACCACTTTCCCAGCTTCCAAAAGAAGGAAAGGAAAAGAGGCTCGTAGGACGATCTGAATGATGTTAACTCCTAACTTGGCCCTTCTTCCCCACCCCTCCGCCACCTTTTTAATCGTCCTTTTCTTTTTCACTCTTTTCCAACTCACTGTCTTCTAACATAATACAGAAAAGAATGAGATGCTTCTTAGGATGGATCTTAAATAGGACATCTGGAAATTAGCCTCTGTTTCATATATTTCTTCACGGCTTCTTGCTTCTGCTTCATGTAATTCCTTTGACAGAGGTGAATGCTTTGAGACTTGTCAGCAGCTCCACTCCCTAAACAGCCTGAGTTCTTTGACAGGATCTCTTTCCTTCTGCCACATTACTTAGGAACTAGTATCTCATGCAGGAAATGGCAACCCACTCCAGTGTTCTTGCCTGGAGAATCCCAGGGACGGGGGAGCCTGGCGGGCTGCCGTATATGGGGTCACACAGAGCTGGACACGACTGAAGAGACTTAGCAGCAGCAGCACCAGTATCTTACGCAATACAAATCACCTTCCTAAAGCTGACATTTTGTTCTTTGCATGAGTCTTCTTGTTCAAGTACCCAGCCGTTTTCCATCCATGGGACATCACACAGAGTGTCAGAACGCCAGCCAAGCCTGGACCGAGAAGGGTAGGTCAGGGGCAGTCTCCATCATATTTTAAATATTCATTTCTTCTATTGGCTTGTGTGCCAAATGCTATTTAACAGTAGTTAGTGCTAATTTCCTTTGTTTCTGGGGATAGATCTCATGTGTACCTAACCTGAGTGTAATCCCTTATCAGAGTCGAAAAGAGTTTGCACAAAGTGTGAACAATCCTCCTCATAGATTTAAGAGTGGATGGTCTCGGCTTTACCATTGGATTATCATTTCTCCTGCCTGAGAGCGTTTGTCTCTCTGCCCTCAAGCAGAGAATGCAGAAGTGGGACACCCTGTAAAGGACTTACAGAAATTAGAAGTCTGAAGATGACCACAGATAAATCAACAAGAAACATCAGATTCCTTCCTCAACTGGGTCAGTATCTCTCAGAGAACATTCTGTGGATGTGTAATTCCAAATATTTTAGATGCAAATTAGTAAATACTATTTGTTTTCCTTTTCTTGGAAAATATATCTCTATTAGTCAGTGTTCTGCAGAGAAACAGAATCCATAGGGTATACACACACGGAGATTTATTTTAAAGAAATTGGCTCACACAACTTTGTGGGTTGCTAAGTCTGATATTGGCAGGGCAGGGCAGCAGGCTGGAGACCCACAGAAGGGCTGATGTGGCAGCCTTCTTTCCCAGGGGACCAGTCCCTTTCTCCTAAGGCCTTCGACTGTTTGGATGAGGCCCATCCACACGGCGGAGAGATATCCACTTTATTCAGAGTTTACTGGTTTAAATGGTGAACTCATCTGAAAAACACCTTCACAGCAACATCTAAGCCTGGTGCTGACCTAACATCTGGGTACCATGGCCTAGTCAAGTTGACACATAAAATTAGCCATCAGACTGAGCATGTGACAGGAAAATTAGAACATTGTGGTAGTTTGTGTGGTATCTTCTAGCTTTCCCAGTGCTTGATCATTCTGGCCTTAAAGACAGCATGCCGTGACAATCTGTCATTCGGGGCCACTTGAACATCAGAAAGAATAGGACATGTTTCAACAGCGTAAGTCCTGTGTCTGGAAGTTGTCATACAACAATCAGTGTTATAAATGGTCTGATTTCACTTACTTTATCCATCACATGCCTGAAAAGTGTAAGACTGGTGGTTCTCTAAGGGGTACACCTCACCACCATTTGTAACACTGTGTCTACAGGGAAACACATTCAAACGTGTAAATCCAAACACCAGCGATATCCTGCCTGTGCTTGCGAGCAGAAGGGATGACGATGTTCTTGGATCCTGGTAGCTTATTTTCTCCTTATTTCCCTAATCTTCAAAATCATTCATGCCACACTTTTGTTAACTGGTATTCTCTAACCTCAACAATCCCTAGGACCCAGGTGTTCATTCCAGAGAACAAAGGAAGCATGTTCTAGAGAGCATCCCTTCCATACGCGTTGCCATAAAAAGGCTGCTTATGAAGAGAGGGTCAGCTCAGGATCTCCCTGGTGGTCCAGTGGTTAAGAACCTGTCAGCTGATGCAGGGTACACAAGTTCGATCCCTGGTCTGGGAGGATCTGGGTCCGTATATCAAAACTATGGAAGCCTGTGCGCCCTGGAATCTGTGCACCACGATGAAAAGCAGGCTCTGATCTCTGCAACCAGAGAAAGTCCATGCAGCTACGAAGACCCAGCACAGCCTAAAACAATAAATAATTTTAAAAAAAAGAGAGAGAGGGCTAGGCCATCTACATAAAAGGAGTCATTTAAAGGCTCAAATAATAGCATTCAGTTGTGATGTGAACACTGGAGTTAATTTATTTTTTTCCTATGAATATACAGAGGCAAGGAAATAAGAATAGAAAATCTAAACTGAGTAATGGAAAAAAAGCTCACAGATCCCAACTATGCGCTAACATAGTTACTGTGTTACTGGGATGGAGCCGTAAATAAAATCTCCCAGCTGATAAGGACAGCAGATAGAATGCTACCCGTTGACCGGGTCCCATCTTATTTCCTCCCCCAGCCCACGTTTCGGAAGCTCACGCCCGACCCTCTGCCCCACCCTCGTCCCCGTCTTGTCCTCTCTCTTGGCCGTCTCGCAGACCACACAGTGAAGTCTGCAGTGTCACGGGATCAAAGGGTTCTGGAATCCTGAGATACTGCGTGATAAGGACCACCAAGGAAAGCCATCTGACCAGCATGATGTGAACAAGAAGACTCCTTTGTGCTGTAAAGCCCCTGAAATCCTCGGTTTATCTGTTAGACATCGTGACCTTCCCTAGCCCCACAGAATACGTGTTCCCTAAGTCTTGTGATCTGACAGTAAATAACAGCATTTCTTAAAGCGAGTAGCATATGCTAAAGAAGACGTGTCACAGGCAACATTATTCAGAGACCAATACACAGCGTGGATTACAGAAACTGACCAAAGCCCCTTTATCACCGAGGAGAAGCCTCCCTCCTTGTTTCGGCCAAGTTTCCTGTGTGGCGTTGGCGTCCCTCCCGTGGCCTGGCCAATTCCTCCTTTTCTAGTCTCGTCTCCTCCTGGCCTCTCATCTTATTTCCGGAGACACCAAGCTACCCGTGTTCCTCGCATAGACTCTGCCATCTCACGGCTTTGCTCTTTCTTTCCCTCCTGCCTAGACCATTTTCCCGGCCCTCTTTGACTAGGCGCCTGTCGATTTTCAACAAGAGGTGGAGGACCGTGGGAGTGACACAGAACAAGGGGTCCATTCCACAAGCAACCAGCGGGAGCTGGACGCACGGTACCCGCGGCCGAAGTCCCGAGGGCAGGCAGGTGGCAAAGAAAGGTGGGCGTGCAGTGGGGTCCGCTGGGAGCGCGGAAGGTTGAGCGGAGCCCAGGCTGGCCTCTCACGGCCCTGCCTCTGGGATGCCTCCAGGAGGCTGGCCTCCTTCATCAGAGAGATGCCCACTCCCCTGGCCCAGGAGCCAGAGAAGCTGAAGGATGGAAGCTGGTGGGGACAAAGTCCTCCTCCCCGCAAGGTGGGGCCACGTGGGCCCCCGCTGGCCCTGTACAGATTGACACTGGACACAAACACGGCTGCAGCTCCTCTCCCCTTCCTGACCCCACGTAAGTGTCTCCTGGGGTCTGTCCTAGCCCAGGACCCTGCAGGATAGGGGGTCCTGAGGAATGTCGTTCCACCTTAGCCCAGCGAACCAGTACGAGCTCACCACATGGGCTATCATCTATTCATTTTTTAAAAATTGAAGTACACTTGACTTCCCTGGCGGCTCAGATGGTAAAGAATGTTCCTGCATTGCAGGAGATGTGGGTTCCCACCCTGGCTCCGGAAGATTCCCTAGAGAAGGAAATGGCAACCCACTCCAGTCTTCTTGCTGGAGAATCCCATGGACAGAGGAGCCTGGCAGGCCACAGTTCATGGGGTCGCAAAGAGTCGGACACAACTGAGCAACTCAGCACGTGTGCCCTCAAAGATCCTCCTTAAAAGCACAGGCAGAGAAGGACAGGAAACGCTTCCGCCTCCCCTCTAGCTCTCCAGTCCGAAGGCAGGTGTCCCCCCCCCCCCCAAGCAGGTCGCACATGGAGCAGTCCCCTAACTAGGGGGCGGCGGGCATGCGAGTTTCGAAGGGGCGCTAACGTTCAGCGAAGCTTTCTCGGGTGGCAGGTGTAGCTCTCAACACCTCCGCTCCTTGGACCCTTCTGGCTAGAGCTCTGGCAGGTGGGCAGGATTTACCCCCAGGAGGACCAGGGCTGTTAAGTCATCTGCCCACAGCTGGAGCAGCCCACAGCTGGATTCCTGACCCCAGTTGTAGGCCCATTCCGCTGGCCCCCGCGGCCCCTCCCCACCGCAGCCTGGGGACTGCAGGTGGCTGGACTGGCCCGGTGACTCAGAGGGCCTCAAACTAGGGGAGAAAGAAGAGCGCCATCATCTGGAGCTCTTTAAAGGCCCGGGGTGCCCATAAACAGTCCTCCCTGGCTGACCCCGCCCTCCTCCCACTGAGGCCCAAGGGCGGGGCCAGGGCTGGACTCCAGCACCTCCTCCCTTCTCCCCACCCTGTCCTCCCCACCCTGGGGCGGCTCTGGGCGCAGCGGCCGCCCCCGCTCCTTCCGCATCCACCTCCCACCCACATCTTCTCCTAATGCCCCTCGGGTTTGGGTGGCTCTGCTGCTGGGGGCTGCCCTGGATGCCCTTGTTTGAAACAGAACCCTCCAGGGAACTGAGGAGTGGGTCACAGGCTGGGATTTACCCCACATCCCCACCGCCCCTGCGCTGGCTTGACTTCATTCCCAGGCTCTCCGGCTGTGATGTCTCAGACCTCTTGGCTTCAGGATCAGAGGTCCATCCCTTTGGGAGGATCTCGGCGGGCGGCTCGGTGAGGTGGCCTTTGGACGCAGACCAGCCCGAGTGTGCGTGCTCCCGGTTGTGGCTCCTACTTTGCCATCTCAGGCCAGCTGCCTCACTTGTCTGGGCCCTTCCTTCCTCGTCTCCAAGATGAACGCATGCCCATGCTTGGGTGGTTGGCAGGGTGGGTGGGAAGGAGGCCTGGGAAGCCTTAGTGCAGAGCCAGGCACACAGCAGGCACAGTGGTGGGGATGCTGGGGCAGTTGCTCCTATGCCATCCCACTGGGAGATGTGGAAGGGAGTGACTGGACGTAGAGCAAGCTCCTGGGTCTTTTCTTATTTTTTTTTTAAATTGAAGTATAATTGATTTAGGGGCTTCCCCCAATGGCTCAGCTGCTAAAGAATCCGCCTGCAATGCAGGAGACACAGGAAACGCGGGTTTGATCCTTGCGTCAGGAAGATCCCCTGGAGAAGGAAATAGCAACCCACTCCAGTATTCTTGCCTGGAAAACTCCACCGACAGCCTGGTGGGCTATGGTCCAAAGTGTCACAAAGAGGCAGACACGACTGAGAGACTCAGCACACGCACACAGTTGATTTACAACGCTGCGTTCATTTCTGCTGTACACAAAATGGCTCAGTTATACACATATATAACTTATACACTTAAAAATATTTTTAAAAATAAAAATATTATTATTACTTTTTTTTTTAGTTTTGGGTTAGTGGATGTAAACTGTCACATCTAGATTGGATAAACACACCAAGAGGGGAGGAGGAGGGTGGGACGAGTTGGGAGATTGAGGTTGACATATATACACTGCTGTATATAAAATACAGTATAAAATGTTGTATAAAATAGATAACTGAGACCATACTCTATCGCTCAGGGAGCTCTTCCCAAATGGGAAGGAAATCCAAAAAAGAGGGGACATGCGTACATGTGCAGCTGATTCACTTTGCTGCACAGTAGAAATTAACACAACATTGTAAAGCAACTATAATCAATTTTAAAAAATCTGACGGACAGACAACAACATCCTTCTGTATCGCACGGGAAACTATAACCGATTTCCTGGGCTAGATAGTAATGGAAAATTTCTTCTGCATGGCAGGCGGATTCTTTACCAGCTGAGCTATCAGGGAAGCCCGCCATATATACTTACATATGTATATATATGTTTCCCAGGTGGTGCTAGTGGTCAAGAACATGCCCGCCATCCAGGAGACGTAAGAGATGTGAATTCCATCCCTGGGTCGGGAAGATCCCCTCAAGGAGAAAATGGCAACCCACTCCAGTATTCTTGCCTGGAGAATCCCCATGGACAGAGGAGCCTGGTGAGTTACAGTCCAGCGGGTCGCAAAGAGTCAGACATGACTGAAGCAACTTAGCATGCACACGCGCACACACGCACATATATAAGTTCATGGTTCTTATGACCCTCAGTCGCTCAGCCCGCAGGGGCCTCAGAACAATGTAGCTCTAGTAAAACCACTCCTGTTTCTCCAAAAGCAAACACAACTTCTCTCCTTGATCAAATGAGAGTCACTCATTCCCTGGAATATCTACAGCATGGGACTCCCGTGTCCCATGCTGGATGTGGGGAGGGGTCATTCAAAGACATTGAAGGCGTATTTCCTGGCCTCAAGGAGCTTTCCATCTGAGTCCCATGAGAGAAAGATGTTTGGATCGTGTGAAGAAGGGGTTAACAGCAGCTCTGCCTGCCTTTTATGCTGTTGCTACTCCGAAGCAGTAAATTCTCGTCTGAACTGCACTTGACCCTGTGCACACAATCATGTTATTCATATTCTTATAAACAGAGGGTACAGTATGTATAATTTCCTAGATTTCTGGGAGGAGATGTATCATAACTAAACTCCAGCTTTTCCTTCGGAGAACCCGTCCCATTTGTTTCTGGTTAGCTTCAAAGCAGAAACTAATTTTTTCCTTTTATGTATCAGAAAGTTGAGTGAAATTTGTCACTTGTTTTTATGAAAAATTCTTTGCCTTTGCCTTCATGGCTTAAAAAAAAAGAAAAGAAAAAGAAAAACACCCACAACAACTCACTCTTCCTCCACGGCACAGGGTACCTGATGCACAGTGGCAGGAGGCGGGTGTCATTTCTGGTCATGGAAACTAACAAGAGTTCCATGGAATGGCCTGACCCCGTCTGTCCGACCAGAGTCTATTTTCAAGTGTCTACTGTGGAAGCGAGACCACTGGTGACATCTTGTTCCAATTTAAGCAGAGTTGAGCTGTGGGCCAGCGCCTTCAAATCATAACCAGCTCAGAAATTACCTCCTACCAAAAAACCACAAGGGTTAGGCTCTGTAAGAATCAGTCCCGGAAAAGCTGGAACTCTCCGATCCAAGCATATTTCTGAAGCCATCCAGGCAAGAACAGCGTTTGCCTTTTCTTTAGTGGGGGGATGTCTTGTTTGTCCTGGGATGAATTACCAGGGTGGTTGGGGTGATGAAGAGTAGTTTTATTTTGCCTTAAAATGAACTGACTGCTCTTTGACCACTTTTCTGGGAGCCAGAGCTATTTAGAAGATGTTCAGCCTATTTTTACCTTTCTATAGACCTTTTTAATAGAGATACCGTGTCATTAGCAAATTCCCCAAAAAACATGAGCTGACACACTGTCTCAGAAATGACTCAGAATCAACAGGATGTCTCTCTAGGAGCACAGTCCTCCCAGGGAAAGGCTCCCTCTGGCCTGCATTTTCCATCCCAGCCAGGCCTTGGTTCACCCAGAGGACCATGGAGATGGTGACCTTGCAGGGAGGTTCCCTGTCTGCCTCCCACACCCCAAACATTATTACATACAGCACGGCTTTGAGCTCTCAGCTATTCAACGTCTTTAAGTTCAAGTGACCAGTGAGCAAGGGAAGAAACAGGAGTGGCCCTGAGATGATTCAGATCGGCTGAGTCCACCCAGGATGAACGAGCAGCCAGCTCACAGCTAGGCTCTCAGAGCGCAAGGTGTGTGTCACCGTGGAGAGGATGAAAGGGAGGGAGCTAAGGGCAGAGGTCAGCAGTGGCCGCCTGGGCCGCCCTTGCAGCGGGGGTGGGCAGTCCTGGTTTAGGGCAGCATCTGGCTCCTCAACACACCTGCGATGGTCACCAGTGTTACGAGCCAAACAGTGTCCTCCCCTCAAAATTCATACACTGAAGTTCTGAGCCCAACTGTGGCAGAATGAGACTGTGTTTGCAGAAAGGACCTCTGAAGAGGCAGTTAAGGGGTTCTCTGGTGGTTCCGTGGTAAAGAATCCACCTGCCAGTGCAGGAGACATGGGTTCGATCCCTGGTCCAGGAAGATCCCCCCTGCTGCGGCGCAACTAAGCCCGCGTGCTACAACTCCTGAGCCTGTGCTCAGCCTGCTGCTGCTGCTGCTGCTGCTAAGCACTTCAGTCGTGTCCGACTCTGTGCGACCCCACAGACGGCAGCCCACCAGGCTCCCCCGTCCCTGGGATTCTCCAGGCAAGAACACTGGAGTGGGTTGCCATTTCCTTCTCCAATGCATGAATGTGAAAAGGGAAAGTGAAGTTGCTCAGTCGTGTCCAACTCTTAGACACCCCATGGACCGCAGCCCACCAGGCTCCTCCATCCATGGGATTTTCCAGGCAAGAGTACTGGAGTGGGCTGCCATTGCCTTCTCTAGGTTCTGTAAAATGAAATTATTTTGGAATTGCTGCCAAACTTCATGTATTTCCAAAGTTTTCTCAGATTAAGCAAATTCAAAAAAGTCTTTCTTTGGGATTTTAAAATTAGGAAAAGTTCAGGGTGAGGTGGAAGGGAGGCTCAAGAAGGAGGGGATATATATATGTATATATATAGCAACTAATACAACATTGTAAAGCAATTATATTCCAATAATAAATTATTCAAGAAAAAGAAAAAAATCAGGAAAAATATTAGCCTCGGGGGGCAACAGAGGATGAAATGGTTGGATGGAATCACTGATTCAATGAACATGAGTTAGAGCAAACTCTGGGAGATAGTTGAGGACAGACGAGCCTGGTGTGCCGCAGTCCGTAGGGTCACAAAGACTTGGACAGGACTTACTGACTAAGCAACAACAAATAACCTCTGAGACGTGTTTGGGGCCACAGCTTCTAATCTATTTCTATTTTCCTCACTCTTTTCATTGTCAAATGCTGGATGTTCCCCACCTCTCTTTCCCCAGGCCCTTTAAATCCCCAGTCACCCAGCTTCATCCACCCTGCCACCCCACCGCCATCACCAACAGCATCTCTAAGCTACTTCTTTTTTAAAAAAAATATTGATAGGATGCAGAACAATAGTAATTCCATCCATTTTTAAAATTGAAATAAAGTTGATTTACAATATCGTGTTAGTTTCATGTGTACAGCACTGGTTCCAGATTGGGAAAGGAGTATGTCAAGGCTGTATATTGTCACCCTGTTATTTAACTTATATGCAGAGCACATCATGAGAAACGCTGGACTGGATGAAGCACAAGCTGGAATCAAGATTGCTGGGAGAAATATCAATAACCTCAGATATGCAGATGACACCACCCTTACGGCAGAAAGTGAAGAGGAGCCAAAGAGCCTCTTGATGAAAGTGAAAGCTGCTGCTGCTAAGTCGCTTCAGTTGTGTCCAACTCTGTGCAACCCCATAGATGGCAGCCCACCAGGCTCTGCCATCCCTGGGATTCTCCAGGCAAAAACACTGGAGTGGGTTGCCATTTCCTTCTCCAATGCATGAAAGTGAAAATGAAGTCGTTCAGTCATGTTCAATTCCTAGCAACCCCATGGACTGCAGCCCTCCAGGCTCCTCCATCCATGGGATTTTCCAGGCAAGAGTACTGGAGTGGGGTGCCATTGCCTTCTCCAGAAAGTGAAATAGGAGAACATAAAAGCTGGCTTAAAACTCAACAGTAAAAGACTAAGATCATGGAATCCCGTCCCATCATTTCATGGCAAATAGATGGGGAAACAATGGAAACAGTGAGAGATTTTATTTTCTTGGGCTCCAAAATCACTGCAGATGGTGACTATAGCCATGAAATTAAATGACGCTTGCTCCTTGGAAGAAAAATTATGACCAACCTAGACAGCATATTAAAAAGCAGAGGCATTACTTTGCCAACAAAGGTCCATCTAGTCAAGACTATGGTTTTTCCAGTGGCCATGTATGGATGTGAGAGCTGGACCATAAAGACTGAGCACCGAAGAATTGATGCTTTTAAACTCTGGCATGGGAAAAGACTCTTGAGAGCCCCTTGGACTGCAAGGAGATCCAACCAGTCCATCCTAAAGGATATCAGTCCTGAATATTCACAGGAAGGACTGATGCTGAAGCTGAAACTCCAATACTTTGGCCACCTGATGTGAAGAGCTGACTCACTGGAAAAGACCCTGACGCTGGGAAAGATTGAAGGCGGGAGGAGAAGGGGATGACAGAGAATGAAATGGTTGGATGGCATCTCGACTTGATGGACATGAGTTTGAGCAAGCTCTGGGAGTTGGTGATGGACAGGGAGGCCTGGCGTGCTGCGGTTCATGGGGTCGCAAAGAGTCGGACATGACTGAGCGGCTGAGCTGAGCTGTACAGCAGTGATTCAATTATACATACATATGTTCCTTTTCAGATTTTTTCCATATAGGTTATTACAAAATATTGAGTATAGTTCCCTGTGCTATACAGTAGGTCCCTGTTGGTTATCTGGTCTAAAAGTGAAATTTGCTCATTCATGTCCAACTCTTTACGACCCCATGAACTGTAGTCTGTGGAATTCTCCAGACCAGAATACTGGAGTGGGTAGCTTTCCCCTTCTCCAGGGGAATCTTCCCAACCCAGGGATAGAAACCAGGTCTCCCACATTGCAGGCAGATTCTTCACCAGCTGAGCCATAAGGAAAGCCCAAGAACACTGGAGTGGAGAGCCTATCCCTTCTCCAGGGGATCTTCCTGACCCAGGAATTGAACTAGGGTCTCCTGCATTGCAGACAAATTCTTTACCAACTGAGCTATCAAAGCCACTTCTAAGTGCTTCCTCAATGATCATCTTCATCTCTATAGAGGTTGACATCATCATCATCCCCAAATTTTTTCCCTAATTTTTTTTTTTTAACGGAAGGAGCACTTGCCTTCTGTGGAAACTGTATATGCTACCAAAGTATGTGGAGTTCAAGGTAAAGACACCCCCTCCCATTCTGCAGCCTCAGTGTCTTTAAAACATCCGTGTTCAATGAGGGACAGTTTTATTCCTGGGGGACATCTAGCAATGATGGCGATAATGTCGATTTCTACAACTGTGGGGGAGGGAGGGAGGTCAGACAGGCTACTGGCATCCAGTGGGTAGAAGCCAGGGATGCTGCTAAATGTCCTGCAGTGCGCAGGATGGCCCTTCCAGGAAGGACGGTGTGGCCCCAAGTGTCAGTAGTGCTGAGGGTGAGAAAACCTACCCCAAGGGCAGTGTAGAAATGAATCTGCACGGGCGTTTTCTTGTTCTGTTTCCTGACGCTGGCACTTCTATTCACTCCCAACCTCTTTTTTGAGCACCTACTCTATGCCAGGTACTGTGCTGGATGCTGGGAGTGAAACAGACATGCTTCCCGTGCTCAGGGGCTATGAGCTCCAGCTGGAGAGAAGACTGATCACCACTCACCCAAATGAATGTGAAAAAGGGCACTGTGTAAAAATACAAAGGAAAAGGGTAACATTTCTGAGAAAATAACTGAAAAGACCTAATTGAGGCTGGGCAGTCAGGCTGAGCCCCTCTGGAGAGGAAACATCTGGGACTTGAAGGACGTGAAACAAGTGAACAGGGAGAAATTTCTCGACACAGGGCACAGCGCGCATGACGGCCCTGGGGCAGGCCTTTGCAGGAAGAGGCTGTTGTGGCTGGAGTCCAGTGGGCCGTGGGCAAGAAGACCGTGAAATGATGCCAGACAGCCAAGGGCAGGCTCAAGGGCACATACGTTAACCCAAGTGTGGGGACATCCATGGACCCACGACGGGGGAGGGCAGCCCTGGTAAAACGATTGCTTTTCTGGTCTCCTACTAGCTCCTCCCTCCTGTTTGACCACTTCCAATTTGCCTTGATTCATGGACCTGACATTCCAGGTTCCTGTGCAATATTGCTCTTTACAGCATTGGACCTTGCTTCTATCACCAGTCACATCCACAGCTGGGTATTGTTTTTGCTTTGGCTCCATCCCTTTATTCTTTCTGGAGTTATTTCTCCACTGATCTCCAGTAGCGTGTAGGGCACCTACTGACCTGGGGAGTTCTTCTTTCAGTATCCTATCATTTTACCTTTTCATACTGTTCATGGGGTTCTCAAGGCAAGAATACTGAAGTGGTTTGCCATTCCCTTCTCCAGTGGACCACGTTCTATCAGACCTCTTCACCATGACCCACCTGTCTTGGGTTGCCTCACGGGCATGACTTAGTTTCGTTGAGTTAGACAAGGCTGTGGTCCTAGTGTGATTAGATTGACTAGTTTTCTGTGAGTATGGTTTCAGTGTGTCTGCCCTCTGATGCCCTCTTGCAACACCTACCATCTTACTTGGGTTTCTCTTACCTTCGGCGTGGGGTATCTCTTCACGGCTGCTTCAGCAAAGCGCAGCCACGAACTAAAATGGACTGGAATGGGTGAATTTAACTCAGATGACCATTATATCTACTACTGCGGGCAGGAATCCCTCAGAAGAAATGGAGTAGCCATCAGGGTCAACAAAAGAGTCCAAAATGCTATACTTGGATGCAATCTCAAAAACGACAGAATGATCTCTGTTCGTCTCCAAGGCAAACCATTCAATATCACAGTAATCCAAGTCTATGCCCCAATCAGTAATGCTGAAGAAGCTGAAGTTGAACTGTTCTATGAAGACCTCCAAGACCTTTTAGAACTAACACCCCAAAAAGATGTCCTTTTCATTATAGGGGACTGGAATACAAAAGTAGGAAGTCAAGAAACACCTGGAGTAACAGGCAAATTTGGCCTTG
>SJYT01026400.1:118797-152644 GCA_006410635.1 Cephalophus harveyi | reverse complement strand
GGGGCTCCAAAATCACTGCAAATGGTGACTGCAGCCATGAAATTAAAAGATGCTTACTCCTTGGAAAAGTTATGACCAACCTAGACAGTATATTCAAAAGCAGAGACATTACTTTGCCGACTAAGGTTCGTCTAGTCAAGGCTATGGTTTTTCCTGTGGTCATGTATGGATGTGAGAGTTGGACTGTGAAAAAGGCTGAGTGCTGAAGAATTGATGCTTTTGAACTGTGGTGTTGGAGAAGACTCTTGAGAGTCCCTTGGACTGCAAGGAGATCCAACCAGTCCATTCTGAAGGAGATCAGCCCTGGGATTTCTTTGGAGGGAATGATGCTAAAGCTGAAACTCCAGTACTTTGGCCACCTCATGGGAAGAGTTGACTCACTGGAAAAGACTCTGATGCTGGGAGGGATTGGGGGCAGGAGGAGAAGGGGACGACCGAGGATGAGATGGCTGGATGGCATCACTGACTCGATGGACGTGAGTCTAAGTGAACTCCGGGAGTTGGTGATGGACAGGAAGGCCTGGCGTGGTGCGATTCATGGAGTCGCAAAGAGTCGGACACGACTGAGCGACTGAACTGAACTGAACTAGTTCCTCCCTAGGGTTAGCTCCTCCCTGCTCTCTCGGACAAAATCCAGGACGGGCTCCAGGAGTTTTCTGGTCCCTCCCAAGTCATAAAATGTCCTCCAACCACTTCAAGTCACAAAATTGACTCCTCTCTGTAATTAAGATGTCCAGGGCTTATTTATAACAGCTGAGACATGGAAGCAACCAAAAGGCCCATAGACAGATGAATGGATAAAGAAGACGTGGTAGACACACAGAATGGAATAGTACTCAGCCATAAAAGAAGAATGAACCAATGCCACCTGCAAAAACATGGATGGACCTAGAGAGAATCAGGGTAAGTGGAGTAAGCCAGACAGAGAAAGACAAATACCATACGATATCACTTATATGTGGGATCTAAAATAGGATACAAATGAATTTATTTAAAAAATGGAAACAGAGTCACAACATAGAGAACAGTTTTATGGTTACCAAAGGGGACAGGGTTGGGAGGGGCAAATTAGGAGTTTGGGATTAACGGATACACATTGCTACATATAACAGATAAACAATAAGGACCTACTGCATGACACAGGAAACTATACTCAGTATCTTACAATAATCTATAAGGAAACGAATCTGAAAAACAACATACATATATAATTGAATCACTTTGTTATACACGTGAAACTAACCCAATATTGTTAATCAATCAACTCACTTCAATTCAAAAAAGAGAGAGAGAATAGTGCTTCTCTGGTGGCACAGTGGATAAGAATCAGCCTGCAAATGCAGGGGCCACAGGTTCGATCCCTGGTCCAGGAAGATTCCACGTGCTGCAGAGCAGCTGAGCCCAGGCACCACAATTCCGGAGCCTGCTCTCTGGAGCCGGAGCTCCACAAGGACTGAGGCTGGGTGCTGCAGCTTCAGAAGCCGCGAGCCCTGGAGCCTGTGCGCTGCGGCGAGAGCAGCCAGTGCAGTGAGGAGCCCCGCAGTGAGGAGCAGCCCTGCGCTCCACAACTGAGAAAGCCCGCGCAAGGAAGGAAAGGGCCGCGCAGCCCCAAGGAAGCGATCGACGAATTTTTACAAAAAGAGTAGCCTTGCCCATACACGCAGAAGAAGGAAGATGAGCTCCTACCCCACACTATACACAAAAATTAACTCAGAAAGCATCCTAGATTTAAATGTAAGACCTCAAACTATAAAACTTGTAGAGGAAAACAAAACAAAAATATCTGTGAGCTTGACACTAGTTTCTTGGGTATGACACTGAAAGTACAAGGGACAAAAGAAATAAACTGGCCGCATTAAAATGAAAGACTTTTGCAACACAAACGATTCCATCAAGAAAAGGAAAAAGCAACCCACAAAATGGGAACCCGTACTTGCAAATCAGTTAGGGAGCTCGTATCTAGAATACATAAAGAACTTTTCATAATTCCATAACAAAAAGGCAAATAACCCAAATTCCAAAATAGGCAAAGGATTAAATAGACATTTCTCTAAAGTAGATATACAAATGGCCAATAAACACGTGAAAATATGTTCAACGTTGTTAGTTAGTAGGAAAATGAAAATCAAAAAACCACAGATACCACTTTACATTCATGAAGATGGTCGTAATTAAAAGCCAGATAATAACAAGTGTTGGCAAGGATGTGGAGAGACCAAAACCCTCCTCCATACTGGTGGAAATGTAAACTAAATAGGGCAGCTGCTGTGGAAATCAGCTTGGCAGTTCCTGAAAATTTTAAACAGAGAATTACCACATGATTCAGCAATTCTACTCTCTGGTCTGTACCTAAGAGAAATGAAAACATGTCCTCGTAAAACTTGTACGTGAATGTTCACAGCAATATTGCTCATTTATAGCCAAAAACTGGAAACACATGTCCGTTAACTGATGAAGGAAAAACAAATTGTGGTGTGCCTATACAATTTATTTGACAATGAAAAGAAAAGAACTGAAGTATTGATACACGCTGCAACAAGGATGAGCCTTGAAAGCACTGTATGAAAGTAAAGAAACCAAGGACTTCCCTAGTGGTCCAGTGAGTAAGACTCTGTGCTCCCAAGGACTTGGGTTCAATCCCTGGTCAGGGAACTCGATCCCACGTGGTGCAACTGGGAGTTTGCACGCTGCAATTAAGGATCCCATGAGCTACAACTGAGACACAAATAAATAAATAAAAATAAATATTAAAAGATATTTTAGAAGCCAGTTGGAAAGGACCACATGTCCAAAACAGGCAAATCCACAGGGTGGAAAACAGATTAGAGGTCTCAAAGTTCCTTCTCAGAACCTGCTTCACAGGCAACCCGACCGGTGATAAGACAGACCTGCCTCTTCATCTTCTCTTATGTGTAATACAAACAAAATACTCATTATACTCATGACCCCTCACCACATCCCTTCTCTCAGGAAACTACAGGAGCGTGTGCTCCACCTACACATGGGAGCAAATCCAAGAAGCAAGGATCCAGCAAAGGAGAAAGCTGGAAGGAAGCTCCACGTGCCATTGCAGTGTGGGCCTGCAGAGCGACCAGCTCACTCTGGGGCTGCAGGACAGAGGTGTCCAGGAGAGATGTCTCTAGAAAGAAAAAAAAATATGGACTCAAACACCAACAGGTGTGCAAATATTGAAAATATACTGGACTTTCACAACTGCAGTAGGGGGTCAGAGACACAGGTCCCAGGAAATGAAATCAACAAATAGATGACCAAATAAGGCCATGATTAACATCTGAGAAACCAAGACATTTCATAAGGAAGAAAATAGACTCTGAGTTCACCCTTTGGCTGGGCTGTGAACAATATTTACCTGGTTCTCACAGCGCAAACACGGAATATTGAGTTAATGACAAAAAATGAGGCTCTTGGGAAAATAGGAAAAGACACAAGTGGGGATGTGGGTGAGGCAGGTGAGCTAGTTCCTCACTTTCTTCAGTTAGGAGCCAAAGCGGGAGATCTAAACTTGGAAAATCACAGAGAGAAATAGGGTGGGCAGATGATACTGACATATGGAAATAAACAACATGAGAAATAACTGGAAGCTCTGGAAGTCACAGCTCTGGCCAGAGGAAAGCCACGAGGGGGTGAGCAGAACAAGGAGCCGTAGGTTCTTTTTTGCTGTAAATTATGTAGAACTGTTTGACTTCTCAAAACGATGTGCACGTGTTACTTTAAAATAACAAATAGTAACTTTCTCAAAGTCAGCGTCCACGCCTATTAGAAGTCGTTTCAGTAATGTCCGACTCTTCGCTATTCTGTGGAATGTAGCCCGCCAGGCTCCTCCGTCCATGGGATTCTCCAGGCAAGAATACTGGAGTGGGTTTGGGTTGCCATGCCTTCCTCCAGGGGAATCTTCCCAACCCAGGGATCGAACTACTGTCTCTTACATCTCCTGCTTTGGCAGGCGGGTTCTTTCCCACTTGCTCCACCTGGGAATCCTTTTCAAAGTAAGGGAACCCCATAAATCCTTGATCAATTGATTGACAGGTTAGTTCAATGTGAGCCGATGGATTATATGATTTTCAATAAAAAGTGCCAGGAATAAAAAGTAGATCAGAGCTCTTAAACAAACTCAGAGCTTGTCTCCTCCTGTGTTAACCACAGACCCCATCCACCCTCACCCAGCCGAAAACCAGAAACCAGACAAATTTGGATTTCCCTGGTGGTACAGCAGTGGAGAATCTACCTACCAATGCAGGGGACACAGGTTTGATCTCGGCTCTGGGAGGATCCCACGAGCCTCGGAACAACCAAGTCCAAGCACCTCAACTACTAAAGCCCTGTGAGCCTGGAGTCTGTGCTCCGCAACAAGAGAGGCCAGCTCGGTGAGAAACCCTCGCCCAGCAACCAGAGAGCAGCACCCCACGTCGCAACTGGAGAAAGTCCTCACGCAGCAATGCAGACCCAGCGCAGCCGGAAATAAACAAATAAAATGGGGGTGGGGGGAATCATCTATAAAAAGAAAAGAAACAAACCAGATTCAGGGCCCTGGGTCATTGCCAGGACCCCCAAAACCTGCACCAGAGCACGGGCGCTTCATTTATTTATACAAGGAAGTCTCAAATTCACTCTCAGATTCAGAAAACGTTCTGTCCCTTTTTCAACTCTTATGCGAATGTTCAAACATGCACAGAAGTGGAACAAACTCCCATCTTTCCATCTTCAACAATTATCGACATTCTACCTATTTATTTGCCCCTCTCCCACCCTGCCTCATTTATTTTGTCTGGAATATTTTCAAGCAAATCCAAGGCTTTATGGTACTTTACTTGTAAACAGCTCAGTATGCACCTCCAACAGAAAGGACTTCTTTATTTCTTTTTGACATAATAACCTTGCCATTATCACATCTAATATAATTAGCAATAATCCTTTAATACCACGCAGTAGCCTGACTCTTAAGTTTGCTGATAGTCTTAAAGTTATGATTTTGAAGTTGTTTTGTTTGAATCAGGATTTGAAGAAGGGTAACACGTTACATTTGATTGCTATGCCTCTTAATTCTGTTTTATTCTCTAACAGCCCCCTCTTTATTTTTAATGTCATCGATTTGATGAGAAACAAGCTCTTTTGTCCTGTAGAATGTTATTCCTTCTAGAGCTGGCTGACTGCTCCTTTAACTTGTTCCTCTAGCTCTCATGTCTCCTATAAGTTAGGTCTAGGAGGAGGCCTAACTTAGTTAGGCTGAAAGTGGAGAAGGCAGTGGCAGCCCACTCCAGTACTCTTGCCTGGAAACTCCCACGGACAGAGGAGCCTGGTGGGCTGCAGTCCATGGGGTGGCGAAGAGTCGGACACGACTGAGCGACTTCACTTTCACTTTTCACTTTCATGCATTGGAGAAGGAAATGGCAACCCACTGCAGTGTTCTTGCCTGGAGGATCCCAGGGACGGCGGAGCCTGGTGGGCTGCCGTCTATGGGGTCGCACAGAGTCGGCCACGACTGAAGGGACTCAGCAGCAGCAGCAGCAGGTGTTGAAAGAGATTCAGCGTCCACTTTTGGAAAGGAATATTTGCTAAATATTTGCAGTGCCATGCTTCCCATGACACATCACAAGGCTCAGAATTCCAGTTATCCCACCTCGAGAACCGCCCAGACTGGTTATTAGATTCACAGAGGTGTCAGAACTCTCCAGCATGAAATCGTTTACCAACTTTTCAGCTAAAGACTTTAGTATCACCCATTGATGACTATTGCCAGGACTCAGTCAGGGTTGCAAAATGAGATTTTCTAATGTATTCTTCACTGAGTAACTGGAAATCTGCTTTAAAAAAAAAAAAAAAAAAAAAAAGGAGACCTTTCTCCCCCAAACCATTTATTTTCCCTGAAAAGATAAATATAATAGAGGGAGGAAAACATCTGACGCTTCTCTTCACTTTCGAATTGTCCCACAGTTCTTCTTGTGCCCCATAGCTCCAGCTGACCACTGAGGTTCGTGGGGGCTGTGCTTGCATTGTTTTTATTTCTTTAGTATCATTGTGAGCCCTTGGACATTCACGGGTTTAACATATTTCAATCTTCTGCTGTTACTGTCCATGCTGATGCTCCCCCTGTCCCTTCTTTGGCCCTCAGCAGCCTCCTCCAGTTGGATCGTGTCCTTGTGACTTGACCGCATTGGTCTTGAGAGCCTCCGTGCCCCTGGCATAACAAGATGCCCCAGGCTCACCGGGTGCAGCTCCTGCCCCAGACCTGGAGTCAGCCATTTCTCCAAGGAGTTCTCGGTCCTTTAGTGGGAAGTGGAGCCTATTTATTCTCAATTTACACTCCATCCCAACAGACTTAGAAATTAGATTTCCTAGCCCCAGATGCTTAGAAAGATTACATTAGAATTGGGCTGCTAGAGACAGACACTCACAGCTGTGAGTGGGACAGCTAACAGCTTATTAATACAACAGGAAACTGGAGGGAAAGTTATGAGAGGCAGATATAAGAACTTAAAATTTTCAGCCATCCAACCTAGCTCCAGACTTGCATTCTCCAAAAAGAGATCTTCAGTTTTCCTATTTGAAACCGGGAAACTCCTCTTCCAGCCTTTCCTGACATTTTATCTATCTCCACTATAATATTTACCCAGTTGTTATTGTTCAGGGCTGTTGGTCTAGATTAGTATCCCCAATGTCCATTAGAATCACCTAAGGAGCTGTTTACTTTAAAAAATACAATGAAAAATAAAAACATTTTAATTGAGGTATAATTGACATGTAACATTGTGTTAGTTTTAGGTGTGTGCTAAGTAGCTCCAGTCGTGTCCGACTCTTTGTGACCCCATGGTCTGTAGCCTGCCAGGCTCCTCTGCCCACGGGATTCTCCAGGCAAGGATGCTGCAGTGGGTGGCATCATGGTGATTTGATGTATGCATATATTGGAAAAGGATTACCGGAGCAAGTCTAGTTAACATCCATCACTGCACATACAGGTTTGTTTCTTGTGATGAGAACTTTTAAGATCTACTCTCTTAGCAACGTTCAGATACGCGGGACAGTATTTTTTTAATGTTATTTATTTATTGTTGGTTGGACCTGGTCTCTGTGGCTGCGCGGGCTTTGCTGTGGTTGCGGTGAGCACGGGCTGCTCTTCCCCGCAGTCCTTGGGCTTCGCTCTGCGGTGGCTTCTCTCGCAATGGGGCTCTAGGCACGCGAGCTTCTGTAGCTGTGGCCCGAGGGCTTAGCAGCTGCGGTGCCTGGGCTTAGCTGCTCTGCAGCGTGTGGGATCTTCCCAGACCAGGGCTGGAACCCACGCCCCTGCAGGTGGATTCTTACCCGCTGCGCCACCAGGGAAGCCCCGGGACAATACCATTAACACAGTCACCGCGCTGCGCGCCACATTCCCAGGACTTCCTTACCTGATAAGTGAGTACCTTCTGACCTCTTCACCCATTTCTCCCACCCGCACACCCTCCGCCGCCAGTCTGTTCTCTCTGACTGTGAGTCGGGGTGTTTTTGTTTTTTTTTTAAGATTCCATAGACAGGTGAGATCATACAGTTTAAAAAAATAAAGTAAAATAAAATGATGGCTGGGTCCCATTCCCAGAGAGTCATATTCAACTGGTCTGGGAAGGGGTCATCTATATGGTTTTAAAACTTGCTTGATGACTGTGTCGGACAGCCAGGCTGACAGTCACGGGTCTAGCCAGGAACCCTGGGAGGGTGGAGACCCACTGAGTCATCCTTGTATCTCCAGCGCTGCATGGGTACCCAGAGCTTCCCTGGTGGCTCAGATGGTAAAGCGTCTGCCTACAATGTGGAAGACCAGGGTTCAATCCCTGGGTTGGGAAGATCTCCTGGAGAAGGAAATGGCAACCCACTCCAGTATTCTTGCCTGGAAAATTCCATGGACTGAGGAGCCTGGTAGGCTACAGTTCATGGGGTTGCAAAGAGTTGGACACGACTGAGCAACTTCACTTCTTCACTTCACCATTCAGTCCACGCTTATCTTGATTTTTGGCTGTGCTGGTCTTCACTGCTGCGCAGGCTTTTTCTCCAGTTGCCGTGAGTGGGGTTACTCTCTGGTTGCAGTGTGTGGCCTGCTCACTGTGGTGGTTTGTCTTGTTGTGGAGTACAGGCTCTAGGCACACGGGCCTTGGTAGTTACAGCCCATGGGCTCCGTAGTTGGGGCACACGGGCTTAGCTGCTCCGTGGCATGTGGATCTTCCCTGAACCAGGGATTGAACCCATGCCTCCTGCATTGGCAGGCAGATTCTTAACCACTGGGCCACCAGGGAAGCCCCAGTACATGCTTATGACTAGGAATCTTGAATGAAAAATGGTTAATCCGGGAATACCCTGGCAGCCCAGTGGTTAGGACTCTGTCCTTTCACGGCAGAGGGCTCGAGTTCAATCCCTGGTCAGGGAACTAAAATCCCACAAGCCATGTGGTGAGGCAAAAAAAAAAAAAAAGGTTAATCATTTTCAAGATAGCAAATTAGAGACCGTGTCCCACCCCATGCCCTCAAAGGGCTGGACCCAGAGCCATCCGGAAACTTGACTGCTCTGAATAATGTGTTTCCAGTTGTGTTCAGAGAGCTCAGGTTTTCAATCATTTGGTGAAATATTACTGTCTTGCTGAAAGCTTTATCCCTAAACATTGAATCTCCAGTTAGAGGGGTGGATTGGAAAAGACTCCCACGGATGCAGAGCTGAAACCCACATGTAGACAGGTATGGTAATGAGACTTGAGGATGATGTTACTGTGATGTGACTAACGACCAACAGTAGGTGTTCTGAGCCACGCCAGCCACCCCCATGCGGATGTGGCTCACTGAAACTCCTAGTGGGAAGGGAGTAACTGTGACTTGTGTGACATACTTTTTTTGTGTTCCTTCAGCACTCAGCAGTGTGTTAGACATTGTGTGCATGGGTGCTAAGTTGCTTCAATCATTTCCAACTCTTTGCAGCCCCATGGACTATAGCCCATCAGGCTCCTCTGTCCATGGGATTCTCCTGCCAAGAATACTGGAGTGGGTTGCCATGCCCTCCTCCAGGGGATCTTCCCAACCCAGAGATCAAGCTGAGTCTCTTACATCTCCTGCACTGGCAGGCGGGTTCTTTACCACTAGCACCACCTAGGAAGCCCTAGTATGTACTCAATAGTCGTATCCGATTCTTTGTGACCCCGTGGATTGTAGCCGTCCAGGCTCCTCTGTCCATGGAATTCTCCAGACAAGAATACTAGAGTGGGTTGTCACTCCCTTCTCCAGGAGATCTTCCCAACCCAGGGATTGAACCCAGACAGATTCTTTACCATCTGAGCTCCTGGGGAAGCCCACATATTCAGTAAGTAAGTGTTAAATCCTTTGGAAAGGAACTGTGTGTGTGCTTACCACCTGCCTTCTTGTGTGAGGACTGTATCTAAACTCAATGAGGGCCACACAGTCGGACAGTTCTCATTAACGTGATACAGACACAAAGGCATTGAAAATATGATCTTTCTATTTCAGGCATAACAAAGAGCTACAATTTTCTCTAAAAATAACCTAGATTGGAATTTTCTTCCACCCATGAGAGCGCTATGTTTATGAACACACAGTCCCAAGACCTGTGTCAACAACATTCTAAAACAATGCTTCACTTGGATAATCAAGTATAATAAGCATTGGGTTCCTTAAGTTTTCATTAGCTTGGGGCATTAATCCTGACAAAGCGGGGATCTTTCCCCCCCCCCATAAAACGCAGCCCATCTGGTCAACAGCAGTCCAATCTTGGGCGCCTACAGAAGGACAAAATGTAAATTATGGAGAATAGTGCCCCATCACCTGAATTTGGCCCAGACCAAGAGGGTCCAAGACTCCAGCCCAAGCTCCATACAGATTAGACTTGGTCCTGGGAACAGCTCCATTTTCAACCCCTGTCTCCATTTCCCATCCCTAGAAGGAGAAGAGCTTAGGATAAGCTCCAAAGTGAAGTCCTGAAGTGAGATTAAGCAGCTGTGGTCCTTCAGGAGAATTTTCTGGAGCTTTTCTGGGTGTGGATCAAAGACATGACCCACCTGTGAGAATGTAAATTGGTGCAGTCACTATGGAGAACAGTAGGGAGGGTCCTTCAAACACTAGAGTTGCCATATGATTCAGCACTCCCACCCCTGAGCACATACGTGGACAAAACTATAATCCAGAAAGATACATGCTCCCCCTTTGTTCTTAGCAGCGCTTGTCACAATATCCAAGCCACGGAAGCAACCTACATGTCCATTGACAGATGCATGGATAAAGAAGATGTGGTCCGTATATAACAGAATACTGTTCAGCCATAAAAAAGAAATTTAAAATAATGTCATTTGCAGCAACATGGATGCAACTAGAGATTATCACACTAACTGAAGTCAAAAAGAGAAAGAGAAACATCATATAACAGTACTTCCATGTGGAATCTAAAATAAGGCCAAGCAAACTCATCTGTGAAATAGAAACAGACTCACAGACCTGGAGAAAGACTTGTGGCTGTCAAGGGGAAGAGCGTGGGGTGGAAGAGCGTGGGGTGGGAGTTCGGGAGGAGCCGATGCAAACTATCATACATACGATGCATAAACAAGGTCCTGCTGTAGAGCACAGGGAGCTATAGTCAGTATCCTGCAATAAACCATAATGGAAGAAACATGGAAAAGAGTACATACATGTGTATGTGAGTCACTTTACAGCAGAAATTAACACAACACTGAAAGCTGCGCTTCAGTAAAGTACATGTTAAACAAAAAGCTTGACCAATCTAGAGTCCTTGTCACATGATGGAGAATGAGCTGCTTCCAGGTGGAGAGTGAGGACTTTGTTTATCAGTTCATCCTTCAGGAATCCTCAGGAGGGTGAGCATAGATTTGCCATGTGACTCCCAGACACTCTCTTGAGAGCAAGTCCTTATTGCTCTGGTGCCCTTCAACCAGGTGAGGTGTTTTATCTAAAATAAGGCCAAGCAAACTCATCTGTGAAATAGAAACAGACTCACAGACCTGGAGAAAGACTTGTGGCTGTCAAGGGGAAGAGCGTGGGGTGGAAGAGCGTGGGGTGGGAGTTCGGGAGGAGCCGATGCAAACTATCATACATACGATGCATAAACAAGGTCCTGCTGTAGAGCACAGGGAGCTATAGTCAGTATCCTGCAATAAACCATAATGGAAGAAACATGGAAAAGAGTACATACATGTGTATGTGAGTCACTTTACAGCAGAAATTAACACAACACTGAAAGCTGCGCTTCAGTAAAGTACATGTTAAACAAAAAGCTTGACCAATCTAGAGTCCTTGTCACATGATGGAGAATGAGCTGCTTCCAGGTGGAGAGTGAGGACTTTGTTTATCAGTTCATCCTTCAGGAATCCTCAGGAGGGTGAGCATAGATTTGCCATGTGACTCCCAGACACTCTCTTGAGAGCAAGTCCTTATTGCTCTGGTGCCCTTCAACCAGGTGAGGTGTTTGACAGATGCCGGAACAGTCCCATTACCAAATAAGAGAGGACTGGGGCCAGTATCTAAATGTCCCAGAGCAACCCCGCCACCGTCTCCTGGTGGGACAGCTTTGAGTTGTATTTCACACAATTCCTTAGTCATCCCCAGTGGGACTGACCGTTCCCGTCTCACCTGCCTCACTCCCTCATTTCTGCTTCCAAGAATCACCTCCTGAATAAACGATATGTGCCCGAGCAAGTCCTTGACTCAGGGTGTCTTTTGAGTCATCACCTCCAGACATCTCCCAGAGTGTGGCAAATGTTCAGGGTATCAGCTGAGACTCCTGTGGCTGAAATTGGCAGGAAATCCAACAAAATGTATATTTTGATAGATTGGAATGTATTGGCTTATTTACCTGAAAACTACGGCTGGAGTTGACTTCAGGCACTGTGATGCAGATTAAAAGTACAACATTAAGGTCCGGCATCACTGGCTTTTTGCTCTATTCTGCTGTCCTCTGTGTCTTGGCTTTATCCTCAGATAAGCTCTCTTTCCGTGGTCAGAAAGTGGCTATCACAGTTCCAGGCTTTCTTGTATTTAAGCTTCAATTCCAGCTAGACACGGCAAGAATATCTTTCCCACAGATTTCAGAAGTCTCAACGCGCTTCCTTGGCTTTGCCTGGGTCGTGGGTACATGGGAAACTGACAGCCCGGCTGTGAATGTGGGTGTGTGATCAAGGGAACAGGGCAGGGGTGCCCTCCCAGGAGGCAGTCACACGTGGCCGTCAGAATAAAGGTACATGGTCACCGGCTGGCAAAGAGTAACTGAAATCCATCGCAGTTCACTCCTCTGGGCTGCCCACCACACCCACACACACCCCCCCACACCCACACACCCCCTTCCTCCCACATCTCTGAAAGTTGCCCCGTCAACTTAAAATGCATTCACCACTTCTTCACAAGAAGATTCTCTAAATCGAATCCTGCACCAAGCCTAGCGTCTCTGGAAGACATGCCATCCTATCAGTTAAAGCAGAATATCCTACCTCATAATCTGATGTGCCGTGTGCTTGGTTGTGTCGGACTCTGCAACCCCTTAGAGGAATTGAAAGTCTCAGATGATGGGGAGGGATTTTATTTTTTTTTTGAGGGTTTTTTTCTGATAACACAGTAATCATACTAGCCTTGTCTAGGCTGGCTCTGAGCCTGCAGTTGTCATTCAAGGGTTGGAGGGGGGTCTGAGGTTTCCCTCCTCCATCGTCTCTGCTTCCATGAAAAGACCAGGATGGACGCTGAGGGCTGGGGCGTCAGGAAATAGGGAGCTGGGACCCGGCACTTGCCCCGCCTGAGCACGAGGTCCGCTCCCCCCTCACGATTCTTCAGCTTCCTGTGCTTAGTTGCTGAGTCATGTCCGACTCTTTGTGACCCCACGGACTGTAGCCCCCAGGCTCCTCTGTCCATGGGGTTTCCCAGGCAAGAATACTAGAGGGGGTTGCTATTCCCTTCTCCTGGAGATCTTCCCAACCCAGGGATTGAACTCACGTCTCCTGTATGGCAGGCAGATTCTTTATCATTTGCACCACCTGGAAAGCTCACTTTTTCAATAACTATTCCTTTTTGTAAAGAATTAATTAATTTATTTTATCTTTGGCTGTGCTGGGTCGTCGTTGCTGCACATGGGCTTTCTCTAGTTGCCGAGTGGGGCTGCTCTCTAGTGACCGTGCACAGCCTTCTCATTGCCGCGGCTTCTCTTGTTGCAGCTCTCAGGCTCTAAGGCTCAGTGGTTGTGGCACAGGGCCTTAGTTGCTCCACGGAATGTGGGATCTTCCCGGACCAGAGATCAAACCCATGTTCCCTGCATTGGCAGCTGTTCTTAACCACTGGATCACCAGGGAAGTCCCATCAACAAATATTTCTTAAGTACCTATTATGTGACAACCATCTGTTCTCAGCTCTTGGATACAGCAGAAAGTTGGGCAGGCAAGATCCTGCTTACATGGAATATATAGTTAGACTTCATTCAGTTCTAAAAGGCCAAAAACTCAACCCAAATAGGCATACAAGGGGGTGTTCCTGGAAGTTCAGCTGATAAAGAATCTGCCTGCAATGTGGGAGATGTGGGTTCAATCCCTGGGTCGGGAAGATCCCCTGGAGAAGGGATAGGATACCCAATCCAGTATTCTTGGTCATTCCTGGAGGCTCAAGTGATAAAGAATCCGCCTGCAATGCAGGAGACCTGGGTTCAATCCCTGGGTTGGGAAGATCCCCTGGAGGAGGGCATGGCAACCCACTCCAGTGTTTTTGCCTGGAGAATCCTCATGGACAGAGGAGCCTGGTGGGCTACACTCCATGGGGTCACAAAGAGTCGGACACAGCTGAGCGGTTAAACAGCACAGCACAGGCATATGCGGAAAAGAAAAGTGGCTGGTTGGCTGAGATAGCTGAGAAGCTCGGGGCAGCACGGGCCTCAGGCGTGGCATAGATGCCAGTGTTTCCAGGACCTGGTTACTTTTCATCACCTGGTCACCGGCCATAGTCTCTTCTATGTTTTGGCCTTATTTTCAGACAGTCTCTCTCCTCCTGATCACAAGATGTCTACAGAAGATCTAGACTGTATATCTTCCAGGAGCTCAGCCCAATAGGATTTCATTTTATTTACTTTGATTGAGTCATATCGGGTCCCCGGCCAGGGAACAGAGCCACCCTGATTGGCCAGACTTAAGTCATATGCTCTGTACCTCAAAGGAGCCAAAACCACCAGAAGTCGATGGAATGAGTGGATTATGGGAGCTCCCCAGAGTAGTCCTGGGGCGTGGCTGTCGGAGGAGAGTGAATGGAGGCTGAGCGCCGGCGCACATCCGGCGGATCCAGAGGAGTGTGGAGGTCCCGACTCCAGCGCACACCCAGCCCCGGGTCTCCAGGAGCGGACGGGGATCGGTGGTGCTCCGTCCAGCCAAGAAAGATCTGAGGCAGTGATTCATAAGAGGCCAGGAAGTACATGAAGCTCAACTCCCAAGTCAAGAAGTTGTTGAAAGAAGGTACGGGCTTTTCAAATGCCAGAGGGCCTGCCTTCTATCCTGAGCTTGTCTGGAGAGTCTGTTTCACTCATCACCTCCTGAGATCTGGTTGAGGTTATATGTCCCGAAGGCTCAGTTTTGTGAAGGTTGGGCTCCTCAAAGTTGCTCAGAAGATTGGGGATTGGAGGTGAGGCGGTTGGAAAGGCTGTAATTCCATTTCCCCTGACTTTAACTCATTGCTAAGAATTACCCAAAGCCAGAGAACAACCTAATACAGTGAATTCGACACATCTTTTCAGAAAATACATTTTGCTCAATGGAAAATAATTTAAAGCATTACTTATGTAATAAACAGATATATAATGGAGGAGAATGCAAATTTTACGTTCATTCCTAGATCACCCATAACACGTCATAACATAACATTGGCATCACCAACTCAATGGACATGAGTTTGAGCAAGCTTTGGGAGTTGGTGATGGACAGGGAAGCCAGGCATACTGTGGTCCATGGGGTCGCAAAGAGTCGGACACAACTGAGTGACTGAACTGATAACATGTCAAAGACATTTTCAGGCTTGCTGTGAATACTTGAAGGAAAATGACTTGCACAATGGAAAGAGAAAAAAAAAATCCTCTTTTTCCCGGACAGAGGTTAGGAACCATGATCCTTATCTAAGGAGTTAATCCAGCCTCTCTAAGCAGAAAATCCATCATATTGGCAAGGTCTTTTTAGTGGCCAAGGGCGCGGCCACTGAGCCCAGCTGAGTGATGGGCCTGTTTATTGTCGCCAGCAGACGCCCCAGGAGACGGTCTGAAATCCGAAGTGAACAGAACTCCACTGTGCATAAGGGGGCCTTGCAATTACAAAACCTTGAGGTCAGTATTCATCTCTCCCTTTCCTCAAGACAATCAGGAAAATAAATATACACTGCTGCAACTCGCATCGGCGGCAGGGCATAAAGAACAGCCCTGGAGAGTCTGCCAGGACGGCCTCACGGAAGAGTCTGACGCGGGACACTGTGAAACCACGGCACCGAAGGCTGCAGCCTGGACAATCCGGGGGGCGAGGAGTGGCGAGGAGCCAGCACCCCTCGGGTGCTATTTCTAGGCTGACCTACTAAGACTTTGGGAAAGTGCTGGGGGAGGAGAAAGCCATACCCTGGGGGTGTAAAAAGCCCTACTATCAAGCGGGTTTCCCAAACATCAGGCAGAAAGTCAAGGTGGAGCATGGAGGAAGGAGGCCCAGAGGGCTGGGGACGCGTCAGAGCAGCGTCCCCCGTGGGAGGCCGCCTGCCTCGCCAGCTGGTCCCTAGACCCTGGGCCCCGGCCGCGCACAGCCTGCGATTCTTTTCACTGCATGCTGTCTTTCCCTTTTACTCCCTGAAGTTTTTAATGACAGCTGATCTCCCCAGACAGCAATGGAAGTAAAGAGACGCTCCCTGGAGCTGCAAAGAGAGGGGTGAGCCCGCCTCACTAGACTAGAAACAGGAGAAATGAGATGGGGGCCCAGCTCCCGGTTCCCACCGTGGGCATGTTGGCCCTGCTTTCTTCTTCGGGGGCGTTGCTTTACTCTAACAGGCGGTCCGTGTGTGTGTTGCAGGGCGTCACCTCCAGGTCGCAGGAGTCCAGGGGAAGCCCTGGGCCCCAGTGAGGCTCTTACAGCTGGCCCAGGGTGCAACCCAGGCCAATCAGGAATCTCCTCCAGTTTTGATCAGCAGAAGCTACAAGAAGCCCTTTCCTCTCAGAGGGAAAAGATGGGAAGGTGTGTGCCCTGGGATCGCAGCAGCTGTGATTCTAACCCTAAGGAGCAAAATAATTTAGGAGACTGAAGCAATGTGGAAAGAAAGAGGTGAGAAAGCGTGCCCTCGTTCTGGGCATCCCTGCTCTTTCTACCATTTGCTTATATGAATCGGTATAGTCTCCTTTTCCTTGGCTGGTTGCTCTTGAATAATTACCACTTGAAAGTAAAGGTCTTCTTCAATCAGTGTCCTTTACACTACATGTACTCATGCTTGCCTGTCTGCATGCACACACACACAGGCACACTACAGGCAATGGATTATCTGAGACCAGTAGGGAAGTAGCTAGAGCCTAAAGCAGGAAAGATGGTAAGGTAGCTTTAAAGGTCAAATGAACCCCGTGGGGGCAGGCGGGAGACATCCACCTCTCCCAAATATTATGGCGGGAAGAGGCTTTTTAAAGACAGGAAAATTGGCAGTTTACATCTGCAGGCTCCAGAAGCAGAATTAGAACACAAGCTTTGGGACGTCTATACTAGAACTCTTTCTGCGACACCCAGTGGACCCCACAAGTACAAAGGAATTTTGGGTGGTAATGAGAATGTGTGTTACAGTAATAATTTCTCTAAGAAAGTGATAACAATCTTAACATATACCTCAGGTTAACTTTTTACATTGAAGGCATCAGAGTAGATTTTCAGTTTTATAACATGCAATTAGTTCAGTAAACTTTGACATTCCTGAGAACTTGCTAATAAGAATTGCCTTTTAAATATTAAAATCAAGATACCAATCTCTTCCTGAATGTGTCCCAGAAAATCAGAGCTCAGATTCTATTACAGAAGAAAGGTCAAGAGGGAGGCTACTGTGGACTAAGTTATGCCCCTCCCCACATTTGTGTGCTGAAATCATAACCCCCAACATGATGGTATGTGGAAATGGGGTCTTTGGGAGTGATGGTGAGGGTTTAGTTGGTAAGTCATGTCAGAGTCTTGCAACTCCATGGACTGGAGCCTGTCAGGCTCCTCTGTCCATGGGATTCTTCAGGCAAGAATCCGGCAGTGGGTTGCCATTCCCTTCTCCAGGGGGTCTTCCTGACCCAGGGACTGAACCTGCATCTCCTGCATTGCAGGCGGATTCTTTACAAACTGAGCCACCAGGAAACCCCTTTGGGATGTTTCTAGGGTTAAAGGAGGTCATGAGGGTGGAGCCTTCATTACTGCCCTTGTAAGAAAGAAGGACACGGTAGCCCAGTGAAGCATTCTTGCTGAGAATCCCCATGGGCAGAGGAGCCTGGCGGGCTACAGCCCACGAGGCCACAAAGAGCTGGGCGTGACTCAAGTGACCAAGAACAGGAAGCAAGCTTCCCTGTCTCTCTCTCTTGCTTCCTCTCTCTGCAGTCCAAGGACCACCCAGCAAGGCAGCCATCTGCAGGCTGGAGAGTTCTCATCAGGAACTTGGTTGACCGGCACTTTGATTTTGGACTTCCAGCCCCCAGAACTGCAAGATGTAAACGTCTGCCGTTTGAGCCGCCCTGTCTGGGACTCTCTTCAGTGGCGAAGCTGACAAACACAGAGGTCAAGGTCACGGTGCCACTGTATGTCCCAGGTTCCCTGACGTCCAGTCTGTACTCCAGGAGGCGGGGTTTCCTCGTGGTCAGGTGACACCCAGGCTACACGGCCCCTCTTCTTCATTTCAGAAAGGGAGCAGATGCAAATGGACTGTCCTTGAGGGTCTGAATGTGGTCACCTGGGAAGGTCTTTGTAGAACCCTGAGACACATCTGTATAGAACTGAGTCCTCAGGGCCTTCTTATCAATAATTCTTGACCCAGATAATAATGTAATAAATTAGATTTATAAAAAAATAAGAAACATTGCTATAGACAAGATCCATTTTCATGGAAAAATAAAAACCTATTAAATTAGAGCCACAACCTCCCAGTTTAGAAAGTCGCTGGTCCCTGGTCTTTTCAGAACCTATCAGTATATTACCTTAGATTCCAAAAGAATGTTTTTCATTCTATTATGGAGAAGTGGGAGGTTGATTTAAAAAAGAATTCGTTAAGTACCAAGACATGAACAAATCACTTTAGTTAAAAGTCTTTCTTTAACCAGCTGTCCATCTTACTCCATTTGTCCCCCTCTCGCTCCCTGACTGTGTCCACAGAATGGAATAGGGGGAGGGAAGGGAGGCAAGGAGAGAGAGGATATGTGTATAAATACTGCTGATTTGCATTGTTATAAAAAGCCTCTTGATGAAAGTAAAAGTGGAGAGTGAAAAGTTGGCTTAAAGCTCAACATTCAGAAAACGAAGATCATAGTCAGACACAACTGAGCAACTGAACTGATGGCAGAAACCAACACAACATTGTAAAACTTTAAAAATATATATTTAAATTTTAAAAGTAGAAAAAAAAACACTTCCTTTAAAACGTGAAATGATTACAATAGTATGGATAGCCAGTCCTTGCAAGCTTATAGCTCGAGTCACTCTCCCGACCTTGAGTGCTCATTTGAAAGTGCAAAAATTATTTCTGAGAATTGGTTGTAAACACAAGCCACGGAGGGGTAACCAACCGTGAAAGCAATTCATTAAGAGACTTCCCATTTAGTTGCACATTTCCTACGGGAAAACACGTTTAGAAAATTGCTCACATTATGAACTCAGAGGCACCATTAGTTAAATCTTAATTTAAGAAAACTGCAACCACAGAGAGTTACCCTAAGAGGCTGGCATCACTGCTGTGCCCCACCCCCACCCACGAGAGCCAGTTTTCTGAGTCCAGGGCACGTTTTAATTTGGAGAGATGCAAAAGGCAAACATAAGGTGGGAAGACAGAAACTGCTAGTAAATATATGAATGCCATTAAAATAACATTTTGTGGTGGCCCGGTGGTTAAGAATCCGCCTGCCAGTGCAGGGACGCAGGTTCCCTCCCTGGTCCAGGCAGATCTCACGGGCCTCAGGGCAGCTAAGCCTGTGCGCCCAGCTACTGACGCCCAAGCACTTGGGACCCGTACTCCTCAACGGGAGAAGCGACTGTGATGAGAACCCACACACCGCAGCTAGAGAAGGCCCTGGGCAGCAACAAAGACCCAGCACAGACAAAAACATACACATAAATTTAAAAAAACTTTCAAATTTATATTCACAAAATTTAAGCCAAGCAACAACATAAGAAGTAAGTTAGTTACCAGTGATGATGATGGTATTTTTTACTGTGAGATCTACCCTCTGAATAAATTTTTAAGTGTACAGGATTGTTAACTCTGGGCATCATGGTGGTAGAGCAGAGCTCTAGAATACTTTGTCTCGAAAATCTGAAACTCCGTACCCCCTGAACAGCAACTTCCCATTTCCCTGTTCCCGCTGCCCCAGTCCCTGGAAACCACCATTCTACTTTCTGTCTCTCTGAATTTGACTACTTTAGGAACTTCATGTAAGTGGAATCACACAGTATTTATTCTTATGTAACTGGCTTATTTCACTCAGCATAATTATTTATTATGGTTTTACATGGTTCAACAAGATCAGAATTTTCTTCCTTTTTGAAGATGAATAATATTCCAAAGTGTGTATATATCAAGCTCCTCATGTTTCTGCCTCTTGGCTGTTGTGACTAATACTAGCCAATTCCCATGTATTGAGAATTGGCTGGGAATGAAGCAGTCTTTCCCAGATCCTGATTTCAGTTCTTTTGGAGAAATACCCTGAAGTGGGATTGCTGGATCCTCGGGTAGTTTTGGACTTCTCCAGTGACTCATCCATCGGTAAAGAATCCACCTGCAATGCAGGAGACGGAGCTTCAATCCTTGGACGGGGAAGATTCCTTGGAGGAAGGCATGGCTACCCACTCCAGTATTCTTGTCTGGAGAATTGCATGGATAAAGGAGCCTGGTGGGCTACAGTCCATGGGGTTGCAAAGAGCCGGACACGCCTGAAGTACCTTAGCAGGTAGGCAGACATGGTAGTTTTATTTGTAATTTACTGATGACATTTTATACATATGAAATCTTCAGTAACGGTTTCCTACTATTAAGTTTCATTCATCACTCTCTAGCTCTTTCACAATATCCTTTTTTTCTGGTTTTAGTGAAATACTTGTTGTTTCCTTTATGACAGATGATGAGCATGCAAAATTTTTTCTTTGTTTTTTGTAATTAATGTTATGATGTGGAATTTTTCATTCTTGGTGTAGCAATGTGCTGAAAATGATTCTTTCTCCCCAAATGTAAATGAGGAAACTTGTGGCCCTGGCAGAAGAAGGCAGCCTTCTTGTGATCCTGAGAGAAGCCAACCAGAAAATGGAGCCGACACACAGAAAGGGTTGAGCCAAAGAGATTACAGAGACGCTGAGTCGGCACCCTGATCAACCCATACCTGAAGCAAGCACGATCTTTTTGTGTTGTTGTCGTTTGGTCACTAAGTTGTGTCCTCTGGACTTTTCAATTATGTAAGTTGACAAATCTCTAATATTACTTAAAATTTTTTGAATCAACTCTTCTGTTACTTCAGTTTTATCCCCTGTGCCTCAGTTTCCTCATATATAGTATGGGTATAACTCACTGATCTGTGGGGAGCAAAGGCAATAATTCATGCAGTTTTTTGATCAATGCCTGGCACAAAGAAATGAGCTTAATAAAGTAACATGTATGTAAACACAAAGCTAGAGCTAAAGTGATAGATACAGTTCCTATGCAACTATAAATTAAAAGCAAGCTCATAAATTAAATTTGAATCAAGCAGAGACACTGAAATTTTGTGGCAGTATTTAATTACAATGTGGTCATTCAGATGATCTAAAATATGCTAATATTGTCTTAAAATGTCATAGAAATTAAAACAGAGAACGCAAAATCTTCATCAAGAACTCGTGTGTCTCCTAGAACACATACATGACCCTAACAGAAACCAAAATGCCAATTCAGTACACATCGAGGGCTTCCTACTGAATGGAAGGAACATAACAAATGTAATTCGAAATTGTTTCTAGGGAAATTAAACCAGTTGGATTTTTAAATTTCTATTCAGAAATTACCCATACCAAAATTCAGCACAGAAAAAGTCTCAAAAAAGTGAAATTCAAAAAATCAATTGAGAGAATATTCAATTTCAGGGTACATCTCCTAAAAACAGAAAAAGAGTTGTGAAAATCCTTAAATAGAATTCATTATACTAATCAATTTAATAGCCATTTTCCTTTGTAAGATAGGAACTAAGATCAGCGTTTTAGATTTTTTTCACATAGTTTCATAATAAGCCACTACATTCAGAGGACTATCTGGCCAACACAGTTCAGCTAGAGGCAGCTTAAATTCAATGATGGTTGAATTGAATTCAGTGATAGTCCATGGTTCTAGAGCCAGGAGTTATTCATGCTGAGTAAATAATGTTGTTTTATTTAATCACCTGTGTGCTATATACTGAGGCTCGAGCAGCTGGTAAATTCTGTAACCTATGATATTTTTTATCCTTATCTACAAAGCTGCATTCCGCTGTGTTTTTTTCCCCCCAACTATAGTTGTACTTGTTATGAGAAGTCTCCTGGTGAAAACTCCCAGTTTAAAACAATCGCGATATAGATTAGGTTGACATTTGATGAGAGACCAACCTCACCCATCTGGAGAAGGAAATGGCAACCCACTCCAGGACTCTTACCTGGAAAATCCCAGAGACTGAGGAGCCTGGTGGGCTGCCATCTATGGGGTCGCACAGAGTCGGACACGACTGAAGTGACTCAGCAGCAGCAGCAGCCTCACCCATCACTCATTTATCCACATTGTAAGGGAGAAGGAGCGATGTGATCATTTAGGAGCACTGAGGTGTGACCTGGGGTACAAGTAAGATGATGTTATACAGATGTCATTGTTGTTTAGTCGCTAAGTCATGTCTAACTCGTTTGCGAACTCATGGGCTGTAGCCTGCCAGGCTCCTCTGTCCATGGGATTCTCCAGGCAAGAAGACTGGAGTGGGTTGCCATTTCCTTCTCCAGGGGCTCTTCCCGACCTAGAGACAGAGCTCGTGTCTCCTGCACTGACAAGCAGGTTCTTTACTGCTGAGCCATCAGGGAACCCCATTATACAGGCGGCACAGTGGTCAAGAATTTGCTTGTCAATGCCAGAGATGCAAGAGACTTGGGTTCAATCCCTGGGTTGAGAACATCCTGTGGAGGTGGAAATGGCAACCCAAACCAGTCCAGTATTCTTGCCTGGAAAATTTCCTGGACAGAGCAGCCTGGTGGGCTAAGTCCACGGAGCTGCAGAGAGTCAGACGTGAGTGAGTGACTGAGAAAGTACACACACAACTAAAAGACACTGTTCTGGCAGCAGATCCTGCCTTGAGCCAAGGCCGCATGACCAGGAAGATTCAAACCTGCGCAGGTGATGGACTGGTAGAGCCTCGCCCTCGGAAATCTGTTTGCAGTGGGTACTGAGACTTAGCAAAAAGCACAGAGACTTAGGAAGAGAGGTAACCCGGCACGAGTCAAATCTGGGCCTCTCAGGGTGTCTGAGATTCCCCCCTGGAGAAAGAAGAAATGTTTAGAGGATCCTTCTTCCTGGATTTTTCTTACAGTACAGCCCCCAGGAATAGATTCCGTCAAGATGCACCAGGACAGTGTCTGAATTCTCTGCCTGGCTCAGGCAGTAAAGAATCTGCCTGCAGTGCAGGGCCCCGGGTTCAGTCCCTGGGTCAGGAAGACCACGGGAGAAGGGAATGGCAACCCACTCCGGTATTGTAGCCTGGAGAATCCCCATGGACAGAGGAGCCTGGCGGGCTATGGTCCATGGGGTCGCAAAGAGCTGGATACAACTGGACAACTAATACACAACTGCGCTCCCCCAGCTTTCCATTGCCGTATCAATAAACTATCCAAAGTGTGGTGGCTTGAATTAGCTATTGAATCAGCTAACGATTGCTCACAATTCTGTGAGTTAGCAATGTGGGCAGACTCAGTGGGGCAATTCTTTTACGTTCTTGTGCTGTTGCCTTGGGTCACGAGATGCTGTTCAACTGGGGGCTGGTCTGGGTCTGGAAGGCCTGAGAAGGCGTCACTCATATGCCTGGTATCTTGCTAGAAATGTCTGAAAGCCTGGGCTCAGCCGGATCCCTCTGCCTTCCAGGGAGCCCCAGCGCCTTTCCTTGGGGTCCTTCCCGCAGAATGATGGGACTTCTCACCTGGCAGCCCTGCTCCCACGGAGACCAGAGTGGACGCTGCCCCTGTTCAAAGCCCGACCTGGGGGCTGCCGAGGCCTCGCCCCTACCATCCTCAGCTGTGGGAGCAGCCACAGGCCAGCCCAGATTTGAGGAGCGGGGAGAAGTGGATGCTGCCCCTCAATAGGAGTCCTGAAGAAATGGCAGCTGTCACAACACTCTCCCTCGCTTCACAAGCACAGACCGGGAGACTGGACGAAGACTGAGCGCAAGCAAGTCCAAGCTCAGGGTTACCAGGGGTGGGGTGAAAATGGAGCTCGGTCTCTTCCCGGAGAAGCCAGGGTGGCTGACCTCAGCCAGGTCTAGGGCTCTCGTTCGCATACTCTGAATGATCAGAGCAACAGTGAGGCACCCCCATCCACCAGTCAGAATGGCCATCATTAAAAAAGTCTACAAAGAGCAAATGCTGAGCAGAGTGTGGGGAAAAGGGACCCTCCTGCACTGCGGGTAGGAATGTAAACTGGTACAGCCACTGTGGAGGACAGTATGGCCAGTCCTTAAAACAACTGGAACTAGAATTATCGTATGACCCAGCCATCCCATTCCCGGGCAGATATCAGGAGAAAACTCTTAATTCAAAACATCGCATGCACCCCGGTGTTCTCTGCAGCACTAGTTACAAAAGCCAGGAGGCGGGAGCAACCCAAGGGTCCATCAGCAGAGGCATGGGTAAAGACGTGGCGTGTATATGCACACACGCACACACATATGCACAGAGGAACGTTACTCCGTCTTCAAAAGGAGTGAGCTATGCCATTTGCAGCCCCATGGATGGGCCTAGAGATTACCATACAAAGCGAAATAAGCCAAAAACAAATATACCACATCCTGCATGTGTGGGATTTAACAAACGATACAAATAAACTTATTTGCAAAACAGAAACAGACTCACATAGAAAACAAACTTATGATTGCCAAAGAAGAAAGGTTGGGCGGGGGATAAATTAGGAATTTGGGATTAACAGATATACACTACTATATATAAAATGGGTAAACAACACAGACCTACTGTCTAGCACAGGGAGCTAACCTTCATATCTTGTAATAACCTACAATGGGAAAGAATCTGAAAAAGAATCTGTTATCTATCTATCTCTGAATCACTTTGATGGACGCCTGAATCATTGTAACCCAACTCCACATCAATCAAAAATTAAAAGTAAATGATCAGGCAGATTCTTATCCATGTGCTGCGTCTGTCATTTCTCACTGCTCATTCAAATTCTCTCTGAGTTAAATCATGACGCACTCCTGGAATCGTTCATCCCTTAGAGGCTTAACCAGTGGAGCAGGTCTCTAGTGTCTTCTAAAGATCTGGCCCAATATTCAAAAAAGATTTAATGAGGTCTCATCAGAAAGGGAGATCTTTTGACCACAAAAAAAAAAAGTAGAAGGAACTTCATGTTTGACAAATACATAAATACTGGGTCAGCTTCTGCAGAGCGCCTCAAAGAAAGAATGTCACGTCTAAATCACAGTCTAAACACGAAAGTTCAGAAGACAACGTGGTAACGTTCGCTTGGCAATCCCATCTTCCTGATGGAAACTCGAACAGGCAAAGCCAGAGTCTTTTTTTCCAAAACAGGTTGTAAACAGCAGGCCCTACCGCCATGCTAATTTGAAGATTATTTTATTACTGTGTACTTTTCAAGGCTAAATTGGAAACATCTGTCTTCCTGAGAATTAACTGAAAAAAGATTCCCACTGAGGATGAGATGGCAAAGTCCATTTGAACCGCCTCGTGCTGAAGCTGGGAGCCTCTCTTGGGGGCAGGAAGCATCTCCTTTCTTGCACCCCATCATTTCATAGACTGCCATAAGAGCATATTGAGGGGCTTCCCTGGTGGTCCGGTGGCTAAGACACCATGCTCCCAGCGCAGGGGGCCCAGGTTCAATCCCTGGTCAGGGAACTAAATCCCACATGCTGCAACTAAGACGCAGCACAGCCAGAAATAAAACAAATATTTTTTTAAAAAGAACATATTGAATGCTGCAAGTACATAATGCTCTCAGGATCCTATTTATGAAACATAAGTTAATTCTTTAAGCTTTTTTTTTCTTTTTCCAGTTGCCTGTGCTGGTCTTTGCTGCCTCACGGGCTTTTCTCTAAGTTATGGCGAGAGGGGGCTCCTCTCTAGTTGCCGTTGCCGAGCTGCTCACTGTGGGGGCTTCTCTTGCTGTGGAGCATGGGCTCAACAGTTGTAGAGTACAGGCTCAGTAGCTGTGGTACCCAGGCTTCACTGCCCTGCGACGTGAGGGATCTCCCCGGATCAGGAACGAACCCACGTCTCCTGATCTAGCAGGTGGATTCTTTACCACTGAGCCACCAGGGAAGCTCATCTGAAGTTTTTTTTCCCCCAAAGCATCTGAAGTCAGATAACCACAGTCATTACTGACTTGCCAACTCAAGGTAATCATGCTCTATTCCCTCCATCTCTAGACGCGTTAATTCTGACCTGCTTTCTCGGGGCCTGGCATCACAGGAAGGTGTCTTCCCCAGGAGGAGCCTCTTCTCCAATAGCTGTTTGCCATGTGCAAGGCATCACTGATTTTATTTTTGTTTTTTGATGAAGTTTTTGGAAGGTCAGTTTTAGGGATGCAGGAAAAGAAGCCCATGAAAGTGAAAGCTGCTTCTGCCTGTTGTCTTGGCAAACAAGACATAAGATGAGAATCTGGGTGTTGGGAATAAGCATTTGGCATAACCCAGACCTCCACGGTCTCATCCAGAAAACACAGCTGCACAAGGATGATGTGAAGGCAAGACCTACTGGAAACGTCCCTGAAGTGTTAACATGAGCCACAGACATTATGGAACAGGAGTGTTCACCCTCTATTGATGCAAGACCCAAGAGTCCACCAGAGTGGGACCGAGCGACACAGAGTAACGTGTGCATCCTGAGGTCCTGTTTGCTATGCATGATACATACTGTCACATCAGTCAGGTAACGAAAAGGTGAAAAACAGGACTTCCCTGCTGACGCAGTGAATAAGAATCCGCCTGCCAACACGGGGGACATGGGTTTCATCCCCAGTCTGGGAAGAACTTGCCGAGGCTCAATGAAGCCCGTGCGCCATGACTGCTGAGGCCGCTCTCTAGAGCTTGCCTGCGGCTGCTGCTAAGGCCCGTGTGCCTGGAGCCAGCGCTGCGCCACCGCAGAGACCACCGCAGTGAGAAGCCCGCAGGGAGCGCGAGCCGGTGCAAAGCAACGCCGCCTCAGTGCAGCCGGAAATAGGACAAATGAATGAATTTAATTAGAAACACACACGAAATTCTATTTAATTAATTTCTTTACTTTCATTGGAGGGTAATTACTTTAGAATATTGTAGTGGGTTTTGCCGTACATTGACAGGAGTCAGCCATGGGTGTTCACGTGTTCCCCATCCTGAACCCCCTCCCACCTCCCTCCCCATCGCATTCCTCTGGGTCATCCCAGTGCACCAGCCCTGAGCACCGTCTCATGCATCGAACCTGGATTGGCGATGTGTTTCACATATGATAACATACATGTTTCAATGCTATTCTCTCAAATCATTCCACCCTCGCCCTCTCCCATGGAGTCCAAAAGTCAGTTCTTTACATCTGTGTCTCTTTCGCTGTCTCACATATAGGGTCATCATTACCATCTTTCTAAATTCCATATATATGCATTAGTATACTGTATTGGTGTTTTTCTTTCTGGCTTACTTCACTCTATATAATAGGCTCCAGTTTCATCCACCTCATTAGAACTGATTCAAATGTATTCTTTTTAATGGCTGAGTAATGCTCCATGGTGTGTATGTACCACAGCTTTCTTATCCATTCATCTGCTGATGGACATCTAGGTTGCTTCCATGTCCTGGCTATTATAAACAGTGCTGCAATGAACACTGGGGTACCTGTGTCTCTTTCAATTCTGGTTTCCTCAGTGTGTATGCCCAGCAGTGGGATTGCTGGGTCATAAGGCAGTTCTATTTGCAGTTTTTTAAGGAATCTCCACACTGTTCTCCATAGTGGCTGTACCAGTTTGCATTCTCACCAACAGTGTAAGAGGATTCTCTTTTCTCCACGCCCTCTCCAGCATTTATTGCTTGTAGGCTTTTCGATAGCAGCCATTCTGACCGGCGACACAAATGAAAATTAAAAGGCATCCCACTGACAGACCCTCTCCTCCCAAAACATGAAAGCAAGTAAGGTCACCTTCCACATTCACCGTCTTAGCCAGGGGTCCCCAACCTCCAGGACCTAATGCCTGATGATCTGAGGGGGAGCTGATGTAATAATAATAATAGAAAGAAAGTGCACAATACATGTAATGCTCTTGAATCATCCGCAAACCATGCCCCTACCCCCAGTTCGTGGAAAAATTGTCTTCCATGAAACCAGTCCCTGGCGCCAAAGACTGGAGACCACTGATCTTAGCAACACAGGTTCAAATCAGAAAGGGTGGTCCCCAGTGTTCCCGCTCATGTCTGTAGCCACTGTGCCCTTCACACACAGATACACACACACACACACGAGTCTCTCCTCCCTCACTGCATCCCTCCCCCTTCACCACCATCCCACAGGAGTCAGTCACGGTAAACCTGTTCTCACTTTCTTCAATGTGGCACACTCTCTCCAGCATCCATGCGTCTCCCACCACCTCCGTCGCCAGGAAGCCTCCTCTGCGTCCCGCGCCAGAGCCAGGAAGAAGCCCCGCCACCGAGTCTGCCTCTGCATTGCCACTGACTATGTGTGTGTGTCCTCTAAACTCTGAGGTGCATGAAAGCAAGGATCCATCTTCCAAGTACCTAACAGATAACTACTGAGCACTCTCTATGCCAGATCCAGCTCTGAGTAAGACATCACTCGGCTCCCTGCCCGGAATACTACAGGTACTTTCCAAAAATTGCTTGTCAAGATGGATGATGGATGGATGGATGGATACACAAATAAATAGATATGGTCATTTTTTGAATGACCATATATTTGGTCACGAATGACCATATATTCCATATAACTAGGAATATATCCGTTCGGGATAGTTCATTTGCAACCAAAATAAATCCTACATGGGGGTGGGTGAGGATGTATTGGGAGACTGGGATTGACATATATACACTGCTATATATAAAATACTTCCCTGGTGGCTCAGACAATAAAGAATCCACCTGCAATGCAGGAGACCTGGATTTGATCCCTGGGTTGGGAACATCCCCTGGAGGAGGGCATGCAACCCACTCCAGTATTCTTGCCTGGAGAATTCCATGAACAGAGGGGCCTGGTGGGCTACAGTCCATGGGGCCCCAAAGAGTCAGACACGACTGAGTGACTAAGTACAGACAATGTATAAAATAGAGAGCCAATGAGAGCCTCCTCTGTAGCACAGGGAACAGTACTCAGTACTCTTTGGTGACCTAAATGCGAAGGAAATCCAAAAACAAGGGGATATATGTATATGTCCCCCTCCGGTATTCCTGCTTGGGAAGTTCCAAGGATAGGGGAACCTGGCGGGCTACAATCCATGAGGTCACAAAGAGTCGAACACGACTGAGTGACTAAGCAGCAGCAACACGTGTATACATACAGCCGATTCACTTTGCCATACAGCAGAAATTAACACAACATTGTAAAGCAGCTGTAGTCCAATAAATGTTTTAAAAAATAAAACAAAATAAATCCTAAACAGTTGCTTAAATCAATAGGGAAGTTACTTGATGCACATGATAACATTTCCATTGTAATTTCAACTTCAGCTAATTTTCAAAATGAGCAAGAAATCAGTGAGGAACAAGCCCAGTGGCACAGCCGGCTGTGAAAATATTACGGTTAGGAAAGGCCTCTCATAAGCGGTGGTGTGGACGTGACAGGCAAGAGACGCCCCTCTGTCCCCTCTCACCCCAGGCCCTGGGCTGGGGGTCTCGTGGGGCAGACAGCCGCCAGCCCACCGCCCCCCTCCCCAGCTCTCCTCCCCAGCCTCGGAGGCGTCCCTCCCTGCCCGCCGCCTTGCCCTCCCGGCGAGCTGGCCAGCGGTCACCGTCTCAGCAACTCATGGGCCCAATCAGACGTACCTGCTACCCCTCAGTGTCTGCTTTCTACATTTCAAAGCTATACAGGTCATAAATATATTCTCCTACAAAATCAACGACTCAAAGACTTGTGGAGTAGAAATGAAAAGGCTCCCACACCAGCACCCCTCATCACCTGCCCCTAGCCACGGGTCCCTTCACAGATGCCACCTCTGAGACGGGTCTGGGTGTCCCTTCCAGTCTGTTCTCATCAATGCATTTACTCATGCACAACACACCTACGCAGACCACACATAAACACACACTTCACACACACCACACATACTATACACAACACAACACACACACTATGCACACCACACATACACAACACATTCAAGGTTTGTGTATATCATAAATGGAGTATACGGCCACCCATTCATTTCATCTTACAGTATATCTCTGTGTTCCTTGTAAGGATGTCCTGTAATTTGGTTAATCAATCCTCCATGGAATGCAGGTTCAATAGCAAGTGATGTTGAGCACAGACTCATGCCAGACCACCTGGAGTCAGATCACACCACAATTCAGCTTCCTGGAAGCTGAGGGGCTTCCTCACTGTGTGTGTCTCAGGTCCTTCATCCATATAATGGGGATAATAAGAGCACTTAGGGGGGCTGTCACGGAGGTTTATGTGAAGTGCTTAGAAAACTACCAGCCCACAGTGAGCCTTATCTAAGTATTAGCTGTTATTCCCAGTAACTACAATATTTCCAATTTTGCAATGATAATATTTTAGCAAATAACTTATATTTTAATTAATGTATTTATTTATATTGTTGACTATGCTGTATGGCATGTGGGATCTTAGCTCCCTGACCAGGAATCAAACCTGTGCTCTCTGCGATCGAAGCACAGAATCTTAACTGCCAGTTAAGTCCTGCAGACAACTTGTAGACCATTCTGTATATTTCTAGGGGACAGATTTCTCTTCTAGACGAGCAATTGCTATATTTAAAGACAGACACATAATAATTTTGTTTGACTCTACTAAACTGTGTCTCCAAACGGGAGAAAATATATGCAAGAGTGGGTATTTATTTGCACCTGCAAAGGGCTTCCCAGGCAGTGCTAGTGGTAAAGAACCTGCCTGCCAATCAGGAGACGTAAGAGATTGGGGTTCGATCCCTAGGTCAGGAAGATCCCCTGGAGGAGGGCATGACAACCCACTCCGGTATTCTTGCCTGGAGAATCCCATGGACAGAGGAGCCTGGAGGGCTACTGTCCATAGGGTCGCAAAGAGTCGGACACGATTGAAGCTACTTAGCACGCACGTACCAATATTGCGAGTTATTTCTGAGGCTTTGGCAACCCATGGGTTGAAGAGGAGTTTTGATGTTTTGTTTGCATCTTGCTGGTTACCATTAAAGGCAAGAATTCTTTCACAGACTTGTCTCACTCCATCCCCTGTTTCTTCTTCCATGAATCCACCAGCCATGATGGTTTTTGCCAGTTTTCCAGTGGGTTATTTTTCTTTTTATTATTGATTTGTATTTGCTTTCTATTGTGTTGACCAAAAAGTTTATTTGAGTCTTTCCATACCATCTTATAAACCCCGAATGAACTTTTTGTCCAACATAATTATATAATGGCTATTAACCACCTGTAGATTACATGTTACAAAGATTTTTCTATTTTTAGTTGGTTTTGTTATTAGTCTGTCATGTAAAATATCACATTTTTAGCAGTCAGTTCTGACAGTCTTTTTCTCTGGCATTTTGTGTCTTGCTTAGAAAGATTTTTCCCATCCCAACATCATGGAAAATAGTCCTTGTTGTCTGAGGATTATTGGTACCAAGGAAATAATGGGGAAAAAAAGGTATGGGTTGAAATTTTATCTGGAAAATAAAATTAAATAAATGTTTTTAATATTACACCTAGTGACATTTCTATTATAATTTCAACTTCAGCTGGTTTTCAAAATGAGCAAGAAATAAATCAAGATTTTATAGAGGGGAATAATTTTTCAGATAAAAATGTCTGATCGTCAAAACTACAGTGAGACATCACCTCACGCCGGTCAGAATGGCCATCGTCAAAAAGTCTACAAACAATAAATACTGGAGAGGGTGTGGAGGAAAGGGAACCCTCTTTCACTGTTGGTGGGAATGTAAATTGATACAGCCACTTTGGAAGGAAGACAGTATGGAGATTCCTTAAAAAGCTAGGAATAAAACCATCATATGACCCAGCAATCCCACTCCTAGGCATACACCCTGAGGAAGCCAAAACTGAAAAAGACACATGTATCCCATTGTTCATTGCAGCTATTTACAGTAGCCAGGACACAAAGGCAACCTAGATGTCCATCAACAGATGAATGGATAAAGAAGCTGTGGTACATTTACACAATGGAATACTACTCATCCATAAAAAGGAATGCGTTTGAGTCAGTTCTAATGAGGTGGATGAACCTAGAAGCTATTATACAGAGTGAAGTAAGTCAGAAAGAGAAAGAAATATTGTATTCTAATGTACATATACAAAATCTAGAAAATGGTACTGAATAATTTACTTACAGGGCAGCAATAGACACAGACGTAGAGAATAGACTTACGGACATGGCTAGAGGGGAGGGGAGGGTGAGATGTATGGAGAGAGTAACATGGAAACTTATGTTACCATATGTCAAGTAGATACCCAATGGGAATTTGCTGTATGGCTAAGAAACTCAAACAAGGGCTCTTTATCAACCTAGAGGGGTGGGATGGGGAGGGAGATGGAAGGGAGGCTCAAGGGGGAGGGGATATATGTACACCAATGGCTGATTCATGTTGAGGTTTGACAGAAAACAACAAAATTCTGTTAAAAAATAAATTAGAAAAAAACAACTCTAATTGTGTAACATATTTTTTACAGCACAGTCATTTTTACAAAAATATTTGCAGATGTCATCAATTCTCCCAAAGGTTTTTCTTGATATCTAAATCACCACACTTTGGAGAATCGATCCTGATTTTCTTGTAAATTTTCTCATCTTCCCTCCTAACTGGTTCCATGCTCCCAGAGCCTCTTTTGCTGACAGCTTTGCATGGGATCTGAGCAGTGCAGCCTCCGCATTTCTATCAGCTTCACAAAAATTTCTACTGTTTGGACAGATTTGCATTGTCATTGTGCAGACTGTTTATTTTGGCATGAAAGCTTTGAATTCTGGGATAGGGACTTCCACGGTGGTCCAGTGGTTAGAACTCCAGACTTCCACTGCAGGGGCCATGGGTTTGATCCCTGGTTGGGGAACTAAGATTCCACACGCCATGCAGTGTGCCCTCCAAAAAAAGGAGAGTCCTGGGCCTACAAGAACTCCTCAAGCCTGCCATCCCACTTAATTCACCGAATATTGAGGGAGTGCGCTGAGCACCGTTAAAAAAAAATATTTATTTGGCTGTGCTGGGTCTCAGTTGCAACATGCAAGCTCTTTAGTTGAGACATGTGGGCTCTAGTTCCCTGACCGGGGATCAAACCTGCACCTTCTGCAGTGGAAGCATGGAGTCTTAGCCACTGGCCTGCCAGGGAAGTCCTCCTGAGCACTATTTTAGACACAGTGAATAGGCACTGTGTTAGTCACTGTTGTCCAAAGAAACAGAACCGATTTTATATATATATATATATATAACAGCTATGTGTTGGAAAGCGGAAGCGTTAGTCACTCAGTCACGGTGGACCCTGTGACCCCATGGACCGTAGCCTCTGTCCATAGACTTCTCCCGGCAAGGATACTGGAGTGGGTAAACAGTAGTAATTTAAGTATATTTATAATGAGCAGTTGGCTCTTGTGATCCTGGAAGCTGAGAGGCCTCCTGACTGCTCTGTACAGACGGGGGCCCAGGAAAGCCGGTGGCGGAGGCGCAGTCCAGGCCTGCGGGGGGAGCCCCGTCGGGGAAGGAAAACCTCCGGCCCTGTGGTCGGGCGGAGAGTGAACGCTGCCTGCCTCCGCTGCGTCCTCCTCGGGCCTCTCTGGAGGGGAGGACTGCTTTACTCAGTCCGCCGATCCCAGCTCTAACCTCTTCTGGAAACATCCTCAGAGACACCCCAGACGACGCCTCACCAGCTAGCGGGGCGTCCCGTGCCCCAGTCACGCTGACACATACAGTCACCCATCGCAGCACCTTTGGCGGTTACTCCCTTTCCTACTGAAGGGACAGCATCACTGAGCAGCTCCCCCGGCCGCCTGCCTCGTCCTCAGACACACACACACCACCCGCCTTCTCCTCATCAGACCCGGGAGCACACACACACACACACACACACACACACACACCACCCGCCTTCTCCTCATCAGTCCCAGGAGCACACACACACCACCCACCTTCTCATCATTCCTGTGAGCACACACACACACACACACACACACACCACCCGCCTTCTCCTCATCAGTCCCGGGAGCACACACACACACCACCCGCCTTCTCATCAT
>SJYT01026400.1:45573-118321 GCA_006410635.1 Cephalophus harveyi | reverse complement strand
CACACACACACACACACACACACACACACACACACACCACCCACCTTCTCCTCATCATTCCCATGAGCACACACACACGACCCACCTTCTCATCGTTCCTGTGAGAACACACACACACACACACACACACACACCACCCGCCTTCTCCTCATCATTCCCGTGAGCACACACACACACATTCTCATCATTCCTGTGAGAACACACACACACACACACACACATCTTCATCATTCCTGTGAGAACACACACATACACCACCACGCATTCTCATCATTTGAGAACACACACACACACTCTCATCATTCTTGTGAGAACACACACACACACCAGCACACCTTCTCCTGATCTTTCCCGTGAGAAGCCCAAAGGGTTGTTTCCAGAAACATCAGGGGCAGACCAGGCTCACCACCTGTGAGAAGGGAAACCGCGGCGGGGCTGAGAGGAGGGTTCAGACGCGGACGACCTGAGGATGCGCGGGCCTCGTCCCCTCAGCTGAGCGACGGTGGGCAGCGTCGAGCCGGGGAGCAGCCCAGCCTCGCTCTCTCCGGGCCCTAGACCCCCGCAGCCCAGCATCAGGCCGCCCTGAGCCGGGACCCACCGGCGTTAGACGTGCTCCCCCACGTGCTAAGGGAGACGGCTGCGTCGGGGCCTGGCACCACCAGACGCCCGCGTGAGGGAGCGCCTGCTGCCCGCACCCTCGGCCAGGCCGCAGTACAGACATGGGACCAGGGGCGGCCCTGAGCGCGAGGCTGGGCCGGTGGCTTCCCACGGGCTCCCGGGGGCCCCAGAGGCTCCATGGAGGTCTGCCCGGCGCCAGCACGAGATGAGTCAGGCTCTGGGCTGCCTCCCGCCCCCCCGGACTTTGACTGGAGCAACCACTTTGGTCAGGTTGACGTTTGGGGTGTGATAGAAGCTGTTGTGAAAAAAGATTTTGGTTTTAAAGAAAAGAAAAACAAGATTTTGGTTTTAAAGCTTAAAAACCTGTAATCTAGAGCAAAGGGCAGCCTAGAGCCCAGATCTGGCCCATCTCCTATTTTTAGAAAGAAGATTAAATCAGAACTCAGTCCTGCTGGTGCGTCCATCACCCATGAACGCTCTGTGGTCCGAGAGCTGAGCGGACTTGCTGAGACAGAAACTGTATGGCCCACAAAGCCTCAAAGACGTACCCTCCGGCCTCTTACAGAAAAGGGTTGCCGACCCCTGGCTTACAGGAAAGAGGTCTGGAGTTGGATGAGCCCAGATATCTGCGCGTCCACGCGTGAGTCATGGTGCGGAGGAAGGACCAGCCCCCTTCACCACCCAGTGTCACCATCAAGGTTTCATTCCCTCAGCCACCAACTGCGGTGCAAACCCCTCTGCACACTGGGGTTTACAGTGAGCAACCGGGTCTTGCGACCTTCTCCCCACACCCGCCTCCTCAAGGTGATTCACTGTGTGAAAAGGGTGCATAGCTTCACGGCTTCTTCTGCAGCCTGGCACCCGAGCTTGCGTTTCTTATTAAAGCAGATTCCAAAAACGGGTTAGGCTACCCAACTCCAGTGTTCTGGGGCTTCCCTGGTGGCACAGCTGGTAAAGAATCCGCCTGCAATGCGGGAGACCTGGGTTCGATCCCTGGGTTGGGAAGCTCCCCTGGAGAAGGGAATGGCTACCCACTCCAGTATTCTGGCCCGGAGAATTCCATGGACTGTGTAGTCTATGGGGTCGCAAAGAGTCGGACACGACTGAGCGACTCTCATTTTCAGTAGTCTTTCCAAAAACATGGGATCTGCCCTTGGTTCTCTCACACGTTCCAGGTAGCACCTGCTCCGGCTGGCACAGCCTACGCCTCACACCGCTTTAGACCTGCTGAGCTCAAGGACAGTGAGCTCTCCACAACCCTCCCCGAAGAGCAGCCCCCTCCCTGCCAACCAGGCTCCTTACTGCGGAAGGGGGATTGTTTGTTTCCCTGCTGATGACGAGGCTAGGCTAGGTGGGTGTGACGGTTAATGTTATGCATCAACATGGCTGAGCCCTGCCTGCGTGAGTCCTCAGTTGCTTCAGTCGTGTCAGACTCTTGCGACCCCATGGACTGTAGCCCGCCGGGCTCCTCTGTCCGTGGGATTCTCCAGGCAAGAATCCTGGAGTGGGTTGCCATGCCCTCCTCTAGGGGATCTTCCCGACCCAGGGATCGAACCCACGTCTGTTTCGTCTCCTGCATTGCAGGTGGATTCTTTACTGCCGAGCTGCCGAGGAAGCCCGTGGCTGGGCTCCGGTACCCTGATAAGTTGGTCAGGCATTATTCTGGATGTTTCTATGAGGGTGCTCTGTGGGTCAGATCAACATCCGAATTTGCAGAGTTTTGCTGCTGCTGTTTTTGCTGCACTGAGTCTGTGTTGGAGTGTGCGGGCTTAGTTGTCCCGCAGCATGTGGGATCTTAGTTCCCTGACCAGGGATCAAACCCATGTCCCCTGTGCTGGAGGGCAGACTCCCAACCACTGGACCACCAGGGATATACCTGAAGTTTGTAGAGTTTGGGGAAAGCAGATTTTCCTCCCTAGTAAGGACAGCCTTCATCCAGTCAAAGGCCCCCGTAGAATAACAGCTTGACCTCGTTCCACTGCGCGAGAAGGAATTCAGCCAACAGACGCCCTTGAACTTGGACTGCAGGCTTGGCTCCTCCCTGGGGGTCCCGCCCTGCCAGCCCACCTTGCAGACTCTGGGCTTGCCAGATTCCATGACAGTGTGAGCCAAGGCCTCAGAGTATATCCCTCTACAGAGATATACATGCAGCCTGTTGGTTGGAGAGCCCTAATTGATACCATGGGTAAACCGAGCTGGGCCTTCCTGAACATCCATACAGGTTCAACTCGGGGCAGAAAGTGGGAGGTCCAGAACATTCTCTGATCTGGGATTTCAGGGCCAGGCACTTTAAGGGTCACTGGGAAGTTGCACTTTGTCATTAATAAGTCAACACTTAGACCCCAACTGGGCCCCTAAAGTCTGTTTTCTGTCAAAAAGAGAGGAGGGCACCAGCAGTTGGCACCCTGAACCATTTATCACAGTCCGTTTAAAAGGCATCTGAAACTCATTCAGAGGTGTAAATGATCTTCTGGAAAAACAAGATCTTTTTTTTTTTTTTGACAGCTTATTTTTTCTTTAATATATAAATTTATTTATTTTAATTGGAGGTTAATTACTTTACAATATTGTATTGGTTTTGCCAGATTCATGTTGATGTATGGCAAAACAAGATCTTTTTTTTCCAGAGTTACATTGTTTAGTCACTCAGTCGTGTCCTACTGAGATCCCATGAACTGCAGCACGTCAGGCTTCCCACATTTCCAGAAATATGTAAATTTCCAAAAGAACAGCTTTTTACTGGTTTTCCTGCTGGTATTCTCTTCTTTCTTATAGTAATACTTTTGTGAATTTTCCATATATTCTTCAATTAGTAAGTATTGTTTTTGTGTGCAAAAAGGAATTTAAATATAAATGTACTGGGTTTCACTGCTTCCTGCCCTCCAGATTGCTGTCATTTTCCCCTTTCGTTCGATACTGAGATGACCCAAGTTATAAACTCGAGCTGCTGAGTTTGGGCATTCATTTATTCACGTGCCGATTCACTGGACACGTTTGCACTCTGCACCTCTGCTCCTGTGTGTCCAGGCACTGTAACAGGTGCTGGGCCCTTTGGAGCCAGCTGGTCTGAGTTCACATCCCAGGTCTGCTCCTGATTTGCCATGTGACCTCAGTCAAGTTCTTTCACCATAAAACAGGGCCGACACTGAATGAAATGGGCCAGCAAGTGAAGGGTTCAGGCAGTCTGAGTGGCTGTAAGCTCTCAGTACCCATCAGTTGTCACCATTCAGTTCAGTTCAGTTCAGTTCAGTCGCTCAGTCGTGTCCGACTCTTTGCGACCCCATGAATCGCAGCACGCCAGGCCTCCCTGTCCATCACCATCTCTCGGAGTTCACTCAGACTCACATCCATCGAGTCAGTGATGCCATCCAGCCATCTCATCCTCGGTCGTCCCCTTCTCCTCCTGCCCACAATCCCTCCCAGCATCAGAGTCTTTTCCAATGAGTCAACTCTTCGCATGAGGTGGCCAAAGTACTGGAGTTTCAGCTTTGGCATCATTCCTTCCAAAGAAATCCCAGGGCTGATCTCCTTCAGAATAGACTGGATGGATCTCCTTGCAGTCCAAGGGACTCTCAGGAGTCTTCTCCAACACCACAGTTCAAAAGCGTTGTCACCATTATGATTCTGAAAAGGAAACACCTTTGGTGTCAGGAGTTTCTATTTCTTTCTTGTTTTAAAAAACAATGTTGCTTTTCTTTCCTGGCTGTGCTGGGTCTTCTTGCTGTTTGTGGACTTTCTCTAGTTGCAGAGAGCAGGGGCTACTCTCTAGTTGCGGTCACTGGGGAGCATGGGCTCCAGGCAGGCAAGCTCAGTATGCGGGGCGCGCGGGCTTAGTTGCCCGGAGGCTTGTGGGATCTTCACGGACCAGAGACAGAACCCGTGTCCCCCACATTGCAAGGAGGACTCTTAACCTCTGGGCCACCAGGGAAGCCCTGTCTGCTGGTTTCTGTTTTCAGAGTGAAGGAGGAGATGATCAGACTGTCATTTTGAGGGAAGCAAAGAAGATGGGGAGAAAGAGGGACGTGAACAGGACGGGGGGCAAGACTGGGCTCCATACACCCCTTGCAACAAGCTGGAGGTCTTGTGATGTTCTCCACAGCAGGAGCAGAGGGAAGACGTGGATTAGTCTCAGCTGGGTTTCACTTGGGTGTAATGCAAGGTCGTGGAAACCAGGGATGTGGGCAAGGGAGAGGACTACGTAACAGCAGAAACACGCACAGGAGTGCAGTGACCCGCCAGTTTCTATGTAGCAGTCCGCAACCTCTTTTGCACCAGGGACCAGTTTTGTGGAAGACAATTGTTCCACGGGCCGAGGGTGGTGGAATAGTTTGGGGATGATTCAGGCACACTACAGGCATTGTGCACTTTATTTCTATTGTTACGTCAGCTCCACCTCAGGTCATCAGCTTTAGATCGCAGAAGCTGGGGACCCATGCGGCAGAGGGGACACCAGACTGTTACATAACCGGAAGCAGCCTCCCCCTGGCTCAGGGCACAAGGAACGCAGCGCCTGTGTATTTTTCAAACGGAACCCGGCTCAGGCTGCAGCACTCCAGATTAGCAGGAAGTTCAACATCTCCGGCTTGAGGCTTCCCGCCAGCCTCCCAGTATTGTCCAAAACCCCACATGCTTATTAGCATCTCCAAGGCCAGTCCTGTCCAGTCACGAGAAGCGAAAGCAGACGAATGCCCTTGAGGCTGAAGGAAGCCATGGTCGCCCCCAGAACTCAGCTGTTCCAGAATGAGCTGCCCTGGCCAGGCATCGCGGTTCACAAGAGCTACGAGCAGATCTCGTCTTGTGATTCAGAGCAATCACTGATGCACTGATGCTGCTGTGGGCTTCAATCATGCATACTAAGTCACCTCAGCAGTGTCTGACTCTGTGCAACCCCGTGAACTGTAGCTTGCCAGGCTCCTCTGTCTATGGAACTCTCTAGGCAAGAATACTGGAGGGGGTTACCGTGCCCTCCTCCAGGGGATCTTCCTGACCCAGGGATCGAACCCATGTCTCTTGCATCTCCTGGATTAGCAGGCGGTTCTTTACCACTAGCACCACCTGGGAAGCCCACTGTGGGCTTCACGATGGAGCAATTCTTCACACAGAATCCCACTTTCCAAGGGTCTCTACCCCAAACCAGCCCAGACTCCCTGACCATGTCCCCCTGCAGACATGACCCAAATCCAGCAGAGAGCTGTCCCTACCCAAAGGACTTCAGAACTGTCTTCTCCCCCATGACACCCTGGATCATCCCATTGAGTTCAGTCCCCACCCCCTCATGACCAGTGGCCCCAGGAAGGCCTTGGAGGGATTTCTCTCTTGACCTGCCTCAGCAGGAACCTTCCCAATCAGTAAAATCCAAATAACATTCAACCTCAAAAGGGAAAAGCTGGGGGCTTCCCCGGTGGCTCAGGGGTGAAGAATCCGCCTGCCGATGCAGGAGACACAGATTTGATCCCTAATTCTGAAGTTGATCCACATGCCTGGAGCCACTGAGCCTGGGAGCCACAGCCACGGAGCCGCAGTAAGAGGGGCCACCGCAGGGAGGGGCCCCCACGCCGCAAGGAGAGAGCAGCCCCCCACTCTCCAGAACTGGAGAAAACACCCTCACAGCAACGAGGACCGAGAACTGCCAAAAGCAAAATAACTCAAAAGTTTAAGAAAAGGGAAAGATTGGAGTTTTCCTTTCCTTCCTCAGGGGACGTTCCTTATCTTCCTACAACCTGGAGACCAGAGGGATGGGTGACTTCAATCAAGTCACCAGAAAGCCCTGCCCCACCCATCCCCCCAGGGCAGAAAAATAATTGGCAATGGTGGCTTCTCTCTGTGGGCAAAAATAAAACTAAAAATTGATTAAGACTCAGCAATAACAAGCAATGCAACTAAAAAATGGACTGAAGGCCTGAACAGACACCTCACCAAAGAAGGCATACAGATGCCAAGTTAGCACAGGAAAAGATGCTCATTACACAGTGAAATGCAAATTAAAACAGTAAGATACCACTCATACCTTTTAGAACAGCCAGAATCCAGAACAAAGACAACACCAAATGCGGGAGGATATGGAGCAACAGGGACCCCGGTTCGTTGCTGGTGGAAATGCAAAACGGTACAGACACTTTAGAAGTCAGTTTGCTTGTTTCTTATGAGCTAAACATAAATCTTACTACACAATCCAGCAATCACGCTCCTTGCTGTTTACCTCAAGGAGTCGAAAACTTAGGTCCACACAAAAACCTGCATGCAATGTTTATAGCAGCTTTACCCATAATTGCCAAAGCCTAAAAGTCACTAAGGTGTTCTTCCATAAGTGAATGGATATAAAAATTTTTTTAAAAAAAAGGTACATCCAAACAATGGAATATCATTCAGCACTAAAAATAATTGAGCTGTCAAGCTTTGAAAAGATATGGAAGAACCTTAAATGCCTATTCCTAAGTGAAAGAAGAAAATCTGAAATGGCCACGTTATATAATTCCAACTATACACCCTATCGGAGAAGGCAATGGCACCCCACTCCAGTACTCTTGCCTGGAAAATCCCATGGATGGAGGAGCCTGGTAGGCTACAGTCCATGGGATCGCGAAGAGTCGGACACGACTGAGCGACTTCCCTTTCACTTTTCACTTTCATGCATTGGAGAAGGAAATGGCAACCCACTCCAGTGTTCTTGCTTGGAGAATCCCAGGGATGGGGAAGCCTGTCACACAGAGTTGGACACAACTGAAGTGACTTAGCAGCAGCAGCAGCAGCAGCATACACCATATGGAAAAGGCAAAACTATAGGGACAGTAAAAGGCTCAGGGGGTTCTCAGAGTTAGAGGGAAGGGAAATGGCAACCCACTCCAGTATTCTTGCTTGGAAAGTCTCGTGGACAGAGGAGCCTGGAGGGCTGCAGTCCATGGGGTCTCAGATTCAGACACGACTGAGGGGCTAAACTACACCAGACAGGCAAGGGGACTAGGTGAGCGCAGAGGGCAAGCACCGCCCGGGTCTTGGAACTGAGGCTTTACACTCGAAGCCTTTACACAGACAGAGTGTAACAGTTGAGTCACTCAGCACAGCCAGGGACCTTTAGCTCCTCCTCCAGGGCTGTAGATAACGTTCTGAGCCAGATCCTGTGAGCTGTCTGCAGACACCGGAGCCCCCCAGGGGGAGGAAGATGACCGCATGATGACCAAATGGAAGCTGTGACCTAAACCACTCCACGTCACACAATTCCAAGAACTGGCCTCAAGGAGGTGGGAACAAACCCTGAAACTAAAGATTAACTGTACTTAAAACCACCAGGATGACGCTGATCAGACCAGCGCACGGCTGATTCCAAGCTGACGGAGCTGTCCTGCTCCCTCCCACTGCCCCAACAACCCTGAGACTCTCCTTTGAAAGCTCCCGTCTCCTGAGCAGCAAGTCCTGAGACCCTCCTTTGAAAGGTCCTATCCCCTGAGCAGCAAGTCCGAGTGGGTTCTCGGACAAGAGTCCACCTTCTCCCCGGGGGTTGCCAGTCTCGGAAATGAAGCAATCTTTCATTTCCTACTTGAGTACTGGCTCAAAAGCGGCAAGCAGCCAGACCTAGGTTTGGTAACAACAGGACTTTTAGGGATGTAGAAATACTCTATAGGATAAAGATGGATACATGTCATCATTCAGACGGTCCCTGACTTATGACGGTTCAATACAGTTTTTCAAGTTTACAGTGACGTGAAAGCAATACATGTTCAGTAGAAACATGCTTCACATTTTGAATTTTGGTCATTTTCTGGGTTAGGGATACAGTGTGATCCTTTCAGGACGCTCAGTTCAGTTCAGTCACTCAGTCATGTCCGGCTCTCTGTGACCCCATGGACGCTGGGCAGAGGCAACTCCTCATCAGCCGTGTGATTACAAGGCTAAACAACCCAACTGATACACCTGGACCATTTCAAACTCAGACAACCACTCTGTTCTTCACTTTGAGTACAGTACCCAATGCGCTACATGAGATAATCAATGCTTTATTAGAGAATAGGTTTTGTGGTAATTTTACCCAACTGTAGATGTCCATGGTGAAGAACCTGACTGCCTGTGCAGGAGACGCAGGAGATGTAGGTTTGATCCCTGGCTCAGGAAGATCCCCTGGAGAAGGGCATGGCAACCCACTCCAGTATTCTCGCCTGGAGAATCCCATGGACAGAGGAGCCTGGTGGGCTACAGTCCACGGGGTCGCAGAGTCGGACACGACTGAGTGACTAACACTTCCACTTGAGATCCCTATTCGATATGCAGGGGTGATACCAAGTCCGGAATTTAGGGGCAAATCCTGGAGTGGTCAATGTGTGAAGGGTACTGAACGTGGAGGGACTGATGAGATGGTCTGGGGAGTGTGGATGGAGACAGGGAAGAGGTGGGGAGAGTGAGCTGGGGCACCCCAGTGCTCAGAGCACAGAGGAAAAGGAGGGAACCACACTACACCCTGGGAAGGGGTGGCCTGTGATGCAGGAGGGAGACGCAGGGGAGAGGGGCTCTGGGGAGTGTGGAACGTGTTTCCAGAAGGGGCCCAGCAGTGATGGCATCTATAGTTGGTCAAGACTGGGCCATTGGATTGGGCAGTCAAAGTCACCTGTGGGCCTGACCCAGCAGTTTAGGAGAAGGGTTGGCAGCAAAACCCTGATGTCAAAGAGATCCAAGAGAGAACAAGAGGAAGAAAAGAAAACAGGACAGCGAGTATAGAAAACTCTTTGAGGGACTTCCCTGGGTGGTTAAGGCTCCGTCCTTTCAATGCAGGGGCTATTGGTTCGACCAGGGGAATGAAGATCCCATATGCCACATGTGAGGTCAAAAGAGGAAAGAAAGAAAACTCTTTTGTAGAGGTTCGCCACCCAGGAGAGCAGAGAAACTGGTGGTAACTAGAGAGAAGTCTAGTGTTTCTTGGTTTGGTTTTGTTTGGTTTTAAGATGATGATCAATCAGCAGATTTGGGTGCTGATGAAAATGAGTCAGTAAAGAACTGACAATACCAGATAGAAGTAATGTTTTTAGCCCAAGCACAGAATAACTCCTCCGCTGCAACAGCAGAGATGATCAGGCTTTTAGAAGATAGCACAATTTTATCCCTGGGAATTTCTTTTCAACTTTCTGCCATAAGGTGGCAGTAGACGACTTTGCATCGACCCAACAACCCTGAAAGAACACCTTGGGGACAATGGCAAAAGCTGAGGTCAGTTTCAATTTTTGTTGTTGTTTTAAAGACTCGCCTGGAGTTCTGAAAGACCACACGAGCCTCCTCAGGCCTCCAGCCCCTTCTTGAATAGCATCTTCTTGGTCAGTCCTTACCTGTCCCATTGCACCCTCGTAGGTCCATAAAGCTCTCTGGAGAAGGTGATACTCGTTCAAAGGATGCTTGCTGCTGTCCAGGGAAGAGCATGGTGGAGGGTAACTGCTAGGTGGTCACCCAGGCAACCGCAACTGGGATGGATTTCAGAAAGAGGCTGAGAGCAGAAAGAACAAGGCGGGGACGATGGCAGCAGTCTAGCTAAGAGATGCTTGGCCTGGGACTAGAGCAGGACGGTCAATGTGGAAAGGACAAGTTGCTGTTGTTCAGTTGCTCAGTCATGTCCAGCTCTTTGCGACCCCATGGACTACAGCACGCCAGATTTCCCTGTCCTTCACCATCTCCTGGAGTTTGCTCAAACTCATGTCCATTGTGTCGATGATGCCATCCAACCATCTCATCCTCTCTCATCCCCTTCTCCTTCTGCCTTCAATCTTTCCCAGCATCAGAGTCTTTTCCAATAAGTCAGGGCTCTTCGCATCGGGTGGCCAAAGTATTGGAGCTTTAGCTTCAGCATCAGTCCCTCCAATGAATATTCAGAACTGATTTTCTTTAGGATTGACTCATTTGATCTCCTTGCAGTCCAAGGAAAGGAGCATATACTTAGTAGGTGACAGATATCAGGAAAAGGGAGACCTGGAGACTGGTTCTCAGGTTCTCACAGGTGAACAAGAGGATGTTGGTGTGAACTGAATGCAGAGGACCAGAACGTGGGAAGCGTAGAAATGTGATGGCAGGTTTGGACTGCGGGATCTGAAACAAGTGGAGAGTGTTTGGGGAGGGGGGGTGCAGTTTTACACGCAAACATGGTGCATGCATGAGGGCTAGGCAGAAGTCACCAGCTGCTGTGAACATAGTCAAAATATAAGCAAACTGGTTACTGTCAACATGGTTAGAACCTGCGGGTAGGTGACATCTGCTGGACAGGGACTATGGGATGAGAAAGAACATTCACACTGAGAATCGTCAACATCTAAGATGAGCAGAGGACGAAGTTCTCTCCAGAGGAAAAACATGGCGTTGGAATCCTGGCAGTAGGAAGTTTCAAAAAGGAGGCTGTATTATTCTGCTATGTATGTGAGTTGTTTCTTAGTGTCTGACACTTTGCAATCCCATGGACTGTAGCCCGCCAGGCTCCTCTGTCCATGGCATTCTTCGGGCAAGAATGCTACAGTGGGTAGGCATTCCCTTCCCCAGGGCATCTTCCTGACCCAGGGATTGAGCCTGGGTCTCCCTCATCGCAAGCAGACTCTTTACCATCTGAGCCACCGGGGAAGACCTGCCACAGGGCTGCCATAGTGAGGGACCTCATGCTGGGTGGCTGAAACAGGAAAAACTGACTTCCTCCTGTTTCTGGAGGTTGGAAGTCCAAAAGCGAGGTGGTTTCGCCTGAGGCTCTCTCCGTAGCTTGTAGACGCGACTGCTCTCTCTGTGTTTTCTTGGTCGTCCCTCTGGGTGTGTCCGCATCCTCTTCTCCTTTTCTCATAAGACAGCAGTCATCTCGGGTTAGGGCTCATCCTCGTGACCTCATTTTAACCTAACTCTCTCTTAAAAGCTTTTGTCTCCAAGTAAATAAACATCAGAATCTGAAGCACTAAGGGTTAGCACTTCAGCATATGAACTTGAGGGGGACACAGTTCAGACCATTGCAGTGGGTTCGATAGAATCAAACACAGCAGAGACGCCCAGTAATTTAAAGCTGTAAAGTGCTCTCTGGGGGGTCAGTCACTAATTCGCGTCTGACTCTTTGGACCCCATGGACTGGAGCCCACCAGGCTCCTCTGTCCATGGGATTTTCCAGGCAAGAGTACCAGAGTGGGTTGTCGTTTCCTTCTCCAGGGGACCCTCCCAACCCAGGAATCGAACCAGGGTCTCCTGCATTGCAGGCAGATTATTTATTTACTGATTGAGCTACCAAAGTGCCCTTTGGGTTTGGCGATGCAGAGGTCATGGCTGACCTCAGTGCTGCTTGCTGAAGCCAGATGACAGTGGGTTATGAAGTTCTTAAGTGGAAACAAATAGTTATGGAGAAACGTGGATGAATAGATATCCTTAGAGAATTTGGAAGAGGGGATACTTTTTTTTTCTTTTTGGCCACACCACGAGTCATGCAGGATATTAGATCTTCAACCAAGGGTTGAACCTGTGACCCTTGCAATGGACGTAGAGTCCTAACCCCTGGACCAGGAAGAGGAAATACTAATATCTCTGCCCACTTTTCTCATTTGGAAAGCAAAGTATAAGGATTTGACACCAAATAAATGAAGTATTATGAATCTTATGATCTCTAGAGCAGAATAATTTCATTTATTGAGCACTTTTTCTGTGCTAGAAAAATTCATTTTAATCCTTCCAACAAATCTATAAGGTAGTATTGTTATCTTTATTAACAAGTGGAAGAACTGAAGCTTTGAGGGTATAAGCGACTTGTCCACGAAGATGCTACTTCAGATGGCCAGGCTGGGCTTTTTGAAAGCTACAAAACCCTGGTCCTTAACTACTTCATTATAGTGTCTGTATTTAAAATAGACAGTCAGCAAATTTGAGACAGGTTATTGACTAAAAGTTTGTAAGTTATTTGCTTAGATCGTAGAATACGTTTTCCCATGGAAAGATAATTGGTGATGACTGAGTTCTCATCAGCTCACAAATGTATGTTTAAAGTATAATATATGAAAAGATGCTTTTTACATACTACCGCAAAAAGAAAATTCTGCCACACTAATGATTAACCTAGACAGCATATTAAAAAGCAGAGACATTACTTTGCCAACAAAGGTCCATCTAGTCAAAGTTATGGTCTTTCCAGTCATCATGGATGGATGTGAGAGTTGAACTATAAAGAAGCTGAGCGCTGAAGAATTGATGTTTTTGAACTGTGATGTTGGAGAAGACTCTTGAGAGTCCCTTGGACTGCAAGGAGATCAAACCAGTCGATCCTAAAGGAAATCAGTCCTGAATATTCATTGGAAGGACTGATGCTGAAGCTGAAAGTCTAATACTTTGGCCACCTGATTCAAAGAACTAACTCATTGGAAAAGACATTGATGCTGGGAAAGATTGAAGACGGGAGGAGAAAGGGATGACAGAGGATGAGATGGCTGAATGGCACCACCAACTCAATGAACATGAGTTTGAGTAGACTCCAGGAGTTGGTGTTGGACAGGGAGGCCTGATGTGCTGCAGTCCATAGGGTCTCAAAGAGTCAGACTCAACTGAGTGACTGAGCTAAACTGAACTGAATGATTAAATAACAAAATAAGAATATCACTGATCAAGAAGTCTTTAAAAATTATCTTAAATGGTTGGACTTGAAAATGTCAATAAAGAAGTAGGCAGGAGGAAGATTCTGGGGCTTTTTTTTTTTAATATTTGAATTTGAAACCCATTTCTCTTTAATAAAAATTTATTTGGCTGAATTGGGTCTTAGTTGCAGGACCTCCATCGTATCATCTGGGATCTTTCGCTGCGGCCCAGGGACTCTGTTGTTGTGGCAACAGCAAGTTGCAACACCCGGGCTTAGCTGCTCCGTGGCATGCGGGATCTTCCCAGACCAGGGATCGAACCCGTGTCCCTTGCATTGCGAGGTGAATTCGTAACCATTGGGCCACCAGGGAAATTCCGAATCCCTTTTCTTTATCTTGTTCAATTCACTGCAAACATTTGCTTTCCCTTCACCTTCCTTGATTCAAGTCATTCACTGGCAGTGATTAAGGAGTTTCTTAACCAATAAATGTAATTTTAAGATGAATAGAAACTTTTCTGGAAAATCAGCTAGTATTTATGAAATTTAGAATAATGCCGGGCATAAAGTAGTTAGGTTATATGTGCTGAGTACTCATCTAGGTTCTTTGAAGGTACTGTGTTAACTCATTTAATCCTTATGTTAATCCTACAGCTGCTCCTGGCTTATATTGGGGAAATAGAGGCCCAGAGAGACAAGGAACTTTCCCAAGGTCACACAACCAGCACACAACAGAGCTAGGGCCCAAACCCAGACTTCCGGGTGGCACTTAATGGCTTTAAGTGGCAGGAAAGAGGCTACTGAAGATGTGGGTACCCATTTGTGATGGCTATTTTATGTGTCAACTTGGCTGGACTATGAAATCCAATTAACTGGTCAGACATCCGTTGAGGGGTTGTGTAAAAAGGTTTTCTTTTAAAGATGTGATTTACATTTAAATCAGTAGATTTTGAATAAAGCAGATTACCCTCAAACATGTTGGGTGGGCCTTGTCTAACCAACTGAAGGCCTTAGGAACAAAGATTGATGTCCCCCTAAGAAGGAAAAAGGGCTTCCCAGGTGGCGCTGATGGTTAAGAATCTGCCTGCCAGTGCAGGAGACATAAAAGACACAGGTTTGATCCCTGGGTTGGGAAAATCCCCTGGAGGAGGGCATGGCAACCCACTCCAGTATTCTTGCCTAGAGAATCCCATGGACAGAGGAGCCTGGCGGGCTGTAGTCCATGGGGTCGCAAAGAGTTGGACACAACTGAGCGACTTAGCACAGGGAGGAACGCTGCCTCTGGACGGCAGCAGAGGAATTCTGCCTGCGTGTCCAGCCTGCGGACTCAAGACTGCCTCCGCTCAGGGCATTCCCAGCCTGCCAGCCTGCCCTGCAATTTTCAGATCTGCCAGTTCCAAAACCTGTGGGAGTCAATTCCTTAAGATAAGTGCCTTTCTCTCTCATTCTGTATCTTTCCTAGTGGTCTGTTTCTCTGCTCTCTAGCCTGAGCACCTTCACTCACACACACGTGATGTATCTTGCCTAAGGTCAGCAATAAAGCCGAGGGAGTGAAGGGCCAGCTCAAAGGAAAAGCTTGACAGGGGGAGTTAGGGAAGGACTCCGTGGGGAAGGGCTCTCCTTGGCTCCCTTGGACCCAGACAGCCTGGCTCCTCCCCAGCGGAAGAAAAGGTGTTGGAGAAGGTGGGAGGGCAGCTCCGGCCTGAGCACCGGCGGGGGGCGGTGGCGACGGGAGGGACGTGTGTGCAGTTCGAGAGCAGTAAAGAAAACCTGACCCCAGCAACCGCGGAGGTCCTCGCGGGCTAGGGAACCACTCTCTCCCTACCTTCATTACTTTATCTTTCTCCCGCATGATTTTTGTCAACTTTTTGAGATATAATCCCTAAACAATAAAATTCACTAGTTTGATGTGTGAAGCGTGACGAGGTCTGACACATGGTTCCCATCACACGCAGCATTTCCAGCTCTCCCAGCAGCTCCCTCGTGTCCTCTGCTGTCGATCCCGCCCTTCCCTGACCGCTGGCAAACACTCTGGTTTCTGCCACTGTGGTTTCGCTTTGTAGAGAATTTCAAATCCTGGAATCATCCAGTATGTTCTCTCGCATCCAAGCTGCTTTCACTTTGCATTATACATTTGAGCTTCATCCATGCGGTTACTTGTATCAGTAATTCATTCAGCAAGCTGAATGAATATCCATACAATGAATGTCCATTATTGTACGGATGGACTGTGCTCCTTTGACCAGTGGCACGTTTGAATTGTTTCCAGTTCTTGTCTATTTTGAGTCAAGTTGCTGAGAGCAGTCAAGTACAGGCCTTTGTGTGGACATGTGTTTTCACTTCTTTGGGTAAATACCCTAGCAGTGGGATTGCTCGACCATGTGGTAAGCATACACTTCACTTTAAAAAACAAAAAAACTGCTCAACTGTGTTACTAGAGTGGCTGTATATGATTTTAGCTTACATTAAGGGGAGAAAGGAGAAGAAATATACCTTGCTGTTTAGAAAAAAAAAAAATCAACCCCTCAAAAAAAGGCTTACAAGGGGGAAAAGCAGTTTGGAATTAACAGTGGGTTGCATTTCTGCTTGCTCTTCCTTTCCAGGGACCACAAAATCAAGAGCGGATGGTATCCTGACTTCTGCAAATTAACATAATACGAGATGGGAATATGAGACTCTTCTCAGACCTCAAAATCAAGCACACTTGTGTGTGTGCACTCAGCTGTGTCTGACTCTTGGCAGCCCCATGGACTGTAGCCCACCAGGCTCCTCTGTCCATGAGATCCTCCAGGCCAGAAGACTGGAGTAGGCTGCCATTTCCTACTCCAGGGGATCTTCCCAACCCAGGGCTCGAATCCGCATCTCTTGGGTCTCCGGGATTGGCAGGCAGATTCTTTGCCACTGTGCCACCTGGGACGGCATCAAGTACACTAGATAAAATGGATTTTTAAATTTTTCCTTAGATCAAGTAAATTTCAACTTGGTGGCCGCATTCCCTGAGTTGGAGGGGAAGGGACAGTTGACCTCTGTCCTTCAGAAGGTACTCTTTCCATCTTCAGGGAAGTAAAAAGGTGGCAGAGTCTTCCCTGGACTGAGGCAAAAGGATGGGTTACCAGCACCCCTCGGACAGCAAGTGACCAGTCCCCAGGTCACTTGGCTGTACTGGTGAGTCACAAGGATATTTTCCTGCCAGTCGTAGAGGACTGATGACAGGAAGCCTCTGCTGGTCTGAGTAGTTTCCAAGGGTCGAGTGCCTTGGTACTCCGAGGAAATTCTTGGGGCACAGGGATGTTTGACCAGGCCAGGGATCCTGTGTCCTGCCCCTCCGACACGTCAACTCCCCTGAGGCAGGACATCCCAAAGAACAAGCCTTGGAGGTCAGGTCTCCTTTCCACCCAAGTCCCTGCAGAAGGGTGGCAACCCACTGCAGTGTTCCTGCCTGGGGAATCCCATGGCCAGAGGGGCCTGGCGGGCTGCTGTCCGTGGGGTCGCAGAGTCAGACCCTACTACTGAGGCCCTAACAGTTTCACTTTCACTTACCTGTAGCTCCTTGAAGAAGAGAAAGAAAGCCTCAAAGAAGGGGGAAAAATACTTTAAAATATTCTGCAAAGACAGTCACGTTTGTTAACGTGGTTAATAGTAACTCATGTTTTCAAAGATGACAGAATGAACACACGAAACTACCAGAAGTATTGATACCAAATGAAAAGGGATCAATGAGCCTTTTTTCCACATTCTGCCTTTGAGATGAAGACAAGCTCTGGGAGATGACCCCCAACCCCCTGAGAGACTTTCAGTTTGCTCCCAGAATCAATTCGCTGGGGCTTCTCTCCCCAGTAGATGTGTCCTTTTTCAAATAGTTTTTCTTTTTTGATGCGGATCATTTTTAAAGACTTAACTGATTTGACTCGATGGACGTGAGTCTGAGTGAACTCTGAGAGATGGTAATGAACAGGGAGGCCTGGCGTGCTGCGATTCATGGGGTCGCAAAGAGTCAGACACGACTGAGCGACTGAACTGAACTGAACTGATTTTCTTACAGTATTGTTTCTGTTTTACGCTTTGGTGTTTTGGCTTCCAGGCATGTGGACTCTTAGCTTCCTGACAAGAGATAAAACCTACACCGCCTGCGCTGGAAGGCGGAGTCTTAACCACTGGACCGCCAGGGAAGGCCCCTAGATATGTCCTTTCAATCTCAGATGCTCAAGTTTTTTCTTGCGACAGAAAGGAAAAGCCAGACTCGGGTGGAGACGGTGAGGAAACCGCAGGAGCGCAGATGGTGCGCCTGCGCTGCGCGCCCCCGGAGGCTAACCCGACTCCCAGCTCACGGCGACCGGGAGCCCCGCCCGTGAGGCTGTCTCCACAGACCCGCTCCAGGTGCCTCCAGCAGCCACCGTGGATCGCTAGCCCCGGGACACCCCCTGCCCGCCCCCTGGGCAAAGTGATTTTCAAGGGGGCCTGGGTGTCATCAGCTGCAGCATCTGACTCCAATGTCAGATGGTGTCGAGGGAACCATCACTTGCATTCTGCCAGATCTAATGACAGTGGCCAGGGCTCACCCCCAGAACTCCCCACCGTGATTCCCCAGCTCATCCAGCAGCCAGAGCCTTCCTCCCAGTGAAGGAGGAAACAGGCAGAACAGGCTCCATCTTGAAAGCCGGACTCCATATTGGGCCAGACTGTGGACTTTGAGCTATAAGCCCAGTATCTATGGAAACGACACACCAACTGGAAAACTGGACCCCTCCAGATGGAAGAGCCCCAGGGCTTGTACCTAGACTCTCCGTTGCTGAAAAGAATACGGTAATTATCTGTGTAACCAAATAGAATCATAAATTCTATTATGCTTATTGGGGTATGACCACAGGCCTCCTGATAATTGTCCACTGTTAACTACCTTAGGCTTGACCACAGGCCTCCTGATAATTGTCCACTGTTAACTTCCTTAGGCTTAAGGCATGTGAATCACGGGTTAACTTTGATTGGATCTTTCTTTTCCTTTGTTTAGACTAGTTTCAGGGAATCTGGGGAGGTGGGTTTGGGCACGTACGCTTAGGGTATCCAGGGTTTTCATTATCTATGGAAACGACACACCAACTGGAAAACTGGACCCCTCCAGATGGAAGAGCCCCAGGGCTTGTACCTAGACTCTCCGTTGCTGAAAAGAATACGGTAATTATCTGTGTAACCAAATAGAATCATAAATTCTATTATGCTTATTGGGGTATGACCACAGGCCTCCTGATAATTGTCCACTGTTAACTTCCTTAGGCTTAAGGCATGTGAATCACTGGTTAACTTTGATTGGATCTTTCTTTTCCTTTGTTTAGACTAGTTTCAGGGAATCTGGGGAGGTGGGTTTGGGCATGTACGCTTAGGGTATCCAGGGTTTTCACAAATGCTGGTCGGGGTCCTCGGCTAAGAGGAGACACTGCTGGGCCACCGCTACAGTAAACTGCACTCGGCTGTCTGCAGTCCTCCTGAGTGGGTTTGCTTCCCGGAGCGCGTGGCTGCAACACTAGCTCACGCTCTTCTCCCGGCTTCCTGACAGCGCCTGCTGTTCTGCCTTTGTCTCTTTCTCCCCGCTGGCTGCTGTCCCCCACGGCCCTCTCAGGGGCGGCACCTGTCCAGCTCAGTCCTCCCCCTCCACTGTCCTGCTGACCGGCGCTCCGGCTCCTCCCTGAGCACCCTCTCTTCCCCGGACCTCCAGTCTGGAGACCACTGCTCTCATCTGCGGAGATTTCAGGAACGCATCCCTCCCAGACCTGTTTCTGGAAGGGTGGAGCCAGGCGTTGCTGGGCAACAGAGCCGCTCAATTGTTCTTGGCTACTCTCTGCTGACCTCTGTTAACAGAGCCGCTCAATTGTTCTTGGCTACTCTCTGCTGACCTCTGTTAACAATCAGCTCTTCCCTTCGTGGACTGTAGCTGGCAATTTTTGCTGACTCATTATCCGTTGTTTGGTCACAGGACTAGGTTTTGGAGGAAGGAGGGTTTTGAGGTTGAAATTGACAGAGGGAAGTCCAGAGGTCAGAAAGCCAATGAACTTTAATTTTTTTTTACTTGAAAACTCATTAGAACAACAGATACAGCAGAAACATAATTTCCCTATCTATAATTTTCTTTCCCAGCCTTACCACAGCTTATATTTATTGTGTATATTTGGGAAGTTACGTTTTAATTTCTCCTCCGTTAGAGACTCCATCAAGGACCTATTGTATAGCACAGTAGTACTATACACAGTACTTTGTAACAGCCTGCAAGGAAAAGGGTCCTGGCTCTGTAGCTCAGATGGTAGAGAGTCTGCCTGCAATACAAGAGACCCGGGTTTGATCCCTGGGTTGGGAAGATCCCCTGGAGAAGGAAATAGCAACCCACTCCAGTATTCTCACCCAGAAAATCCCATGGATGGAGGAGCCTGGCAGGCTACAGTCCATGGGGTCACTAAGAGTTGGACATGACTGAGCGACTTTTCCCTGAGTAAAGGAAAATAATCTGAAGATATTGATGCATAAAGGAATCACTGTGTTGTGCACCTGAAATCTGCATATTGTAAATCAACTACACTTTAATTAAGGGAAAAAACTCCATGAGGGCAAGTGCTGGGTCTGCCTTGAGGCCTCAGTCATTACCAAACTGCCTGACATGTGATAGGAGCACGTGAAGTATGTCAGGTGAATGAATTATTTAATTAAGCCATCAGACAAGCGATCAATGTATGATAGAACCGGGTTACCCTCTGTTACTCATAGCAAGTCAGTCCCGCCCCACTCCGCACCAGGACATGGACTTTGAGGAGTACTGACGGGCCTGTTAAAACATGTACTTAACGATATGCTGGATACCCAGAAAAGATTTAAAATATGAATCCTTCGTGTCTTTTTATCCCCATGCAGCTTACAAGCTAAGCAACAGTAGATATCGAATGCCAGATAAAAAGTATAGCCCAGAATGTGGTACATACATATGGGGTATGATCTGACCTTGGGAAGAAAAGATATCCCGACCCAGGCCACCACATAGACGAACCCTGAGGCCATTATGCTAAATGAGCTCCACCTAAGGGATAAACCTATGGGCTTTCTTCCCTGGTGGCTCAGAGGTTAAAGCGTCTGCCTGGAATGCAGGAGACCCGGGTTCGATCCCAGGGTCAGGAAGATCCCCTGGAGAAGGAAATGGCAACCCACTCCAGTACTCTTGCCTGGAGAATCCCATGGAGGGAGGAGCCTGGTAGGCTACAGTCCATGGGGTCACAAAGAGTCAGACACGACTGAGTGATTTCACTTCACTTCACTTCCCTTGTAGCTCAGTCGGTAAAGAGTCTACCTGCAGTACAGGAGACCCTGGTTCGATTCCTGGGTCGGGAAGATCCCCTGCAGCAGGAAATGTCAACCCACTCCTATATCCTTGCCTGGAGAATCCCATGGACAGAGGAGCCTGGGAGGCTCCTCTGTCCATGGGGTCTACGGGGTCGCAAGAGTCAGGCACGATTGAGCGACATGAGCACGCGCGCACGCACACACACACAAGGGATAAACACTGTTGATTCCACTTAAGCTAGCAATGCAGAGCAAATTCGCAGGGACAGAGCAGAACGGTGGTTGTCAGGGGCTGAGGCGAGGAGGGGATGGAGAGTTATTTTTAATAGATAGAGAGTTTCAATCTTGCAAGATGAAAAAAGCTCTGGACATGGTTGGTGGTGATGGTGGCCCAGAAATGTGAATACGCTTCTGCCATTGCACCATGCACTTCAAACTGGTTAAAACAGTAAATTTATATTTCACCACAATGTAAAAAAAACTTTTAGAAGGATAGCCCAAATGCTATGGGAACTCTGTGCCTCCCAAGAAGTTTCTTTTTGTTTTTTTGCTATGGCAGGCAGTCTTAGTTGCGGCATGTGGGATGCAGTTCCCAGACCAGGAAAGGAACCTGGGCCCTCTGCACTGTGGAGGACGGGGTCTCAGCCACTGGGCCACTAGGGAAGACCCGCCCTCCCCCGCCCCAGGAGGCTGCTGTTGCCGGTGCTAAGACTAGTAGACAATTAAATGAGACCACAGGGGGCAGGGGTGTCCTGAGTTTAATGAAAGATGACGTGAAATGAGAGAAGGAAGATGTGGATCTTCGAGTGTTTTTTGTGTGAAAGGTGTTTGAAATTTCTTCCTGAGCAGGCTGGGGGCACGGGATCTGAACGGCATCTCAAATCTGCTCATATCTGGGCCGTCACTCCCATTTCAGCATGGATCCCAGTTCAGTTCAGTTGCTCAGTCACATCCGACTCTGTGCGACCCCGTGAACCGCAGCATACCAGGCTTCCCTGTCCATCACCAACTCCCAGAGTTTACTCAAACTCATGTCCATTGAGTTGCTGATGCCATCCAACCATCTCATCCTCTGTCATCCCCTTCTCCTCCTGCCTTCAATCTTTCCCAGCATCAGGGTCCTTTCCAATGAGTCAGTTCTTCGCATCAGGTGGCCAAAGTATTGGAGCTTCAGCTTCAGCATCCGTCCTTTCAATGAATATTTAGGACTGATTTCCTTTAGGATGGACTGGTTGGATCTCCTTGCTGCCCAAGGGACTCTCAAGAGTCTTCTCCAGCAACACAGTTCAAAAGTATCGATTCTTCAGCCCTCCCAGGACTCCTCATTTGTCACAAGACTCGCCAGACAGAACAGAGCTGCTCAATTACATTAGCTGCTTCCAAACCGTGTTTTGTTTTGTTTTCTTTTCTTTTAAAAGCAAACAGCATATCCCTTCCAACTCCAATCAGCATTTAGCCACACAATGACCTCGATATCCCCACTGTTCCACGGGGATGGAAACATTCACCCTGCACGTTCGTGCGTGGCTCTGAGGCAAACGGAAAACACCACGGCAGAGATGCTCAAGGGGGGACGGGGCCCTGCCGGTCCCTTCCCGAGGGCCAGGCCGCGGTGGGGGGCGTTTCAGAGACTGAGAAATGTTGCTCTTACCTGTCGTCTCTTCCGGCCTCCTCTTCCTCTTCCACCGGGCAGAGGTGCTGGATGGCCCTGAGTTTCCGTAGTCACAGGACTCGGCGTGGCCTCAATAGAGGGGCCGCCCCGCCCGTGTGGACCACCAGCACAGCAGGCCACGCGGAGAGGGTCTCACAACAAGAGAGCCGAAAGCCACTGGCGCTGGCAATTCCATCTGGTTCTGCAGCGCTCTGGCGACAGGGTTCCACTTTAGCTCCTTTTAGCTAATAGTCGGACACAACTGAGCAACTTCACTTTCCCTTTTCACTTTCATGCATTGGAGAAGGCAATGGCAACCCACTCCAGTGTTCTTGCCTGGAGAATCCCAGGGATGGGGGAGCCTGGAGGGCTGCCGTCTATGGGGCCTCACAGAGTCGGACACAACTAAAGCGACTTAGCAGCAGCAGAGAAACCACAGATTTACAACCTGATCATTCCGTTTCTTTAGACATACAATCAATGTTATCATCTTTACTGAACTGGAACTCTCCTCTTTCTTGGGTTTTAAGACATCTGGGATAAAACCTGAGCACTTACCCGTTCTGGGAAGGGATGAAGCAAAGGCCGCCTGCCCAGCCTGCATAAAAGCCTTCTCTACAGCTCCAACTCTTGAGAAAAAAACCTTTTTGTAAGCTTGACCCACAAGGTTCCCAATCTGTTCCCAAATCTGTCTCCGAGATCCAGGATCCAGGGCTCGTGGTTAAATCTAAGGAGACGGTGGAATTTCAGACTTGGATGCTGATTAGTCGGGTTTGCCACTCAAGGTACTCCTGCTGTTGGAAGCCAGGTTTTCCCTGAGAGAACTCTCGCTTTGCAAAGCGCGCCAGTGGCAACATTTCTTTCCTTCCGTTCCATGGACTGAAGCTTCTTGGCTTCTGAGTTCTCGTCTTGCAGGGCTGTCTCCGTACAATAACTCAATGTTTGACTAACAGACCTATTGAGGGAGGTGAAGCCAGTTTAAGCTGGTCAAGTGTTTTACGTGACGCTTCGCTTTTACATGGGAAAAGCTTTTCTTAAAAAAATTTACTTTACTGGACTTCCCTAGCGGTCTGGTAGTTCAGAATCCGCCTGCCAACGCAGGGGACACAGGTTCAATCCCTGTTCCGGGAAGATCCCACATGCCTTGGAGCAACAGAGCCTACCTGTGCACCACAACTTCTGGGCCCTCGAGATCTAGAGTCCGTGCTCAGCAACAAGGGGACCCACTGCAAGACGATCCCCCATTCTCCGCAGCCAGAGAAGCCTGCGTGTAGCAGCGAAGACCCGGATCGGTCAAAAATGAATAATAATTTAAGAACTGTTTTAAAGATGTACTTTATTGATCTATAGTTTATTCACAACATTGTGTTGATTTCCACTCTAGAGCACAGCGATTCAGTTACACATCTTGTATCAAATGAAAGAAGCTGGAAGGTTTGTCCCCCTCCAGGTAGGTGCAGCTGCCTTTCCTTTGCCGTTTGCTTCCTAAGACTCTGCTGGTGATTTGTCTGCTTTCAGACACCTAGGAGCCTGATGGCTCTTCCACCAATTAATCTCCATATTGCTCCACACAGCCAGCCATTACTGCCCTTGAAATAATGACTACTCGGCCAAATACGGCACAGCGCTCCAAGTGGGAGAGCAGCCCACCATGGTTGATTGGAAATGCTTTTACAATGGGTGATCCTTGCTTCATCGGATGCTGGATCAGTGGAGGAGGAACAGAAGTACCACAACCAACAGGCACCCCGGAAGTTCCCACAACCTGAGCTCCCCAAAGACTGTGGTCTTTGCCTGGGAAGATGTCTGTGGATCGGAAGAAATGAGTGTACATCAATTTGTCCAAAGTCTGTTGTTTTTAATGCATGCTTTTATCTGTGCATGCGGGGATTCTGCTGTTCCAATAACCCAGGCGCTTCTGAACGGATCAGGTGACAAAGTACACCTGCTCCTTGGAGATCAGTTCTTCAGGTACAAGGGTCTCCATCACCGGCACCTGCTGCCCCAATCCAGACCACCGAGATCCTTGCTTATTTTTAACATGGCTGAGACAAGCTGGTAAGACATTTTCAAAAGATCTGTCAGCTACAGACTGGCACTTGCCACCTTCCTCGACAAGGCTTCAATCATGTGCTGCTACAGCTGCTGACCTGCAACACCACCCGAAAGGGGTTCAGGGTGGAGATCAGAAACGAGACACTCTGTGCTGGGGTCGGGGGGATGGGGGCCGCGGGGGAACTGGCAGGACAGGTCTTCAGATAGGTATTTTCAGGAGCTGCTTTTATGAGCCCAGTTCTTGTATCTCCTCATGTCTAGAAAAGCACTAGAATCCTGCATCGTGACGACTGTTCCTCTGGACTGGCAAAGTTTCAGAGACCGGCAGAAACCTTCTGGACAAATATGCGCTTAATTGCATGCATTCCGCCTTCACCGAAGTCACATGTGTATGCGGACCTTCCCCACTGCCTCTCGCGAGCAGTCTCTAAGCTGTCTGACCTGCTGTCTCCCAGGCTGCGGTCCTCATTTTGCCCCAAATACAACTTAATTTGTAACCCTCACGTTGTGCATTTTTTTAAGTTAACAAATTGTAATAGAAAATAGGGTCAAACAAACGGGAACATATAATTAACAGAAAAATAGCTAAGCTTTAGGCAGAGAAACAGAGTGTACAGTGATAGTTGCCAAGGGCTGGGGAATGGGGGAAATGGTGAGATTCTATTGGTCAAAGGGGACAAGTTTCTAGTTAAGATTAACAAGTTCTGTTGATCTGTGCAGCATGGATGATTACAGCTAACAATACTGAGGTTCACCTGAAAGCTGCTGAGAGAATAGTTTTTATATTTTTTGGCTGTCCTGTATCTTCCTCGCCTTAGATGGGGGTCTTAAAAGCTCTCATCACAGAAACAAAGTAACTACGTGAGGGAATGGAGATGTCAGCTAACACCCTGGCAGTAATCTGGTGGTTATCATCTTGCAATATATAAATGTATCAAATCAACACATTGAACACCTTAAACAGGAACTTCCAACACTCTAACTGTGTGAGCCTTCTGGTGACCAGCCCCGGTTTGGAAGATTTCTGGGGGCCCTCCCAGAGTCACTTCATTAGCATAACAAAACACTCTTGTCTCAGGAAATTCCAAGGGTTTTTGAAGCTCTGCCAGAAACTAAGGATAAAAACCAGGTATAGTCTTTATTATACCACACAAACACACACACAAAACCGTATTTTCAATTTTTCTCTTCATGCTCCGTTAATTCTACCATGTCTCTAATCGGTGATGACAATGACTTCTTTCCTAATAGGATCAGTGATGTAAGATTTATATTATTGGGAAGGATCTGAGAAAACCCCTTTTTTACAGCTAAGGAAACTAAGACTCAGAGAAGTTACATTATTTGTCTAAAGTCATAGCTGGTTGGTGAAAGAACAGTGATTACATCCTAAGCCTTCTTTGTGAAATGTGTACTTTACAGTTCAGTTCAGTTCAGTCGCTCAGTCGTGTCTGACTCTTTGCGACCCCATGAATCGCAGCACGCCAGGCTTCCCTATTCATTACCATCTCTCGGAGTTCACTCAGACTCACGTCCATCGAGTCCATGATGCCATCCAGCCATCTCATCCTCGGTCGTCCCCTTTTCTTCCTGCCCACAATCCCTTCCAGCATCAGAGTCTTTTCCAATGAGTCAACTCTTCGCATGAGGTGGCCATAATTTCTTTCTCTTTGGCTGAGACTCCCAGCTTGTGGGATCTTAGTTTCCTGACCTGGGATTGAACCTGGGCCCATGGCAGTGAAAGCACTGATCCTAACCACTGGACCTCCAGGGAATTCCCAACCATAATATCCCAGAATGCCACTTAGCGAACATACATTTTTGGCAGGGCTCAGCTCCTCCAATACAGAGTTCTCTGCACATCTGCCTCCAGAACCCAAAGCTAAGCTTCTCTTGGTCACACGTGGTACCGGTCCTCCACCCTCCAGGTGGCCTGCAAGCCAAGTAAGGGACTGCCAACACCCTCCAGGCACAGCGTGGGGACAAGATCCAGGCTGAGTTTTGGGGATGACACAAGGCTGGACTCACAGCAGTTCTTAAAGCTGAAGAACTTTCCCTGGCAGCTCAGATGGTAAAGAATCTGCCTGCCAAGCAGGAGACCCAGGTTCGATCCCTGGGTTTGGAAGATGCCCTGGAGAAGGGAATGGCAACCACTTCTTGCCTGGAGAATCCCACGGACAGAGGAGCCTGGGGGCTACAGTCCGTGGGGTCACAAAGAGTCAACAGGACTGAGCGACTAAGCACAGGAAGCTGAAGAATCGTGAGGGAGGAAGGGGACCTCATGCTCAGGCAGGGCAAGTGCCGGGTCCCAGCTGCCTATTTCCTGATGCCCCAGCCCTCAGCTTCCATCCTGGTCTTTTCATGGAGGCAGAGAGAGAATGGAGGAGGAAAGAAACCTCAGACCCCCTCCAACCCTGGAATGACAACTGCAGGCTCAGGGCCAGCCTAGACAAGGCTAGTATGATTACTGTGTTATCAGAAAAAAACCCTCAAAAAAAAGAAAAATCTCTCCCCATCATCTGCGATGTTCAATTCCTCTAAGATAAACAAGTCCTTTCATTTTATCAGACAACATTTCAGATTTTCAAAGTCCAGCAGAGGGAATCTATTTGTGCAAACTCTCATTAGAGTGAGTGACTGCTGATCACGGGTTTTGTTTGCATGTCCCGGTAAAGTCAGGGGGCACCAATAACCACAAGGGCACTCAGTGCGCTCAGAGCATCCCCAGATCACACATCGAGGGTCACAGCGCCGCTGCGCGCGCTTGTGTTTCCTTTCCAGGCTCCTGCCCCTGCTGATGGAGGAGATGTTTAGGAGAGTAAAACAGGCTCTGGGAGGAGAGCCAGGCCATGTGCATCAACCGTAAATTGACTAATAAGGTTTTGAATTACCTACTCATCAAGAAATATTGCCCAGCTGCCTAAGAATCAAGAAGAACCAAGAATCCTCATATGTCATTGCCTTCATTCCTGAAGACCAATGAATAAAGATATGAACTTCAAATAGAAAACTCAATATCCAAATAATTCAAAAATGAACCCATCTAAACATGCTTTTATTTAAAAAAAAAACAAAAATCACATGTTTTTCAAAAACACAGATATACCATTTCCTTCATGTAGGTCTTTCATCAAAAGAAATTTTCTCATTATATCCCCTTCCTCCCTGCTGCTGCTGCTGCTAAGTCGCTTCAGTCGTGTCTGACTCTGTGCGACCCCATAGACGGCAGCCCACCAGGCTCTGCTGTCCCTGGGATTCTCCAGGCAAGACCACTGGAGTGGGTTGCCATTTCCTTCTCCAATGCATGAAAGTGACAAGTGAAAGTAAAGTGGCTCAGTCTCTTCAGTGACTCTTAGTGACCCGACTCTTAGTGACCCCATGGACTGCAGCCTACTAGGCTCCTTCGTCCATGGGATTTTCTACACAAGAGTACTGGAGTGGGGTGCCATTGCCTTCTCTACTTCCTCCCTAAGGAATAAATGAAATAAAATTTCTTCTAGACAATTCCATCCTTATCTTCCCAAAGCAATTGCCTCAAATATCAGAATTTTAAGACCCTTGAAAGAGGATGAAATACAGTAAAAACCTGATTGCCTTAAGCCAATGGATCAGGCAGGAGTTCGCCAAAGCTGGTCTGTGAACTAGGACCACGTGGGCTTCATCAGTCCCCTGGGGGGCTTCATGACCATGAGGCGGCTGCTGCTGCTAAGTCGCTTCAGTCGTGTCCGACTCTGTGCGACCCCAGAGACAGCAGCCCTCCAGGCTCCCCCGTCTCTGGGAGTCTCCAGGCAAGAACACTGGAGCGGGTTGCCATTTCCTTCTCCAATGCGTGAAAGTGAAGTCGCTCAGTCATGTCCCACTCCTAGCGACCCCATGGACTGCAGCCCACCAGGCTCCTCCGTCCATGGGATTTTCCAGGCAAGAGCACTGGAGTGGGGTGCCATTGCCTTCTCCGGACCATGAGACTGGGGGACTTATTTATCTACATGTGTCAATGTGCTGTGCCCCTATTTGGGGCACTCCATTTGATCTATCAAATTATCAAGTATCAGATTACTATTAAAAAACAATCACCCTTCAAAGTATGCATAATTTTATTTCAGCAAAAGTGACTTTTTAATTTTTTTTAATTTTTCTATTTAGCTTTTTAAATTTTTGGCCATGCCAAGAGACGTATGTGATCTTACTTCCCTTCACCCTCTGTTCTTCCAGTGCAGAGTCTTAACCCCTGGACCACCAGGAAAGTCCCAAGAATTTTTTAAACCTCTATGCATTTTTTCTCCTCAAAATAGTACATTCATCCAACACTTGGGCATCCTTAAATGGAAAGACTATAAAAAGAAACACTAAGTATCTGTACTATGGCTAAACTCTGCACCAAAAGGAAAATTCATAACTTTTAACCACATTAACCTTTAATTCCAGGATGAATGCCTTGTTTCTTCGCCAAATAGACATTAAAGAATGTTGGTCCATCAAAAGAGTCATGATCTTAGAATGCTAATACTGGGAGTGAAAATAAAAGAGCAAAGACGAGCGCCATTTATCTCCTCTTGTACTTGCTAATAGCACTGTCTAATGTGGACAAGTCAGTCCTTGTTGTTATTCAATAAAAGCACCAGGGGATGAGTCAAAGGGCAGAGCTGCACAATTCCCTGGGCCCCACCCCGAACAGAAATGCAGGGCCCCTTGTTCAAGAAGCGGAAAACAAAAAGACCTTTTATTTCTTCCGTGATCTCTCCTGACCTGTCCTGGTGTTTGGTTTTTAATGTCACGTTCCCACAGGCATGAGCACGGTCACAGGTGGAGTGTCGGACACCCACAGGCCAGCCCCTCCTCTGGGGTGAGCGTGCCCAAGCTCCCCACCGCCCCTCTGGGAGGAGGAGAGAGGAGGGACCACTCAGAGAGCCAGGCGCGAAGCCCTATCACCAACGCCGCCGTTTTCCCATCCAACTGCATCACAAGACGCAAATTCAGTGATAAAATCACTAAGGATTTCAAGATGGGGGACTGCCCAGGTGGTCCTGTGGCTAAGAATCCGCCTTGCAATGCAGGGGACTCGGGTTCCATCTCTGGTCAGGAAACTAAGATCCCACATACTTCGAAGCAACTCAGCCCCCACACATGCCAACGTGCCACAACCAGAGGGTCCATGGGCCGCAAGGAAAGCTCTCACACGCCACAGTGAGGATCCTGAGTGCCGCCCCTGCGACCCAACACAGCCGAATAAACAAGCAAACATTCCTAAAAAGGACGAAGAATTTCAGGAACACAAAAGCAGAGCACTGGATCCCAAGCACACAGGATGAGCAAAAATCCAGGTGAGCGCGTAACCCATGCCAGGTTTCCGGAATGGGGGCAGGGTCGTGAGGGACCGAGCCTGGCTTTGCAACCTGCATCCTCGCTGACAGGCTGGTGGCCTTGGGCAGGTCGCTTCAGTCCCCCAAGTCCCACTTCCTCCGCTGTGGACTGACACTGGCCGTGCTTGCGTCAGGGTGGGGAGGCGGCCAAACGCACCAGGGCATCCGCCACAGTGAGAGAAACCCCTGCGGCTGCTCACTGGTCCACGTCCCAGGAAACAGGCTGAGACATCCGCAGAACACACTCAGGAAGGAGGTGCTCTCGTGTTTCTGAGGGGCACCAATCATGCGATGCAGGCTCTAGACTGAAGGTTGGTGTCCCCCCCAAAACTCATAGGTTGAGACCCAATTCCTGGGGAGATGGTATTAGGAGGTGGGGACCTTGCGAGGCAACTAGGTCGCAAGCGTGGGGACCCCGTGATCAGAATTATAGGCAGAGACCTCAGAGATCTCCAGCAACTCTCCCACCACCAAGGGCACATGAGGAGACGGCGATCTGCCTATGAACCAGGAAGCCCTCACCAGACCCTCAACCTGCCCGTGCCCTCATCTTGGACTTCCCTCGGGCCAGCCAAGAGAAATAAAGGTTTGCTGTTTAAGCCACCAACTCTGTGATAGTCTAGCAGCCTGAACAGGCTAAGACAAGGAGTTGAGGGGTTGGCTGCTTACAAAATCACTGAATGGGCTGCAGGAGTGGGCGCTAAGTGGGGCGTTCAGCAATAAATCCCCGAACTGCGCCCCAGAACCGGCCAGCCCAGAGCACCGACGCCTCTGCCACACCAGGAACTGGGAAATTAAGAGCAGCTGACGCAGATCCGGGCTCACACAGCTTCGCAAAGTTACGGCGCTGAAAAAATAAGGAAGCCGCTGTCACAGAGGCTCCAGGGACAAACGCCCTCGGCTCCAGGAGGACCGGGAAAGCACACCCGCAAAGGACATGCCCGCTTCCTGCCCGGGTCTTCGGCCCCTGCACCTGCGCTCAGCTGCGCCAGGGGTCGCCCACCGGTTCACGGCTGGCTGATCCTCTGTGTCAACAGCAACCCTTGCTGCGACGGAGCCCAGAAACGTGGCTTTGAGCCTGCAACCTCCTCAGTTCAGGAATGCACACGAGGAGGGTGGAATGAGTGCCAATCCTCCTCGACCCCCTGAGGCACTTCTCTAAGAGACCAGCACCATTCCTGTCGCCTGTGACACTGCCTGGTACACTCCCAGCTCAAGCAAAGAGCATGAAATGGTTCACTTTCTCCTGCTCAGCTTAGGGAAAAACAAACGCACACGGGGAAAGCTGGCCCATTTCTTTCCTCCTGCGTGACTTTGGTCCCCAGACAGAAATGCCTCCCACTCTTACCTACCCAGCACTAATACAGATTTTTTTTTTTTTTTTTTGGAAGTAGTTGGTTTGCAGAGTAGCTGAGAAAGTGAAATTCCTCCATAAAGCAATAAAAGAATGCTCTCCACCTACAACAGCTGCCTCTCTCGGCTCCCATAGCAGATTCACTGCAAAATTTTTTTCCTGCAAATACGTTGTTCCTTCTTAATGATTAAACAGGCAATGGCCTAGATGGTTCCGAAATGTTCTGAAATGTTTTACTTCTGGATGGCATGATACATTCAACAACGCATGAAATCAGTTTCTTCAAAAGACTGATCTCACCTGAACACCCGTGAAAGGACTTGTGTAGCCAAGTCCATGTTTCAAGGGGGTGCTGGCCTGTCCTTCAGCCACGTGACCTCTGGGGTGAGATGGCAGGTGACAGGGGTGCCTGCTGAGAAGGGCAAGGTGAGTGCCCCCACCCAAAGCAACGCTCCCCTTCAGCAGAGAGTCCAGCTCACCAACTGCTCCCAATTCTGAAAGCCTGAGGCTCAGAGATTTAGACTTGCTTCTCCATTTTGACTTTTAATGTGACTTCATCAAAAGAAGCCAGAAAAATATGACAAACTGTTTCATTTCTGTTTACATATTACTCTGAGACCTCTGACCTCCTAGAATTTTTTGAAAATTTCAAGTCTTAATTCTTTTCCTGGCAAACAAAGGCACTTTTGTTAATATTTTAAAAATAGATTTATTGGGGCAGGGGGGGGATGTTTTAGGTTCACAGCCAAACTGAGGGGAAGGTTCAGGAAGCTCCCAGACAGCCCTCTCCCCGATGACATGGTCTCTCTGTTCACAGCCTGCCTAGCGACCTTTTATACATGACCACCCCTAATAAACTGAAGTGTCCGAAGAGGCAGGATTTTTTTTCACAAACCCCACAGATCATTGCCTCCAGTTAACAGTCCCATTCTAACCTGGCAACAAAGTTACAGGACATGTATCTTATTCTTCATAAAAAAAAAAATATTTCAACAAAACTGTAATTTTGCCTCCTCAGATCCATATTGTTTTCTCCGAAGAATCAAATAAACTCTATCTCGACAATAATAATTTTTTTGGGGGGGGGGTCATTGTGGTGGTTGGTTGTTCTTCAAACAGGATTCCCCCACCCCACCCCCATCCCCTTCCCTCCGCCTCCCAGGACCCTGCTTCCATCTCCAGGGCGGTCTGGTTCCTGATGCCCTCAGGCTTGCTCTCTTTTTGCCTCTTTGGGATTAGAATCAGAATTCCTAGGTTGGGTGCTGCACCTTCAGTGGACTCAAAACCCACAATCTGCAGGAAGGTTCCCACACTCTTCAGGTGGTATACCCTACAGCAAGGAGATCAAAGCAATCCCAAAGGAAATCAACCCTGAACATGTACTGGAAGGACTGAAGCTGAAGCTCCAGTATTTCGGCTGCCTGACATGAAAAGCCAACTCATTCAAAAAGACTGACGCTGGGAAAGACTGAAGGCAAGAGAAGGGAACGACAGAGGACGAGATGGCTTGAGTCCATCATGGACTCAGTGAACATGAGTTTGAGCAAACTCCGGGAGATGGTGAAGGGCAGGGAAGCCTGGTGTGCTGCAGTCCATGGGGTCGCAAACAGTCGGATGCATCTTAAGTGACTGAACAATTTCCTCAACAAGATTTTAAAAAAGAAAAGCCTCTGGAAATGTGTTGAAATTGCATTGAAACTGTTGTTCAATCTAGAGAGAACTGGTAACTTAAAACAGTCTGAGTATGGTGCTGTTACCAAACCAGACTTGTTTGTCTGACATGCAGCCAGCCAGACGCTGAGGTGTGCAGCGGAGAAGGGGGTTGTTTATTCACGAGCCAGGAGAACAATTCAAATCTGCCTCCCCAAAGGCCAGGGGCTTGGGATACTTACGGGATAAAGCTGAGGCATGGGGAGCGTGGAAGAGCTGACAGAGGAGGAAACGGCGAGGTAACCTGGTCTAGCGCAGGCACCACTAAGCTACGGGCTTCCCCATCGGACTCACGCTCAGAAAACCGGTGTCTGCATGCTCTGAACGCAGAGTTTCCAACTCAACTCCAGCAGGAGGGGCTTGAGGGCTCCAACCAGTCCTAACCAGCTGGGGCTTGAACTGGATGCAGCTGATGCCACGATACTGAAAGCCCGGTGCTGAGGGCTGGAGGGCGGCGGGGTTTTGTTAAAAAACAACTAAAGCCAGCTTGATTGGTGAGGCAGTTCATTAAGCAAGCTGAGCTTCCCAGGTGGCCCAGTGGTAAAGAATCACCTGTCAATACAGATTAGGGTTCAACCCCTGGGTCAGGAAGATCCAAAGGGAGTAGGAAACGGCAATCCACTCCAGTATTCTTGCCTGGAGAGTTTCATAGACAGAAGGGCCTGGCAGGATTATAGACCACAGGCTGCAGAGTCAGACACGACTGAGCCCATGGCACTAGTAAGCTGTCTACGGTTTAACGGATCTGATGACTACCCTCGGCTTCAGTGTCTTGAGTCTTTAATTTCTCTCAGCAAGATGTGTCATTTTCAGCATGCAGGTCTTACATGTTTTATTAAATTCTTCATAATCTCCCTGGCTGTCCAGTGGTTAAGACACTATGCTTCCAACTGCAGGCAGTGTGCATTTCAAAGAATTTACCCATTTCATCTAAACTGTTGAATTTCCTGGCATATTGTTCATAATATTCCCTTTTCATCATTTTAAGTCTGTGGAATCTATAGCAACATCTCCACACTCATTCTTAGTATCAGTAACTTGTCTTCCCCCCACCGGCCCCCTCCCAGCTAGATCCTTCAGCCTAGAGGCTTCTCAAGCTTATTCATCTTTCTGAAAAACTAGCTTTTGCTTTCATTTCTCTTTCTGTATTGCTTTTGTTTTCTATTTCATTAATTTATGCTCGTGTTATCTTCCTTCGGCTTAATTTGGCCTTAATTCAATTTTTTTTCTATTTAAGTTTATTCAAGAAGAAATAGATACTTGAAATAGATTCATTTCGTTAAATTCATAGATAAAACTTTCCCACAAAGAAAACTCTAGTTCCAAATGGCTTCACTTATAAATTCTAGCCAACACTGGAGGAGGAATGATACCAATTTTTCACAATCCCAGATAAGAGAGAAAGAAAACTTTCCCAGCCATCATTATCTTGATACTAAAACCAAAGACAAGTAGACTACAGACTGATACACCTCATGAGCAGTCACCTGGACAGAAACTTGGCAATGTCTGGCACACAGGGAATCTGGCAATCCATTATAACACACACAACCCTACTTTCCCTAGCCCCACCTCCCCCGCATCTCTCACACTGAAAGCCTAAGTCCATCTTTCAGGTGTGCCCTTCAGTAAACTGCCTTCCAGTTAGTAAAGTCACTGAAATCGTTAACAAAAAACAATATTATAAACTCTATTACATGAAACTTGATCAGATGGATCTGACCTACAAAGGGAGAAACTTCATATAGCTCAAAATTATGCCAACTCCAGTCTTTGAAGACTTTTAAATGTGAATTTTACACACTTAGAAATTACATACAATGGCACTAACAGGGCTTCATACTGGTAAGCTAACCCTTGTAAATCAGAGTGCTTCTTTCACACCAGGAGCCCAGCAGCCAACTGGATATGAACACAGTCGACCTTCCTGGCGTTGTCAGTTACAGACTCAAATGATCAAGGTTTTATTTCTATGTGAAAATCACTGGGGAATCTATAACCTGGGTTCCCCGGATTCAAGACACTGCTCTTCACGTATGAGAGGTTTAACATTTCCGGCCAACCTTTCACCTGAATGATCCAGCATACAGCACCATTAGGTCAGGCTCAGACCGACCTGTGCAGAGGCAGCTAGAAGTGTGCAGGAACATTCCGTTTATATGAATCCTGGGAAAGATGTTTCTAATCAACAGCAACAAAAACCAGAGCTGTGTCTGTCTAGGGCTGCTGGTGGACAAACCGACTGGGAAAAGGGCTCTGAGGGAGGGAGAAGAAAACGTTCTCTATTTTGGGTGAGATGAAGGTTACATGGAGGGGGTATAAGTCTATCAAAACTTAATGGAATGTACACTTAAAATGAATGAATTTCATTGTATATAAACAGTTCCTCAATAAAGCTGATTTACAAAAAAAGGGCAGTGTATTTTTAATTAACAAGTGAAACAAATACATTATTAAAAAATTAACATGAATAATTAAAATTAACTATGGATAAAGCTAAACTTGCCTCTGATCACCTTCCAATCCTGGTTTCCATCCTTTCTCCCATCTATACCTCCTCCCCCAAGTAACCACTGTTGAGTCTGGAAGTTCTTCTGAATCTTTAAAAATATATTTACGTACATATAGGGCAGCCAAATGGTAAAAATATCTGCCTGTCAATGCAGGGAGATCCGGGTTCAACCCCTGGGCCGAGAAGTTCCCCTGGAGAAGGGAACGGCGACCCACTCCAGTACTGTTGCCTGGAGAATCCCCATGGACAGAGGAGCCTGGTGGTCTTCAAACCATAGGGTCACAAAAGAGTCACACACAAATGAGTGACTAATATACAGATAAGAAGTCATAGAAAATGTGCACCGCTGTTTTTCACACAGTCAGAACTTGGACCTGTCTCTGAAACCTGTTTTCTTCATTTGGCCCCATGTCTCTTAGATCTATGCATGATAATACGGTTTATTTCTTCAGGTCTGACATGCTGCTCTGTCACAGGGGTCTGCCCTTCCTCTTCTGAGGAGTATCTGGGTTCTCTTCTCTGTTACAGTTCACCAGTGGTTACCCCCGAGGGGGCCGCAGGTGGTGCCAACGCAGGTGGGGCGCCAGGGGTTGTTTAGCCTTATCTGTAAGCTTTAATTTTTTACAGTAAGAATGCATTTATGTATTAGTTACATAGCTTAAATATTCACTTTAAAGAATTTTTTGATACATAAATTATAAAAAAAAAAAAAAAAGACAATGAAACACCATCAGCAACACAAGGCAATCAACTAGGAAAGCACAGCCCGAGAGCATCATCACGTACTCATGGTTTGAGAGGTGTTTATTGAAAAATGATGATATGAGCACGGAACGGGTGACAGAAGCACGTGCTCCTACTGAAAGCAGTGGCAATGACGACAGACACCAGCACACTGGTTTCCAGGGCCAAGGCCTAATTGCCATGTGCACAGACACTCCGCTTTACATTTTTTGCTTCCTTCTTTTGTGACTGTGATGTCTTTCCCCATCCCTGAAACGAAAGGGGTGAAAAAAATGATCAAAGCTTTAAGATAGTAATTCACAGCAATGTACTTACATCAGATATAAACCAGAGCAAGTTAAAACATGCACTTAAAACAGGGGAGTGTTTTGGGTTTTTTTTAAAGAGTAAAGAAAAAAAAGCATCACTAAAAATACAGGACAAAACTGAAATGAGGATACAGGAAATGGATTTTTCTTTTAAAGCTGTGCTTTGGAGTTACGCTCTGAATGTATGTACAAGGTGGATGACCCGAGAGTTCACTTCAAACAGGACTCTGGAGTCACAGGAGGAACTCAGAGCTCTGAGCTCCGCATCCCGGCTCCGGCTCAGCTCCCTGCAGGGCATCCCACCTCAGGGGGGTCTCAAAGAGTACTTCCTGCTGACACGCAGCTTATCCTCACTGAAGGAAATCATCCATGTTTGGGTTTTGAGACTATTTAACGTATATCAGTCAACAGGGACTGACTGGACATGTCAAAAATTACTTGAGGAGGAAGAACTAAGAAACCAGAAAAAGAGGGAGAGAACACAACTTCCGACAGCTAATCAAGAGTCGATGTGTAATGACCAGAGGTTATCCTTCAGTAAACGAATCAAAAGGGACTACCAAGAAACTACTTCACATTTTGAACTCATAGCTAGCTTTAAACCTACAAACTGAATGATAACAAGATGAGCAGAATTATTAAACCAATAAGCCTGACTCCTGATCACCACTGATCCTGGAGAGACACCACTTTAGAGCTTACTTTTAGACGAGCACTGTGCAAATGAGACTGAACAAGACACAGACCTGCCTGCAACGAGCTCAGTCTAGTACGGAGAATAACTTAAGGTAAATGAAACGCAGGTGCTGGATAGAGTGGCAACAAGATGGGAAAAAAAAGGCTTCACGCAAATGACTAAGCTGCATCTTAAAGGCTGAGGAGGAGTTTAAAAAAACAAAGAGGCAGCAGAACAGGCGGTGGAACTGCACGGATGAGGCACAGCAGGGGCGAGGAGCGGTGCGGGGACGAGGAACGGTGCGGGGCCGGACTGGCTGGGGCAGACGCTATGGAACCGCGGGGTTGGGGCAAAGCACAGAGTGAGGGCCAAGTGCCCCGCTCCCCGAGGCCTCGAGAGCCGCTGTAAGCCACGAGAATGCGGCCGCTGAGCGGCTCTGAGAGGCGAAGGCTCACTCCAGCAGCTGGGGAGGGACAGGTCCATACGGCACCAGCGTAGAGACAGAACCAGGAAAACTCCCAGAGGACAGTGCTCAGGGTGGAGGAGCGGGGAGCATGAGAGGGGCCCCGTCACGCAGGACTGACGACAGCCAGCCCAGATGGCGAGGAGCGGGACAGCAGCTAGCAAGGCCTCGAGTTCCGGCTTAGGCGGACGGATACCGGTCATCGGCAACCAGGACAGGCGTGCGGGGCCAGACGAGCAGAGTGGAAAATAGATAAGTCCAGGGGCAGACCTGGCCAAGCTAAGGTCCAGGCGGAGGCCCACTAAGCGGCTGGGACAGATGAACAGACCTCGGCCAACCTGCATTATCTCAGTATCACTTTATATCTCCCCAATGACCACAGCTCTACCAGGAATCCCAACAAGGGTGAGCTGAGTGCCATAAAGCCTGGGCCTTCCTCTGACTTAGTAACGCCCTCTATCTGAGTATTAACAAGAGAAGAGAATGGCAGCAGGAAAACGGGAAGCAGAGGGCAGGTGCTGAGGGACGGAAGCAAGACCCAGGCAAACACCTCTGTAACGCGGCGACCCTTCTGCCCAGGCAGGCCCTTCCTGTGTCTTGCTGAGAAGCAGTTAATAACAAAGGGAAACCAGGTCTGAGCAGGCAAACTGAGCCACGCCCGCAGAGCTGTGGACAGCCGCCCTGAAACAGGACGCACGCGAAGGACCTTCACAGGCTGCTTGCTCCCCAACCTCGCGGTGCTGACACTCCATCTTCTCGACGTGGCCTGGGACGGAAGGACTGTCCACGTGTCAGAAGCAACAGCTCAGCGACGAACGCCACGCCGCCGGGCTTACCTCTCCTTCCTTCTCCTGGACTCCCAGCTTCTGTCCTTGTCCTTGTTTCTTTTCCGTCTGTGTGGGCTCCGACTTCGGTCCCGTCTATGTCGTGAACACTCGCCGTCCAGATGGCTCCCCCCGGACTGCCTTGAGTCCACTGAGGCCGATCGTCTTTCTTCGCTCCTGAGACAAACAGAATGGTCATCAGCTAGTCTCAACCACTCATCTCCACGAAAGACCAGCCTTGAGCCCAACATTCTATAGCAGAGACCAAATAAATATGCATAATCTTGCACTCCAGTAAGAGGGCAGGCAAAGAAACACAGCTCTGCATGGTCTGCCTCACGACTGGGAACAGGAAGAGCAGGAAGCCTCCGGAGCAATCAGTGTGCTGTGACTGGTCCTGGAGGTGCTCAAACCCAGCTCAACAGCGACAGGCAACAGACTTGACAGAGGGCCGCTCCCACCGACGACACGGCGACATACTTGTCCGCCCCGTCCGCCTCCTTCTCCTGCTCCTCCTGCCAGTGGCTGCTCAGCTCCTCCATGTGCACGTTGATCACATCCCGGATCACCTGCGGGCGGGGAGGACCCAACTGCCAGGTAAGGAAGCTGCTCGAGAATCGAGCAGACGGCACTGCTCGCAATTAATTACACGTTTCCTGAGAGCTACGATACGGTGGACTGTGGAAGGTGTGCAGTCTAGGAAACACAAGCAGGCGACACACAGAGGATTCAGGGGCACAGGATCATGACACGTGTTAACTCAGCCTGAAGAGGTCAGAAGTCACGCGCAGCAAGACAGAGGACGCAGGACAGGGGGCACGAGGTCAATCCTGGGTGGTCTGAGAGAAGGACACGCACGAGCGAGTCCTGTGTGCTGTCTGCAGCAGGGCAACTCATCTGTATGCTGGAGGTCAGAGATACGATAAACCACTAAAGGGTGGAACACGTGGACATTTTTACAGATGAAGGACATCCGGGATCTGCTCCCAAACCACCGACTTTTGGGGCAGGAGAAGAAAGGGAGTGAGTGGGTGTAAAATAAACAGAGATCATATACAGATGACAGGACTCCCTGGTGGCTCAGTGGCAGAGAATCCACCTGCCAGTGGAGGAGACGGGGTTCACTCCTCGGGTCGGGAAGATGCCCTGGAGGAGGAAAACGGCAATCCAGGATCCCTGCCTGAGAAATCCCATGGACAGAGGAGCCTGGTGGGCCACAGGTCATGGGGTCGAAGAGTCAGGGACACAACCTAGCAATTAAATCACGGATTAATGCACTTAACGGAGAAGGCAATGGCACCCCACTCCAGTACTCTTGCCTGGAAAATCCCATGGACGGAGGAGCCTGGTGGGCTGCAGTCCATGGGGTCGCTGAGTCAGACACGACTGAGCGACTTCACTTTCACTTGTCACTTTCATGCACTGGAGAAGGAAATGGCAGCCCACTCCAGTGGTTTTGCCTGGAGACTCCCAGGGATGGCAGAGCCTGGTGGGCTGCCGTCTATGGGGTTGCAGAGTCAGACATGACTGAGGCGACTTAGCAGCAGTAGCAGCAGCAATGCACTTAAATTTTATTATGTACATAATACTGTAAGTTACAAATAATTTATACCAAAACACTGCTTAAGCCCAAATGTTTAGTAGAGTACATAAAAGGACACTAAAGTTTCTGCCAAAAAAAGCTATTGAAAATTCCTTTTCCATAAGCATTATTTCCATTACTTCTTACAATAACCCTGCAAAGTCTGTATTAGTATAAAATGAAAAAAATCTCCATCTTAAAAAGCTCATATCATTTGCCCAGGTCAAACAGACAGTGATAAATTGCAGAATCAAAACTCAAGCCTGGGTCTGTCTACAGCCAAAATCTATGTTCTCATCATGATGCAGTTATCACTTTCTCAAAAGCAGTATTTTTGTAAGACTGCACAACCTCTTTACATAAGATCTTTGTACCCTGAAAAGCCTTTGCCTGGTGAAGGCTGGGTCTGAATGCGACAGAGCGAATACCAATCAGATGTGGCCACAGTGGAGCCTCGTGCTCTCAGAAAACCTCTAGGCAACTGTGGAAACCCTGGGACAGGCGATGACTGGGTAAGGGAAACCTCTGCGTTCACCAAGGCTCTACACAACCACGCAGAACTTACCTCGGTGTATGACTTCTTGGTTATGTGAACGTTCTTAGCTCTATAGGACTGGCGGCGTCTTTTGTAATCTCTCACTTCTGCCAGGATTTCAAGGTAAGATTTTGGACTTTTTCGACTATTATCTAATAAAAAAACAAAATAAAATTATTACATCATCAGAAACTGTAAATTCTTATGAATTAGAGGGAAGGAACACTGTGATCATCTGATATCTTACCACATTTTAATGTAGCACTTTTTTATGTTGTATAAATGGACTATTTTACATCATTCCTTTTTTCTAGCCATTAGTTGAACATAGAGTGTTTTAAGTACAGAGATTAAAGTAACAGCCCAGTTCTAAGTAACATTCTTACGGAAGGAAGGTATGCTTACTGAAACAACCAGAGAACAAAATTTCAAGTACTAAGTAAACACCTTAACATATATGTTAATATCAGATGATACAAAACCATCCTGTTTCAACTCAAAATGGCTTGACAAATCATCTTAATAACACTTAAAGGAGGAAATGACAATTAAGAAATAGAAAACTAAGATATTCATCTCAAACCTTGATTGACTTTGGCTGCCAAGTCTACAAAGAGATCGCTGTCATTTTCGATAATTTGAGAATCTGAGCGTTTTTTCTTTGTTTCCTCGACTACAAAATCGTAGAGGGCAAGACGATCGGCTTGAGTGAGATCACAAACAAACCGTTTGTGATTCAGAGGAACTTCAACAGGCAATGAAGAATACACCCCTAGATGAAAATAAGATCACAAGGATGAATAATGCATGAAGCTCTGCGGATTTACAATCTGTGACACTTATCTTTAAACATGCACGGTAATAATGTGACGTTTAATTTACACAAGTCATTTCTTTTCATAGCAGTCCCTAAACATACAGAACAGCCACCTGTGCGGCACTGACTCGATCCTGAATGCTGCACCCACAGAAAGCATGGACGTGGATGTTGGCTATTCTCCCTGACAGCGTTACGACAGATCCCATGAAGGCAGACAGTAATAACCATGAGACAATTTGCCCATTTGGAAAAAAAAAAAAAAACTTTTAAAAGGCTCCCCATACTGTAAAAGTAGATATCAATTTTCTCTATATATGCTTTTCCCCACAAAAGGTGAAGGAAAATGATTTTAATAGGAAATACACATTATAGCCCCCTTGAAAATAAATTATAGAAATACGAAAAATGTGGTAAAAACATATTTATGAGACACCAAGCAATATGTTTCAGCCAAAATGTATCCCATTTGGGCAATGACTTAGAGCTACGGACCAAGGGGCAGAAATCCCAAACTTCCTCAGATCAGAGACAGACAGACTGAGACGAAAACTTCTTTTAATTTTCAGAAGCAGCAGCATCTTGGCTTCACCAAACTGAAAAAAGTTATCAACAGCAAGCGCCCCCCACCCCCAATCATAGAACTTTCTATAATCTGCTCATTAAAGAAAAAAAGTAAATACAATACCTTGATATGATGTATTAAACATTGAAGAAAATTTTTGAGATTCAAATTTTCTCAAAGAAATAAAAAATTATTGTAACTGTAAATAAAGCAATTTAAAAAGATTCTTTCTAGACTTCATTATCCATGAATACAAACAAAGAACACCAGCTACTAAAGGAATCCTTTTCATGTTTGCGAGGTTACCCTAAAGTAATCACTCAGGTTCACAGGATAATATAAAATCAGTAGCTCTTCTCAGATGCTTATAAAGTGGCACAACAAAAATTCAAATGAGAACACGCCATGAACTAAGGATAACAACGCGAGAAAAGAGATGACTTTACAGGCCTATAAATTCCGAGGAGAGCTACACTGAATCGGAGTCTTGAAGTAACAGTGATGGATACCAATCTGTACTAGTAAAAGGTTCTGAATTAGTGGGGAGGAAGGGGAACCCCACTGTCAAACCCTCTTACTAATTCTGGCAAACACTAGGAAAAGCCCCTCTATGCAGCCAGATTTTCAACACTTCATTTTGTAATACAAAAGTGAGTTAGCTTTGATAAACCTAATTTATCTGATTATAGGCTACATATTTTGGAAGAAAAATACAAAGATGAAAAGAACTGATGTATTTTAAAACACGTTCCACACAAACCTTTGTCTGTTCTTTGTAAACAAAGAAGTGTAACTTCCTCCTTAAAATATTTTGGAGTTTTCTTTATTCATCTTAAAATTTCTGTCTGGTCAAGACTGATACTTAAATTCTTTGAAATTCAACTAAAATTCCAAGTCAACACTATAATGTTTTGACAGTGATTAAGACAAAAGTTTAGAAATTTGAATGATACTTTTAAAAGGATATCATTTGCAAAAAGGATACTGCATATCTTTAAATAAGGAGTACATTCAGGTTCCTAATTCCTCTTTATACTCACCCCAATTACTGAAAAAGAAAAAGTACAGGAAAAGTTAAACAACAAACGGCATTCAAATCATTCAGAACATAGATATTTCTGGTAAAAGAAAAAAATGGATAAACACACTTAAAGAAGCTCACATTTCCACAAAACGTAAAAAGTTCAGATGCAAATTTCTACATGATTTGGAGATCTATCTGAATGAGCTGTCATCATACTAACTGTGACCCTCGATGTACTCTTTTAAGAATAGTTTTTAAAAATTGCCGTAAAATGGACACAACATGGAATCTGCCATTTGACCCCTTTTGGGGTGGAGTTCAGCGGCAGTCAGCACATCCTCACCACTGGGCACCATCAGCTGTGCCCGCCTCCAGAACCTGCCACCACCCCAAACTGAAACTCCACTCTACTTTCCGGGTAACCGGACTCTCATTCTTCTCTGTTAGCCCTTGTGGCCATCACATGCCATCTCAAATGTGTAAAATAAAATATGAAATATCAATAATGTTAACATTAAATAATATTTAACAATATTAAATATTTACTTGTGTCAAAGATACGGATTCAGAATTTTGTGAAGAATTCATACCAAGTCAATTTCCTAACATGAGATGCAGAAATGAGGCCCTTACAGATAAAACGATCCACTGAAGTCACAAGTGGGAGGAAAAGATCAGGGTTAAAATCGTCATCTCCCATCTCTTTAGGATGTTTTAGCCCAGTACACTCATGTTCAAATCATGGCCACCAGCCACACAGATGTCATGAAATTCAAGTACGGTGACTTGAATTTTTAATATTGAAGGAAAAAGATCATCAAATATAAAATGATTGTTTATTCCAACATAACTACATCTGAAAGTAAATAAGTATATCTAATGGCTGTTCAAGCTTTGACAAAGATTAGCAGATTGAGAATTCTATACCTTGAGTTTGGGCCTGCTATGACCAATGAAATGAAAATTCAAGAAACTTAAAATTTAGTACATAACCAACAAAATATTAATTATATGGAAAATGTAAATTTGTTCATGTTAGTCATTCCTTCAAAGTAAACATCAATAAGATATTAAAGAGATTTTTGTCCTGGGGTAAAAAGTTTTAAATGTGTAAGACATAAGTGGGCCACTAAAAATCATCTCTATTGAGAAACTGCAGACCTGTACATAAGAAGAAAAACAGTTTTAAAAAGAGGATTACAGATGATATAACAAGTTGTCCTTAACAGTTAAATATTAACACAGTACAAAAATCCAAAATCAAAATTCCTTTTATCTACTGAAAGAACTACTCATTTAAAGTAACTGTTTGCTTTCGTAAAGAACCAAATTCAACGTTCAAATCCGCAAAATTCAGAGGTAGGTTTTCAATCCAGCTTATATTAAAGCACAAAAGTGTTAACTCACTTCTGTGTTCCTCTATTTCTTCACCTAATATGGAAGAGAAAATACTTGTCTAACCCATCACAACTATGATGTCAAAGAGAAATGAAATACACAAGAGAGCTTTGGGAAAAAAAAAAACAAAACAAAACAAAACGAATCTCTTGTAAACTATCTGAATACTTATTCAGGAACTTTAGAACAAGCACCCCAGAATTTCTTTCATCACCTCTGCTGGACAGGGTTTATTTCCTTATTTGAAAAAAACAGATGCTGGAATAGATAAAATAAATTCAGTAAATCTCACTAGCTAAGGTCAAATAAAGTTAAAACCAATAACTTCTCCCAAAACACACAAACAAAATCCTCTACTTTCTAACTGGGTCTTAACTGAATAATGGCCAAAAAAAGGCTTAACCGACCACAGCTCAGCATCTCTTTGAGTGAGATGAGAGTCAAACATCCCTCTCAAAGAATAACCCCTGGAACCACATGGGTCCTTCAAAACAGCAAACACAAGAAACACGCTTCTGGCTGCTACCAACACACTGAGACTAACAGTGCGATCGAGGGAGAAACTGAGTCCAGACACTGGCTTACAGCAACAGGGTCATGACCTTAAGCATCAACAAGGGAGAAAAGGGTTAGGACTCAGAGAAAGGTACCTTCAGAAAGCTCAAAGACAACTGAGAACCCTTATCAAAGGAGCCAGTCAGGGTCTGGCTGGATGTTCTACCTACAGTCAGAAATCTATTAATTCCATTCACCCATTTACTTCTATGATTTTGAAGGATGAAGTTTTCTTCCAATTTCCTAAAAGCTGAACCTTAAAATTCTAAGCTTGTCTCTGCTAAAGTGAAGTCCCAGGTAGCATCTCTTACCGCAGCTTCCAAAGCTGGGCACCAGGTACCCACAACCCTCTGAAATTGTACGTCTAACACTGTCTGTGCTTCACTGCGAGGAGCAGGGACGGTGCTGGGTCTTCCTCAGCCCGAGCCTTTCCTCTCATGTTGCACTTCAACATCCTTACATGTAACATTGAGCTAATTCTCAAGAGGGGCTTCCCAGGTGGCTCGGTGAAAAAGAACCTGCCTGCAATGCAGGAGAGGTGGGTTCAATGCCTGGGTCGGGAAGATCCCCTGGAGAAGCAAATGGCAGCCCACTCCAGGATTCTTGCCTGGGAAATCTCATGGACAGAGGAGCCTGGCGGGCCAGAACCCACGCAGTCTCAGAGAGTCAGACACGACTGAGCAACTCAACAGTGACGACGACAGTGCCCACGAGAGAGGAAACCTCAGGGCGAGACGGTCTACTCGGGCATTTACTTGACACCAAGTACTTAGTCTAATGTCAGATGGAAGCTTAACCTATTCCATACAACTGTTTTCACAAGATTTCTCTTGAAAATTAGTGATATGCGCTATGGAAGAAAAACAGTCTAATTAGCTCACACTATGATGCCACTTACTTTGATTATAATAATCACCATCGTTTCCAACTGCAGCTCTAGCTTGTTTAATTATCTGGAATTGTGAGTCCTTATCTGTCAAAAAACAAAATTCATAAACACAATATGAATCATCAGTGTCCACAATGGAATTATTAACTAGGTTCCAATAATCCAAGCTCTCTGGGCACACTGAGAATCCAGAATCTTAACAACCCACCTTGCTGCTGAGGTAATCTGAACGCAGAATTCTTTCTGATCCACCAGAATCCAATAAGCAACCAGACTTTGAGCAGTTCAGAAAACACTATTAACATAATCAAGCACGCAGCAGTTGCTGCCGCAAATTTTAGCAACCAATGTAATATCTAACATTTCGTGAATCCCAGCTAAGTGTCAGGCAGTATTCTAACCATATTACATATGTGATATTTAATCCTCCTTACAGGTGTTATTAGGGTCATTCCTATTGTACATAGAAATTTAGGCAAAAAATCGGTTAATTACCTTACTGAAAGCCACACAACTATTAGTGACAGAATTAGTTAAATGAGGCATTCTGATTCCATAGCCCAAGATTTTAACCTCTGTGTAATCGGTGAACACTCAGAACACATTTCCATCTTCGGCTCTATTTTCAACGTATGTGTGTGGCCAGGTTTTGTTATAACCAAGAAGGCAGGCGTGTGCCCTACTGTAGGACGCTCTAGAGGATTTCCGGTGTCCATTATAAACCTGGTCTCTAAATCTCAGACGGAATAAACTACTGTCACTATAAGCAATACCCTTCTTAATCAATCATCAGGGTACTTACAAAGCCCACTTCTCTGATAATTCAAAAATGAAACATAAATACCTATATACATATAGCTTCACAAAGATATTTAAAAATTACATTAATACTTACTCAAGGTAATTGACGGTACATTCGCATTCTCATAGAAAAAGTCAGAATTATACATTTTATCCTAAATGGTAAAAAAAAATAAATAAATCTTAATGTCCTCCAGTATGGGATGACTACTTTAATATTTGACATAAACCAACAATAGGTTTAGTATCATTTAAGCATTTCTTGCAATCATTTGCAAAATGAGGCAAATCCCACTGCACCTCACAAATGACTATTCTTTTCTCAGAAAACCTCACACTACACCTTCCAAATACTGTGAGGATTTATTAACGCATGAATCACATGACATATACATAATAAATATATGGTACCTCTTCCTCTTTGGTATAGCCCAGTTTCCTCAATCTACAAGACACCATGTGCTTTGCTAAAGACGATTTAGGCATGTGGTGATTGGAATCATATGGGCATATCACAACTTCATCCTATAAAGATCAAACAGAAGCAAAGGAAAAGGTCCATCATATTTCAAGAAATAACTATCCCATTAAATGTTTTTATATCCTCTTCTATAAGCCTCTCCACCCCACTTTCTGTGAGAGTGTGTGAGTGTACATACACGTTAAAAAACAACCTCCCTGGTTCTCTTTACCGCTGACAGCCTCTGTCCCCCTCCAACCCTTCAAAGCCCACCTCCTGAAAGATGTACACGCACTGCCTGGACAACCTCGTCGACCATCTCCCCCTGAGGAACTCGGAGGTCCTTACACATAACCCCCGCCCCTGCCCCAGCCCCTGCAGGACGCCGTCCTCTCCATCCGAGGTGACAAGATGGAGGTGACCTGCCAACTGCTCCCTCTGCCTCCACCCTCCACCCAGCAGCCAGGGTGCGTCCGAGGTCTGCCACTTAATGACCGTATGAACATAGTCAAGGTCAGGAGCCTTCCTTTCTCTCAGTTTCTTCACCTGTAAAATGGGTCTAATAGCAGGACTACTCACTCAGAGCTACTGTGAAGATTAAATAAATTATACCTGAATTCATACACATAAAGCAATTCAGACAGGGCCTGGTAAGTAGCACACTTCAATAAACATAAGCAGTTATAATTCTATTAAATTAAAATTTAGTTGCCTGAGCAACTAGCACTTTGGCTTCAAGTACTTTCACGTCTCCCCCTACTGTTTTCATTAAGAAAAAAATATACATATATGTATATAGATTCTTTAACACAGTTGTACAAGGACCTTTAAGCTCTGGCCCCTACTGACCACCATTCCCCTCTTCCCCTACATCCCAAGCTCTTAGCTATGCTTAACTTCCAGAAGGTTCCTGATCTGTGCACAGCCTTATCTCTGGATTTCTACCCGTGCTGTTGATGCTTTCTCTGTGCTGCACCTAGCTAATTTAGCTTCTTTCACCAGTTTAGAATTCACCTTACAAAGGAAGTTGTGGCCGTCCTCCCCCACAGCCTACAATAACCCGCACGCACTACAGCAATCCTGACTCACCCTTCACAGACTTTTTCACCTTGTAACACACTGCAGCTACTCTCTGTATCCCCCTCACCACCAGCAGTCATTGGAGGGCAGAAACTGACTGCTGTTCCCGCAATTACAGGATGAAAGCATTCCAGGAGAGGAGTGAAGATGCACCGCCTTTCTGTCCTGCGCCTGGTCTAGGAATTAGCAATGCCACGCACCAGGATGTTTTCGCCAGTCACTCTCCTGAATATCACGTGTTGGTGTTGCAAACATGAGATGCACACCCACAACTGATTATCAGAATTTCATTTTATTTTTTAACTCTTGGCCACACCCCACAGTATGTGAAACCTTAGTTCCCTAACCAGAGATTGAACCTACGCCCCTGCACTGGAAAGCAGTCTTAACCACTGGACCACTGCAGAACTCCCAAGAATTTCAGAATTTTAGAGTGGAGTTTCAGAGAGGCAGCGAAGCAACGAGGCACACAGACTCTCAGGGGAAGAACGCCTGGGTTCACACCCTGACCACCACTTAAACAGCGACGAGTCCTGGGACAAAAGCTCCCCGCTCTCGGTTCGTTTTCTCTTCTGTAAAAGGTGGCAGAGGGCACCTACCTCACAGGGTCATTATGAGTATTAAAGATCATGTACAGTAAGTGGCATAAACAAAGAGCTATTTAACTGTTAATAGAAGAAATCTAAATTTACTACATTGCTGGGAGCACAGTGATGTGGAAAGTCCTGGGAGGCTCCGCTCAACGGAATTCACAGCTTCAACTATACCTCCAAACAGTGAAAGGGTTTTTCAAAAAATTATAAACCCGTAAAGCATAGGAGGCCTCACGAAGTATGATGCCACATGAGCACTTCCTTTCATCTTATTACAACTGGAGACTTCCCTGGTGGTCCCCGTGGCTAAGACTCTGTGCTCCCAATTCAGGGGGCCCGGGTTCGAACCCTGGCTTGGGAACTAGATCCCACATGCTGCAACTAAGAGCTTGCGTGCATCCAACTAAGACCTGCACAGCCAAGGTAAATAATATATTTTTTTAAAAAAAGATCAGGATTGCTGACCGTAACACACGTGCCTACATTTCTTTCCAAAGCAATCCTAACGTCCAGGAGAGCTGCAGGTACTGAATCCTTTAATAGTCCTAGAATGCTGCCACCCGTCAGAAGTGCCAGAAGTGCACTATCTTGGGACAGAGGAAGGCGACCCGCAACTCCCCAGTTCTCCCAACACGGAACCTGGTTCAGTTCAGCTGCTCAGTCGTGTCCAACTCTCTGCCACCCCATGGACTGCAGCACATCAGGCACTCCTGTCCATCACCCTCCCAGAGTGTTTTTTAACTCTCGGCCACACCCCACAGCATGTGAAATATGCCTCCCAGAGTTTACTCAAACCATGTACACTGAGTCGGTGATGCCATCCAACCATCTCATCCTCTGTGCTCCCCTTCTCCTCCCGCCTTCAATCTTTCCCAGCATCAGGGTCTTTTCAAATGAGTCAGTTCTTAACATCAGGAGACCAAAGTATTGGAGCTTCAGCTTCAACACCAGTCCTTCCAATGAATCTTCAGGACTGATTTCCTTTAGGATGGACTTGTTGGATCTCCTTGCAGTCCAAGGGACTCTCAAGAGTCTTCTCCAACACCACAGTTCAAAAGCATCAATTCTTCGGCGCTCAGCTTTCTGGCAACCCACTCCAGTGTTCTTTCCTGGAGAATCCCAGGGACGGGGGAGCCTGGTGGGCTGCCGTCCATGGGGTCGCACAGAGTCGGACACGACTAAAGCGACTTAGCAGCAGCTTTCTTTGTAGTCCAACTCTCACATCCATACATGACCACTGGAAAAACCATAGCTTTGACTAGAAGGACCTTTGTTGGCAAAGTAACATCTATGCTTTTTAACATGCTGTCCAGGTTGGTCATACCTTTTCTTCCAAGGAGCAAGCGTCTTTTAACTTCATGGCTGCAGTCACCGTCTGCAGTGATTTGGGAGCCCCGCAAAATAAAGTCTGTCACTGTTTCCACTGTTTCCCATCAACTTCCCAGTTCTCCCGACCCCGAACCTGGTGCCAAGGCGGAATCCACGCGCGGAGGACACGGCAAGCCGCCCTGCAGCACCCCAGGCCTGCCCGCTTATCTCAGTGCACTTCCTCGGCCTCCCCGGGGGCGGTGCGAGCGCCCGGGAGGCTACAGCCCCCTGGTTCCGCGCGCCCCTCTCGGCCCTGCAGACGCCGCGCCCTGCCCGCCGCCCGCGGCCTCTCACCTCGGCCGCCGCCGCCGCCTCCTCCCCGGGCTCCAGCCGGTCCAGGCTCCAGCCCAGCGACGCCGTCACCTCCTCCAGCGTCCGGCGGCAGCTCTCCACGAACTCGCTCAACTCCTCCCGCAGCCGCCGGCGCTCCTCAACCGGGGGAGGCTCGGCCTCCATGGCCTCCTCCGCCAGTGCGCGCTCCCGGAAGAAGCTGCGAGACTGCGGGCGGCGCGCGCGCGCGCGCGCGGGCTTCTGGGGCGGGGGCGGGGCCACGCTGCCACGTGACTGGAGCCGCCAATAGGGAAGCGGCCTGGTAAGTGGAGCGTTTGAGAGGTCTCTTCCGGTTTTTTCCTGAAGTGGCTGTTTTCACCCGGTTTCTGGATACGTTGGGCTTCCCTGGGGGCTCAGACGGTAAAGAATCCGCCTGCAGTGTGGGAGACCCGGGTTCGATCCCTGGGTCAGGAAGATTCCCTGGAGGAGGGCATGGCTGCCCACTCCATATTCTTGCCTGGAGAATCCCATGGACAGAGGAGCCTGGCAGGATACGGTCCATGAGGTCGCAGAGTCTGACAGGACTGAGTGACTTTCACTCACTCTGTATGCCTTTGCCCTTGGCCTTCCCCGAACGGTGTCATCTAATCAACAACGGCCCGCGCCCCCCACCACCATTAAAAAAAAAAAAAAGGCTTATATCAACAGAGAAGTTTAAAGAATTGTACAATGAGCATTTGCATAGCCATCCTCCACTTATTAATTGCTAATATTTGGCCTTTCTCCCACTCTCTCCATACAGACGGCCCTGCACACTGATTCCCTGGTGGCTCAGATGGTAAAGCGTATGCCTGCAATGCGGAAGACCTGGGTTTGATCCCTGGGTCGGGGAGATACCCTGGAGAAGGATATGGCAATCCACGCCAGTACTCTTGGCTGGAAAATTCCATGGACGGAGGAGCCTGGTAGGCTACAGTCCATGGATAAGATCATGGCATCCGGTCCCATCACTTCATGGGAAATAGACGGGGAAACAGTGGAAACAGTGTCAGACTTTGTTTTTTGGGGCTCCAAAATCACTGCAGATGGTGACTGCAGCCATGAAATTAAAAAACGCTTACTCCTTGGAAGGAAAGTTATGACCAACCTAGATAGCATATTGAAAAGCAGAGACATTACTTGGCCAACAAAAGTCCATCTAGTCAAGGCTATGGATTTTCCAGTGGTCATGTATGGATTTGAGAGTTGGACTGTGAAGAAGGCTGAGCACCGAAGAATTGATGCTTTTGAACTGTGGTGTTAGAGAAGACTCTTGAGAGTCCCTTGGACTGCAAGGAGATCCAACCAGTCTATCCTAAAGGAGATCAGTCCTGGGTGTTCATTGGAAGGACTGATGCTGAAGCTGAAACTCCAGTACTTTGGCCACCTCATGCGAAGAGTTGACTCATTGGAAAAGACCCTGTTGCTGGGAGGGATTAGGGGCAGGAGGAGAAGGGGACAACAGAGGAAGAGATAGCTGGATGGCATCACTGACTCAATGGACGTGAGTTTGAGTGAACTCCAGGAGTTGGTGATATACATGGAGGCCTGGCGTGCTGCGATTCATGGGGTCGCAAAGAGTCAGACATGACTGAGTGACTGAACCTAACTGGACTGAAACTGTACGCCAGAGGCATGGCCAAAATTTTTTTTTAATTTAGAAAAAAACAAAAAGATCATTCTCCTACATAAGCACAATATATGATCAAATCCAAGAAAATTAATAATTTATAATGATATATGTATCTCTCCATTTGTCCCAATTCCTTTTATAACCATTTCATCATTTTTTCCAAACCATGAGCTATAATCGGTTCTTTTTTATTCTAGAAAAGCCTCCCTCACTCTCCTTTTTATTTTTATTTCTTTGGCTGCACTACAGTGGTTCAGACAGTAAAGAATCTGTTCAATCCCTGGGTGGGGAAGATCCCATGGAAGAAGGAAATAGTAACCCATTCCAGTATTCTGGCCTAGAAGATTCCATGGACAGAGGAGCCTGGCAGGCTCAAGTCCATGGGGTCACAGAGTCGAACTGAGTGACTAACACACACACAGTGGCCAGTAGGAATCTCATTTCCCCAACCAGGAATGAACTGGCACCCCATGCAGTGAAAGCAAGGATGTCCCCACACTCTCCTTCTTAAACTAAGTCATTGAATTTTGTCAGGACTCAGTCATCTTGTAGAACATTCCTCTTTCTGGATTTGTCAGATTTTTTCCCTTTATGATTAGATTCAGTTTAAGCATTTTTTGTTAGATGTGTGTACTTCTTTATTATACTTTATAAAGGACACATAGCTTAGATTTTCCTGCTGTTAGTAAAGCTAAATTTGATCACTTGGTTGGGTGGGGCATCACTCCATTTCTACATTTCAGACATCTAACTGTACATTTTCCTTTTGGTATTTGGTAAGTAATCTGAAGGATGACACTCTGAAGCCATATGAACTTTCTGTTCCCAACAGTCACACAATCCTTCCCTGAATCTGATTACATCAGCAGTTATAAACGATGATTCTCTATCAGGGCTCCTACATTTATTAGCTGCCATTCTTACCACATCTTCATTTTTTCTGTTGTTTCACTATGAAATCCAGGTTTTTAAAAATTATTAAGTATTTTAAAATTCATTATTACATACTCCATTACCATAATTCTATTTTTTAAGTAGAAATGTATTTGCAGAGATTATAAACAATACAAAACATTGATTTTTTTAGAAAACTGAGTTGGGTAAATCAATAATTAAAAGTTCTCCCATGGGTCCATGGACTTCTTTTGAAGAAGTAAATCACTGATAATTGACATAGTCATAATGATGCTGTCAACACAAGTGAGCAATGCAGGAGGGATTTACTAAAGGATAAGGAGGACTTGTCATATTGATTTGGGCCATTAATAATCAATGTCCATTTATATCCTATGAGTATTCTGGACTTTTTTTTTTAACCAACATAATTTTTGTTGATGCTCAAATGGTTCCAAGTTTGGCCAGTGGAAACCACTATACCCACCTGTGTCTCTTTGACGTATCCTGTTAGCCCTCAAGTACTTCCCTGTTTTCATTAACCCAAGTTCACTTTATCAGCCCTTTTGGTTTCCCCAAATAGTTTTAATAACTCCTACAATCTAATCCTTCTTTATTTTTTTCTTTTCCCCAAGCCTGATGCCAAATCTTTGCTTTCCTTTGCACTTGTTTCCATGAGGCAAAGAAACAGTGGAGGATACTTTTGTGAACAACTGTTTTCAAAGGTAAATAGCAGAGTTCTCTCTCACACACACACAAAGTTAATAATATGGAAAATACTAGTCCCGTAGTGGATGTGCTGTAAGAAGCATTCTATTCACACTCGGCCCACAGCATCCTTACTTTTTATTTGCACTTACAGTTTGCCAAGCCTCCTGGAAAATGTGAGACTATTTTTGGATGTGAAGTGATGACTGTCATTGAAAATTTCCCTTTCCTGTGGATGTACAGTGTATGTGAACCAGATCAAACCTCAGCCCAGGTCAAGTATGTCCTCTCCAGGACCCGGCCCCCTCAGCTCAGATCTTAATGCAACTCTGGCAGCGGCTTGGAGCGGGTGTACCGTTTCAACCCAAAGAACTCCTTTACATTGCTTCAGGTTGCTCTGTTCATCACCATTTCCTAAAGAGGTCTCCTGACCACTGTTCTAGGTTAGGCCTTTAGGATGGACTCAGTTGTGTCCCTTCCAAAATTCGTAGGTTGAAGCCAAAACCTCCAACATGACTATTTGGAGACAAGGTGTTTACAGAGTAAATTAAGTTTAAATGAGGTCATAACTGTTGGGCCCCTAATGTGATATAACTAGTTTTCTTTGATCTGAAGGATAGGCTTCAACAGAGAACCAAGAACTCTTCTGGAATCTGTTTCACAGATTCAAAATCAATCCTTTCCTCTTAGGGAACAAAAATGCAACCAGGTAGTTTAAGGAAAAAATGGAATCTTAGCCACTTCATGGTTTTAAAGGGTATGACTGTGAATTAGCCTATGTTATTCACTGCCCAGAATAAACTAGAAGTGTGTGCAGACCTCTGACCTGGCCTCTTTACACAGGCTTTTTTCCAAAACTCTACCTAGTACAGAAATGTTGAAAAAACTACCTTCAGAAGACCAACTTCTAACAAGAATTCAGAACTAAAACAGCTTTTTAATGGTCTTTCATGTTGAATCTGGGTCTCCTGCATTGCAGGCAGATTCCTTACCACCTGGTCACTAGGGGAGCCTAATAGGTATTTAGTAAACAGTTTTAGACATATTTTACAATAAACAAAAAGCTTCTGCTAAATGCCCTTGTGTGTATGAACATGTCATGAAATCAAAACGCAAAAACTTCAAACATTTAAAACTTTATTGCTGGAATAGCAAACTTCATAAAGACAGCTTTTGAAAGTACATAGACAATGACAAGCAAAATAAAGAGGAAACTTTGATAGAAGAAAAGCAAAGATTGTTACTATCATGCATATACAGTCAAACTAATACCAAACCAAACAGGTACATTGAAGAGTATATGGGGTCATGGGTCATGCAATCCAAGGAGACTTATTCCAAATGTTTGCATTTCAGAGGGGTTCTTTTTTTGAGGGGAGGTGGGGGTGGGTAGGGTAATTTCCTCCTAATACATAAAATAGAAATATTTAGATGAGAAGCAGACTGATGACTATAAGGTCAATTTTATTTTTTTCTCCAAGCATAGAAATCTGGATTATTGGCCAAAAGAAGTTCAAGAAGCAGTGATCAAAAATCTAAACACAGAAGAGAGGAAACAAACTCTAGATTCAATCTGTGCTATCCTTATAACCAACACTACTACTTCATAGATACTACATCCAGTGTATTACATCAGTTCAAATGAGCTAAGAAGAGAAAAAGCCAGAACAGCCTCTACTATGTATTTCTGCCCCCCTCCCCTTGGCTACGTTTTCTGAAGCCTAAAAAGTTCTATCACTATCCCGCAAGCACGAGGTTTGCTCTTTCTATTTTTGAATACAGTGAAAATTCATATAAACGAGCGCCGAGGTCTAGCCCCCTTTCCTACTGATCGTTAGTGCCCGATCGAGCTGCTGCTGAAGGAGTAGGAGTAACAGTAGGAGGAGTTCCCTGTGGCATCGAAGCTTCCCCTCCGGGACCCACTGCGGGAGCCGGAGCGGGACCCAGAGCGGGACCCGGAGCGGGAGCCGGAGCGGGAGCCCGGGGCAGAGGACATGTTGTAGGGGCTAGGCAAGCCCTTGGAGGACACAGAGGCGGCCTCCAGCAGGCGCAGGCCGGTGACGTCTTCCACCATGGAGCGGTTGATGGCATCCTTGTAGGATATTTTCAGCTTGGTTTTGGGGCAGGTCAGGATCTTGCCATAGGTGCTGATGTCTTGCAGCCTCTGAGCTGCCCGGCCGTCGATGTACCCCTTCCTGATGGCTTCCTCCATGCTTATCCTCCCTTGTACTTCGGGGTCCACCAGGCCCCCCGTGAGGTACTGGAACTCCAGGAAGCGCTGGCCGGCCTCATAGGGAAGCCACTTTTCCTTCACCGCCTCTGCCGCCGACATCTTCTTCTTGCCCTTCACTCCTTCAAAGCCAATGAAGGCTTTCTGAGCAGGCTTCAGCCTGGTGGCCATATCCTGGTCAATCAGGCCCTGGGAGACCGCATCCTGGAGAGACAGCTTCTGGCCTGTGGTCGGGTGGATGATGCCGCCCGTGCAGGCCTGAGCCTCCAAAAGCCGCTGCCCGCTGATGCTGTCAACGATGCCCCGCTCTATCCCTTCCGAAATGGAAATCTTCTCCAGGTTTTCTGTGTCGAAGATGGCTGCGATGGGGCTGGACTCTTCCAGGGGCTCGGACAGGGAGCTGCTCCTGATGGTTAAATTCCTGACGCTGGAGATGGTAGAGATCTTACTGACGGTCTCGTGTCGGGAGCCGCCAAAGACATCATCGCTGAGGCCACCCCCGGTGCCGCTGCTGCCGCCCACGCCACCGCCCACGCCGTTCTTCAAGGAGATCATATCGGCGAACTGAGTGAGGCTGAGGCTGCCGGACCGGTACTGCTCGAAGAACTTCCTGTCGATGAGGCCCTTGTCGATAGTGTCTTGGATGTCGTACTGACTGCCTGTCTTCCTGTCCACTAGGACCACCCGAGTGGAGCCGTCCGAGCCGGTGATGGTTATTTCCTCCCACTCGCACTCCTGCTCACACAGCTCTTTGAAGGTGTCGTAGTCTATGAGGCCCTTCTTGTAGGCCTCCTGCACGGACATCTCCTTGTTGGTTTCCGGGTCCACGATGACCACTCTGCGCTTCCTGAGGGTGTTCTTCTGGGAGGTCTGCACCTGTTTTTTCTTCTCTTTAAGGGGAAGGAGACAGAGGCCAGTTTCTTCGTCTTTGATGCACCTTTCTTTCAGCTGCAGATACGTAAGGTTTTCTTCAGTGTTCGGGTCAAAGAAGCCTTTGGTATCGTCACTCGGATCTGAGAGAATCTCACTGAGCTCCTCGTTGAAGTAGCCCCTCTTGTAGGCGATGTCGACGGGCAGGCGATGGCTCTCCTTGGGGTCGATGATCCCGCCGGTTGCGATCTGCGCTTCCAGCAGGCGGATGCCATGGCCCTTTTCGATGAGCTCCTTGTTCATGGCTTGGAACAAGGAGATGATGTTTCCCGTCTCAGGGTCATTGTACCCAGTGACGGCTCGTTCTGCAGACAGGAGCTTCTCCTTGAACTCGATGCCCACCAGGCCCCGTTTGTAGGCTTCCTCCACCGGTAACCTCAAGTTGCTCACGGGATCCACGATGAAGCCAGTTGCCGCCTGCGCTTCCAGCAGCTCCAGGGCGGTGCCGGGGCGGACCAAGCCGATTTTCATGGCCTCGTAGATGCCGAGCTTCTGTTTCGTGGTCTCGTTGTAGATGCCTGCAATGCAGCTTGAACCCTGGAGGAAGTCCTTAATTCTCTCACCAACCTCGTCATAAGAAATCTGACCCGACTCCAGTTCATTGACAGTGGACGGTCTCAATATGCCAGAGTCGACCAGCTCAGAGACGGTCACGGGCTGTCTGATTCCTTGGAAGGACATGCTTCTTTTCTGCACCGACAGCAGGAGCAGTCCGGTGTGCGGTTCGATTCTGCACCGCTCCCTCAGCTGCATGTAACTGACCTTCTTTTTGGTGACTGGATCCACGAAGTTCTTCTGACTATCCCGGGGGTCGTTCAGGGAACGATACAGATCTCTGTCAATCAGCCCGCGGGCCAAGGCCACATCTTTTGGCAAAAAGACGCTGTTCACGGGGTCCACCACGCCCCCCGAAGCGATCTGGGCTTCCAGCAGACGCATTCCAGTCTCTCGATCAATCAGATTTTTCTTGATGGCCTCTGACACAGACACAGTCTTGCCGGAAAATGGGTCATCAAAGCCGGTGATGGCTTTCTCCGCCGTGTATATCTGCTGGCGGTCGTCGAAGTCGATGAGGTCCCGCGCGATGGCGTTGTCCACCGTCAGCTTCTCGTTCCTGTGGGGGTCGATTATACCACCCGTGGCTGCCTGGGCTTCCAGGAGCATGACTGTGGATTCCGGGGTGATCAACTTCTTTCTCTTGGCCTCCACCAAGGAGTACTTTTCCTTCGGGGAAGCGGACGCCCCAGCGATGGCTCCCGCTCCCCGAAGGAAAGGCTGGATCTCAGAAGCGACTTCCTCCACGGACTTCTTCCCCTTCAGCAGCTTGTCCAGGGTCGCCTTGTCGATCAGCTGGCACTCGTGCAGCTGCATGGCCGTCACCTTCTTCCTCAGCCCGTCGAACACCAGCTTGGAGGAGTCCACGGACCACTCGTACTCGGTCTGGGTCTCGCGGTGCGACCCGTAGGGGCGCTGCTTGAGCCTGTCGATCTCCCTCTGCAGCCGGCAGCGCTCCGTCTCCAGCTGGGACTGCGTCTCCCGGCTGGAGTCCTCCAGCTTCCGCCGGCACCTCTCCTCGATCCGCTTGATCTCCGCCTGCAGCCTTTCGATCTCGCTCCGAAGGCTGTTCTTCTCTCTCTCGCTCTTCTCTCGCTCCGACTCGATCTTCCTGATGGCCTCCTCCTTGCGGGAGTACTGCGTCTTCCACTGGTTCAGGTCATTCTGGATCTGCTGTTTCTCACACTCCAGGCGCTGCTTCACCCTGCTTTCCGCCTCCAGAGCTGTTTTGGCGCGACTCAGCTCATCCTCCAGCCTCTGCAGCCTGGCCTTGTCTTGTTCCAGGACTTTGATTTTCACCAGGAGGCTCTCCCTCTCCTGCACCACCTGAGTGCACTGATTCTTGGATTCCTGAATCCTATTAGATGCCTAAAATGCAAAAAGAAAGAAATGGAAAAAAAAAAAATAATAATAATGGTTTCATCACATCATAGGACTATCACCATTTCACCTCTTTTCCTGTATTTGTACAACGTATAGTTACTTATTTGCCCTTTCCCTCTTTTCTTAGTTGTACTGTTATTTTATCTTACAAGTTCGTGGAAAAAAAAAAATCTGTACATATACGTTGCCACTTTGATACGTGGCTTCTATACTTACTATAGTTTTCCATAGGAGATACTAGCAGTTGTATACCTGGTTTACTCTTAATAGTAATTATGGTTTGAACAAATACGGTGAATTTTTTTCCAGGTTATCACACCTGCTGTACCTACATGCCACCTGTTACAGCTATATTGACATGTTTAATAAAGCTATACAAATCTATGGATGCATCCACCCCTCCACCCCCAGCCCCACACAAATATTGTTTACAGAAGTCAAACGTGTTAGAAGTTAAGTGTTAAAATTAGGGGTTAAAAGAAAAGCCAACCAAAAAGAAACATATTAGGGCCAGGAGGAAAAGAGCATAGAATAATGCATGCAGAAAAATCATGAAAAGCAAGCAAGAAAAAGTGATTTAAAAATTGTGCAGAAAGCATGCAATTTAACATGACTCAAAAAGCCCCTTAATGTGGCTTTTATTTAGGAAGATTTTAACTACAAATGTAGGTCACAGCTCACAAAGTAAGAGCCGCCGTCTTCTAGAAAACAGAGTGGAACATCGAGAGGAAGAGATGTCAGCTCTTACACCCGGTGGAGGCTCTAAAGGCGGAGCCAGCGTGGGTTACACAGAGAACACCTGGAAAAAAAAAAAATAATAATAATGGTTTCATCACATCATAGGACTATCACCATTTCACCTCTTTTCCTGTATTTGTACAACGTATAGTTACTTATTTGCCCTTTCCCTCTTTTCTTAGTTGTACTGTTATTTTATCTTACAAGTTCGTGGAAAAAAAAAAATCTGTACATATACGTTGCCACTTTGATACGTGGCTTCTATACTTACTATAGTTTTCCATAGGAGATACGAGCAGTTGTATACCTGGTTTACTCTTAATAGTAATTATGGTTTGAACAAATACGGTGAATTTTTTTCCAGGTTATCACACCTGCTGTACCTACATGCCACCTGTTACAGCTATATTGACATGTTTAATAAAGCTATACAAATCTATGGATGCATCCACCCCTCCACCCCCAGCCCCACACAAATATTGTTTACAGAAGTCAAACGTGTTAGAAGTTAAGTGTTAAAATTAGGGGTTAAAAGAAAAGCCAACCAAAAAGAAACATATTAGGGCCAGGAGGAAAAGAGCATAGAATAATGCATGCAGAAAAATCATGAAAAGCAAGCAAGAAAAAGTGATTTAAAAATTGTGCAGAAAGCATGCAATTTAACATGACTCAAAAAGCCCCTTAATGTGGCTTTTATTTAGGAAGATTTTAACTACAAATGTAGGTCACAGCTCACAAAGTAAGAGCCGCCGTCTTCTAGAAAACAGAGTGGAACATCGAGAGGAAGAGATGTCAGCTCTTACACCCGGTGGAGGCTCTAAAGGCGGAGCCAGCGTGGGTTACACAGAGAACACCGGTGAGAGAAGAGACAGGCCAACCGCACCGCAATCACTCCACCGCGGGTCTGATGAGGACAGACGGCAGCAAAGAGGAAACGTGAGAGGGCTGCAAGCCTTCAGCCCAGCAGAGAGGACCGCGGAGGGGATTAGTGGAACGGCAACAAGCGGCGATCAAATATTTGTGAATACCTCTAAGGCCTGCTTTTGGAATCTCTCAATTTCCTGTCTCAAGTTTTCCCTCTCTCTCTGTAAATCGTTAATCAGGCCCTGCAGCTCCAGCGTGCGGGTGTTGCTGATCTGCAGCTGGCTCCGGAGCTCCGCGATGGTGGCGTTCTTGTCGTGGTCGGCCTCGCTGCGGCCCCGCCGGAGGTCGTCGTACTCCAGCCGGAGCTGGCGGAGCTCCTCCTCCAGCATCAGGTGCTCCTTGGTGAGGCTCTCGGTCAGCGACTGCAGCCGCTCGATCTCGATCTTGCTCTCGTTCAGGCTCCGGCTCTTGTCCTCGATGGCCTTCTGGAAGTGCTCGTTGCGCGCCTGCGCCTGCCTGACACTCTCCTGCTCCTGCAGCAGCTGCCGCCGCAGGGCCTCAGCCTCAGCGGCCAGCCTCCGCAGCTCGTCCTGCGTCCTCTGTTTCTCCCGCAGGTGGCCGTCCAGCACGTCCCGCTGCTGCCGCAGCTCGTCCTCGCTCCGCTTCTTCACGATGGACGCCTGCTCCAGCTGCTGGGTCAGGCTGGTGACCTTGATCGCCTGCTCCTTCAGGGTCCTCCGCAGGCCCTCCAGCTCCTCCTCCAGCTTCTTCCTCTTGGAGGAGTCCTCGGAGGCCACCCTCTTCAGCCTGGCCAGCTCCTCCTCCGCCTTCTGTTTCTGCAGCTGCAGCTCCTTCAGGGAGGTCTGGAAGCGGGTGATGTCCTGGTCCCGGACGGTCCTCTCCTGGGACACCCGCTCGTAGTCCAGCCTCAGGCGCAGCAGCTCCTGTTCTTGCACCTTCAGCTTGCTGATGGTCTCCGTGGCGCTGCTGTGGGCTTTCTGCAGCTCGCCCTGCGCCCTCTGCAGCCTGGCGTTTTCATCCTCCAGGCACTTCCTCTGGCTGGCTTCCATCTCGATCAGCTGCTTCAACCTGTCGATTTCCTTGTTTTTGTCCTGGATCGTCTTGGCGGCGTCATCCAGAGACTGCTTGTACCTGGCGCTCTCTTCCGTCCGCATCTGCGTCACCTGCCTCAGCTCAACCTCCAGCTGCTGTTTCCGCTGCGACATCTCCAGGCCAGTGGTCTTCTGCTGTTGGACGTTCTCTTCAACCCTCTTGAGGGTCTCCGTGGTCTGGGCCAGAGTGTTCTTCAGCCTCTTGACTTCTTCCGAGAGGCTCCGGTTTTCCCTGGTGAGGGTGTCTATCTGGGCCCGGTAGCCGCTGGTGTCCTCTTCCTTTTGCAGGGTGAGCTGGTGGATGGTCGTCTTGGTGATGTTGATCTCCGTCTCGAACTGGTTCTTTAAGCTGATGATTTCCTCGTCATAATTGGCCCTTACCTTAGCCAGTTCATTTTCATATTCCCAGCGGCGCTTGGCCTCCTCCTGGAACTCAGCTTTGAGTCTTTCGATCTCCTTGTTTTTGTCCTGGATGGTCTTGGCCGCCTCCTCCAGGGACTCCTTGTGCCTGGCGTTGTCCTCGGAGCGCTGCTGGATGACCTGCTTCAGCTCTATCTCCAGCTGCTGCTTCCTCTGCAGCATCTCGGAGCCGCAGGCCTTCTGCTGCAGGGCGTCCTCCTCGGCCCGCCGCCGCTGCTCCGTGGTCTGCAGGATGCTGTCGTTGAGACGGACGATCTCCTCCTTCAGGTCTCGGTTCTCCCTCGAGAGTCTATCGAGTTGGTTGCGGAGGTTTTTGGAATCATCCTCTTTCTGCATGGATATCTCTTTGATGGTAGTCTTGGTGATGTTAATCTCTGTTTCATACTTGTTCCTTAAATTACTCATCTCCTCATTATAGTGGTTTCTTACCTTTGCCAGCTCATTTTCATATTCTCTCTTCCGGGCACCCTCCTCTTGCAGCAGCACTCTCAACCTCTCTATCTCGAACTCCTTCTCCTTGATGGCCTTCTCAGACTCCATCTTCTGCCAGCCGAGGCTCTCCTTCTCATTCTGCCGCGCTTTCTGCAGCTGGTCGTAGTCGCTCTTCTGCTGGTCAAACCTGTCCTCCACGGCCTTTCTCCTGCGCTTCTCATCCTCGATCTCGTACGTCAGCCGGGTGATCTTCTCGTTGAGTTCTTTGATCTGCCCATAGCACTTGTCCAGGTTTTGCTTGGCCGACTTGCCATCCAGCTCGGCCTGTCTCTTCAGCTCCTCCAGGCTCACGAGCTTAGCTTTGAACTGGGAGCACTCTGCCTGGTATTTCTGCAGGTTCTGATCCAGGAATTTGTTCTTATTGCAGTTCTCCGAGTTGGCGTCTCGGGCCAGCCTGAGCTCCTCTTCCAGAACTTCGATCTTGGTATTTTTCAGCTGTGGAAGGGAAATCAGAGAGGGTGTTGAAAGAAACATACCTTGACATTGTAAGAAAGAAGTGGTACTTCCTCCCCAGCAGACCCATGTGCTTTCTTCACTTCTTGTTACACAACTACACACGCACACACAAGCACGTAGTGATACAAGGCAAAAGCTACTAGGCAAAGAAATTCAAGAAATCCGTACTCTTGTCATTCCTCCATCGGGTGCTTGCATGATCTTAATAAGGGACCTATCCTCTTTGAGTTTCAGCTTCCTTCAATATCTACAAATGAAGGAATTTCTTTCAAGACCAAAAGCTTATGATTTCCTAAATTATGCGTCCTAAATTTCCAGGCATAAAGTAAGTTTCCATATAAACTCAGCACGAGCATTAGAAACGAGAAGTAAATTCAACAATCACCTGACATGAAAAATTCAAATCCAACGAGTCCTAGTTGTTCTTCTTAATTTAACACAAAGAAATAAAGCTAATTCCTTGACCAAACGTTAAATGAAATTCCTGGGGGTTTTGGCAAAGTAAAATAGCTAGCTATAATTTTGAAAATATGACCTCAGTCCATTTCGTGCAGTGAACTGGAAAATAGGACTGATACCTGATTTATGAACGAACTGTATTATACTATTTAGAGGAAATATAGTTTTACCAAGGAGTATCCATGTTAAAATGAGGCAGTGAAGAAAAAAAAAAGGGTATGTATACACTGCTATATTTAAAATGGATAACCAACAAGGACCTGCTGTACAGCACATGGAACTCTGCTCCATGATATGTGGCAGCCTGGAAGGGAAGAGGCCTTGGGGGAGAAAAGGTACATGTGTGTGTATGGCTGAGTCCCTTCACTGTTCATGTGAAACTATCACAACATTGTTTGCTAATCGGCTGTACCCCAGTGCAAAAGGAAAAGTTAAAAAAAACCAACGAGGCAGTAATAATTAAGCTCCATTCTATTTTCTTTTCAATCATCCATGGAAATAAAGTGACTAGATTACCTTGAGATCTTCCAAACTCTTCAGCATCTCACTTAAGAATCTGTAATAGTCTCCAGACCTTGTAAGAAGCTCTATGTACCGAGCATGCATATCTGCAGCCTTGGAGGAAAGATACGCAAGGACCAGTCAATGACATTGCATTCAAAAGAAGTCCTATGCGAGCTGACCAATTCTGTTTCTAAAACAATCCAATAGTGTTTTATAACTTAAAGAGTGCATTCCCTTTTTTCATCTGTGCTAATTCCAAAGTGCAATAAAACGAAGGGCCTAAAACCATGCATTTTATCCTCATCCCTCTAGGGTATGCCCTCTAAACCATCTGATATGGGTGATGCTCTCTGATATGTTTGAGAAGAAGTTGTCTTTAGAAATTGACTAGATATTTTCCACTTTTTAAATGTCTCCCTCAATAAACCCAGAATTCAAGCCCGGTTTCTGCAGAGTCTAATGTATAAATAGACCCAGACTTCTCACTGAGCATTTCCTAAAGCGCATCTTATACTGATGATTTACACTAGAGAGAGGATAACCTATTAAAGCTTTTTGAATGGAAACGCTCCCTATAGCAAGAGATGAATTCAGGGAGGGTGGGGAAGACAGGAAGGGGACAGGGAAGAAAGAAGATGCAGACGGAGGGGCATCTCAGAGAGAGGTAATGACTTATCTACCTCTTGCAGAATCACCCCAGAAGGAGACTGAATCACGGTTCTCTTGATAGGGATACTCAGCAGAGTTTCCAGTCCTGAGGTGTATGACGCCAGCTGTAGTTCGTAATCCTACAGAATAACGACGTTTCAGAAAAACATACGTAACTGACTTAAAAGGAGTCACTGGCAGCTGCAATTCCAGTTTTAAATCACCACGCTGTATTTCTGATGTCCAACCCCAAAGGCTAGTGTCCAAGCATCATACGATAGCATTAAACCAGTGGCACATCTTTAAGCTAAACGGACATTTCTGCACACACCACCAGTCTAAAAATGAAGACCGGCCCACTGCCGTAGATACTGCCAGCGTATAATGAATTCAAGCTAATGGATCACAAGTGTTTACGGTTTGTTCAGGAGAGAATACACAAAAGCCATAATTGCTGTCCTCAAGAAGTTTATCTTCTTTAAAGTGAATCAGAAAATAATGTAGGCAATAATGTTCTTTTTAATAAAAAAACACAGAACGCTTCATGAATTTGCACGTTATCCTTGCACAAGGGCTGGGCTGATCTTCTTTGCATGATTCCCATTTTAATATACATCCTGCCAAAGCAAACACCGTTCATAATATTCTTGATGAAACACAAACATGCTTTCTGAAACCAACATACCTTAATTGAATTTGCACAAAGTTCAGCAATTTTTTGTACTTCTTCTGATTTGTCTCGTTTGCCACTTATCTCACTGTGCAAGTTCTACACAGAAAAGAAAATATTTACAAATGTTAAAGTGTACACATATTTTAAAATAAATGTTTTTTCATTCTTTAACCACTGTTGTTTTTTTTCCCCCTCAGTTTAAGACCTGTTCTGACCCCGTAGTCTCACAGTCAAACCTCAGGAGATGAGTATGTTTTCTATTCAGAAAATAGAAAGAAGATCTTCAACTTCCTATGATCTAAGAGGTTACTATCGAGTCAGCACTCTTCTCTAGTCCTGTTAACTCAATTTGTAAAGATACTTTACTACAGCATAACATTATTTCTATGTTCATAATTGCATTTCTTTGTAAATATCTCAACTGCTTTTCCTCTGGGCATTATTTAAACATTCCCCAAATGGACTAGTGGTATTAAAGATTTATCATTTCACGAAAAGATACACACACCCCTATGTTCATAAGGGCACTATTTATAATAGCGAAGAAACGGAAACCCAGCCTAATGTTCATCAGCAGACGAATGGATAAGGAAGATAAGGTATATATACACAAGGGAATATTGCTCAGCCATAAAAAAAAACAATAAAATAATGCCATTTGCAGCAACATGGATGGACCAAGAGATTTTCATACTAAGTGAAGTAAGTCAGAAAGAAAAAAAGGCAAATACCATATAATATCGCTTATATGTGCAATCTCAGATATGACACAAATGAATTTATCTATGAAATAAAATAGACTCATAGACACAGAGAACAGACCTGTGGGTGCTGAGTGTGTGTGTTGGTAGGAGACAGAGGCTGGGAATCTGGGATTAGCAGATGCAAACTTCTATATATAGAATGGAAAAACAACATGCCCTACTGTATAGCATAGGAAACTATATTCAATATCCTATAATAAACCATAACGGAAAAGAATGTATATTTATGTATAACTGAATCACTCTGCTGTATAGCTGAAACTAACACAACAGTGTAAATCAACTATCCTTCAATAAAATACATTTTAGAAAAACTTATCACTTTAAACCTCAGCAGTGCTATGAAAACCAAAGGAAAATACAGCTTATACCCAGTGAAATCTATGCAGTGACAAATCTGTTTATACCTTCTGCTCATTCAAAAATCTCATGACCGTGTTGGAATCTCCAAATTTCATGGATTCTAAGCTATCCTGGCGGCGTTTGGCGTCATAGAGCCATTTGCAGAAAGCCTGATAGTTATCACGGTAATTCCTCAGTTGCTTGATTTGTTTCTCCAGGTCCCATAATCTGGTGAAAATAAGAGATAATAAAATTATCAGAGCATCACTGCTGCTGCTGCTAAGTTGCTTCAGTCGTGTCCGACCCTGTGCGGCCCCATAGATGGCGCTGCTACTGCTCTGCAAAGGTATTTAACACAGAGTTACCAGATAAGCCAGCAGTGCCACTGGGCACACACTCAAGAACTGAAAACATACACCCACACAAACTTGTGAATGTTTGCAGCAGCACTTCATGATAGCCAGAAACTGGGAACAACCCAAACATACACCCAATGATGGAAGAATAACAAAATGTGGTCTAGCCATGCAGTGGAATATTATACGGTCAGAAAATAGAAGTGAAGTACTGACATGCGCTACACCATGGGTAAACCTGGGAAATGTTATGCTAAATGAAAAAAAAAAAAAAAATAAATAAAATAGACTCATAGACACAGAGAACAGACCTGTGGGTGCTGAGTGTGTGTGTTGGTAGGAGACAGAGGCTGGGAATCTGGGATTAGCAGATGCAAACTTCTATATATAGAATGGAAAAACAACATGCCCTACTGTATAGCATAGGAAACTATATTCAATATCCTATAATAAACCATAACGGAAAAGAATGTATATTTATGTATAACTGAATCACTCTGCTGTATAGCTGAAACTAACACAACAGTGTAAATCAACTATCCTTCAATAAAATACATTTTAGAAAAACTTATCACTTTAAACCTCAGCAGTGCTATGAAAACCAGAGGAAAATACAGCTTATACCCAGTGAAATCTATGCAGTGACAAATCTGTTTATACCTTCTGCTCATTCAAAAATCTCATGACCGTGTTGGAATCTCCAAATTTCATGGATTCTAAGCTATCCTGGCGGCGTTTGGCGTCATAGAGCCATTTGCAGAAAGCCTGATAGTTATCACGGTAATTCCTCAGTTGCTTGATTTGTTTCTCCAGGTCCCATAATCTGGTGAAAATAAGAGATAATAAAATTATCAGAGCATCACTGCTGCTGCTGCTAAGTTGCTTCAGTCGTGTCCGACCCTGTGCGGCCCCATAGATGGCGCTGCTACTGCTTTGCAAAGGTATTTAACACAGAGTTACCAGATAAGCCAGCAGTGCCACTGGGCACACACTCAAGAACTGAAAACATACACCCACACAAACTTGTGAATGTTTGCAGCAGCACTTCATGATAGCCAGAAACTGGGAACAACCCAAACATACACCCAATGATGGAAGAATAACAAAATGTGGTCTAGCCATGCAGTGGAATATTATACGGTCAGAAAATAGAAGTGAAGTACTGACATGCGCTACACCATGGGTAAACCTGGGAAATGTTATGCTAAATGAAAAAAAAAAAAAAAAAACAGTCACAAAGGACCACATAGCCTATCTTTCCATTTGTATGAAATATGCAGAATAGGCAAATCTATAGAGACAGCAAGTACCGTGGTGGTTGTTTGGGGCTGGAGGGTTGGGAGGAAACGGGGCAAACTGCCAGTGGGTACAAGGCGCTTTGTTTTTGGCCATGCCACGCAGGTGCGGGATCTTAGTTCCTTGTGAGCCTGACTGAAGAGTAAGTGCAAGTTGCTCAGTCGTGTCTGACTCTTTGCAACCCCATGGACTACAGAATCCATGGAATTCTCCAGGCCAGAACACTGGAGTGGGTAGCCTTTTCCTTCTCCAGGGGATCTTCCCAATCCAGGGACTGAACCCAGGTCTCCCACATGGCAGGCGGATTCTGTACCAGCTGAGCCACCAGGGAAGCCCTTAGTTCCCTGACCAGGGATCAAACCTGTGCCCCTGCAGTGGAAGTGGACAACCAGGGAAGTCTTCAGGGTTTCTCCTTTAGGGTGATGAAAACGTTCTAAACTCGGAATGTGGTGATGGTTACCCATTCTGAACTTACTAAAAAGAACTGAATTGTATACTTTCAACTGTGAATTGAAAGCGAATTGCATGGCGTGTGAATTATATATCAATAGAGATGTTTTTAGGAGGTGTTTTCAGGAGGTTTTCAAATCCTCATTTGCAGTAAGGCATTTCTTTTGTATTAAATATAAGATTTAATTTTCACAAAATTTTGGAGGATGCTCCCTCAGAGTCACTACTCCTTCCAATAAACGGTCATAACAGGAGTTTGGGGGCACAGAAGAGCCTGATCAACGGCTTCCCTTATTTCCCTATGAGCCTGGAGGGTACCCAACATATGTGAGTTCGAGCCTGGCTACTGGGATGAGGTCTCTTCCACTCCCAACAAAGCTGCCAGTGTGCGAAGAGAGCGCCTAGGATGCCAAACTGACACACGTTGAACAAGACCACGGGTCTCTTGTTTTAGATTTTGCCCAAGCCACAAGGCACACAGGATTTCAGTTCCCCAACCAGGGATCGAACCTACACCCCCTGCATTGGAAGCACAGAGTCTTACACACGGAACCACCAGGGAAGTCTCCAGAACCACTGCTTTCTTTAGAGATGACTTCCAGTGCCTTTATATTGGGAACAACCAAACGGGCAGAAAGTGTGGGAGGAGGCTGGCACACCTGTAGTCTATCTGCTTATCGATTCTTTGCCAGCGATCTGTCAGCTGGGTGACCTTTTCGCTGAACTTGCCCAGGTCCAAGTCACACAGGGGATACTGCTGGGAAGTCTGGGAGTGGATCTGCTGGGCTTTCTGCAGTTCCGTCTTCATGGTGGCCAACAAGGACTTCTTCAAGTTCAAGTCATTTTTAATTTTCTGTCACAGCAGGAAAAAATAAAAAAGTACAAATTAACCTCATTCCCACTTGATGCTACACTGCAAGGAAAATATCTTTAAAGACTGCATTTCCTAACATTTGTGCTAATGACCTAGTTCTTTGTGCTAACTCAAGGAAAAAAGGAATTTGAAAAAAAATTGATGTGTAAATCAGTTTAAGGAATGCTACATATCATACCCCATTCCATTCCTGGAAAATTATAAAATCTATTAATATATTTGGGCTTCCCAGGTGGCACAGTGTTAAAGAATCCGCCAGCCAGTGCAGGAGATGCAAGAGATACTTGTTCGATCCTGGGTTGGGAAGATCCCCTGAAGAAAGAAATGGCAACCCACTCCAGTATCCTTGCCTGGGAAATCCCATGGTCAGAGGAGCCTGGCAGGTTACAGTCCATGGGATCACAGAGTCAGACAAGACTGAGCACCCGCACTAATATATTTAATATTGTATCTCGGGCTCTGAGAAGCGCTACCGTACTAGGCTCAGTTGCTAAGTCACGCTCCACTCTTTATGACCCCAGGGACTGTAGCTCACCAGGCTTCTCTGTCCATGAAACTTCCCAGCAAGAATACTGGAGTGGGTTGCCGTTTCCTTCTCCAGGGGATCTTCTCGACCCAGGGATCACACCTGAGTCTCTTGTGGCTCTTTGGGCAGATTCTTTAGCGCCGAGGCATTGGGGAAGCCCACCCCAGTACCCCAGCTTAACTAGGTTTAACTCGAATTCCCCAGGCTAGTCTCACTACCAACGACCTTCTCAGGTAGGACCTGCCAACGTGCTCTGGACAACAGCGTTCTGGGGATAACAGCTGATGTCAACCACATGTGGCTGACAAAATCCAGTAATCCTCCAAAGTCATGAAGACATAGCGAAGCTTTATCACTGGGGACTGAGTATTTCTGCATTTTTTCCGAAATAAACCAGGCCGCTGTTAAAACTCCTCTTATTACCTTGAGTCCACAGCGGTAAGCCTCCACTTTATCCAAATCCAGGCACACGGTCTCCTCTTCCGTAAGTCTGGCCTCGTAAACCTTCAGCATGTCTTCTGTCTGGAGAATGGCCTGCAGGAGGGCTCTCACGGCGCACAAGCTGTCGGGAGCCAAAGAGGCAGATAAAGTGGCCGATGACACAGTTAGACCTTGGCCCTTGCCACTCGTCACAAAAGGGACGATATTAAAGCAGAGAAAAATCGATTTTGCTTATTTTAGAAGCAGCGCAGCAATGCATTCCCGCCCCCCGACTTTCATGATTCAGAACACCACTGTGCATTAATGGAAGAACGCTAAGCTCTGGCCTGAAGAGGCTGCCTTGGTTAGAAGAGACACCGGACTTCAGAACAGAGGGACTGGAGCCCTAGGCTGGAGGATCCTCTCCCAGAAGCACAGAAACTGTGAGTGAGTCCCTCATGAAAAGACAAACCACAGGCAACCAGCACATAAAGCAAGTGGCGTCTCACAAAACGAAGCCGGAGCAAAGCCGAATATCTGAGGTCAGTGTCAGTCACGTTTACCTATTTAAGTAGCCGTCCGTCACGCCGTTGATATTTTCCAGTTTCTGAAACAATCCGAATACCTCATTCTGCAAATAGCAATATTTTTCCGAGCCTCTGAAGTTGGCCAGCATGTCCTTCAGCTGGTTGAGAACTTGAGCAATGGCTTGAGAATCATTCTGTATGCTCTGTCCAGAAAGAAGGAAAGCGCCTTTGACTTCACTGAATGCCCGTCACTATCCTCCGTGCCCTCATAAAAGGGACGATATTAAAGCAGAGAAAAATCGATTTTGCTTATTTTAGAAGCAGCGCAGCAATGCATTCCCGCCCCCCGACTTTCATGATTCAGAACACCACTGTGCATTAATGGAAGAACGCTAAGCTCTGGCCTGAAGAGGCTGCCTTGGTTAGAAGAGACACCGGACTTCAGAACAGAGGGACTGGAGCCCTAGGCTGGAGGATCCTCTCCCAGAAGCACAGAAACTGTGAGTGAGTCCCTCATGAAAAGACAAACCACAGGCAACCAGCACATAAAGCAAGTGGCGTCTCACAAAACGAAGCCGGAGCAAAGCCGAATATCTGAGGTCAGTGTCAGTCACGTTTACCTATTTAAGTAGCCGTCCGTCACGCCGTTGATATTTTCCAGTTTCTGAAACAATCCGAATACCTCATTCTGCAAATAGCAATATTTTTCCGAGCCTCTGAAGTTGGCCAGCATGTCCTTCAGCTGGTTGAGAACTTGAGCAATGGCTTGAGAATCATTCTGTATGCTCTGTCCAGAAAGAAGGAAAGCGCCTTTGACTTCACTGAATGCCCGTCACTATCCTCCGTGCCCTCAAAAGGCCACAAAATGTGAATGATTCAAGAGAGCTGACCCTTCCTGTCTTCATCAGGGAGGCCTTTCCAGCACCGGGTCGATCAACCCTCTCCCTTAGAAAGTACACCTCAGACATTCCAACGCCGCGCCCAGGCCTGGCTGAGCAGAAGAAATGACCGAGCCTGACGCCGAAGCACCCGGGCTCCAGTCCCAGCGCCGCGGCTCTTACACCCCCGCCCCCAGCCAAATCTCTCCACGTCCATTTCCTGTTTGCAAAGAATATCATTCTACTGTCTAACCCACATCATACGCTGTCTCGGGCAGAGGCCGAATTCATGCTTGTGAAAACTCTGGAAATCTACAAAGCGCTACATTGCAGAAAAGGAGGAACGCTGCAGCCTGATTCAGCAACCCATCATCTAACAGCAAAGACGGTGCGATCCCCAGCCTGGTATTGTTCAACAAATTCAGAAGCACGGGAAAGGAAAAAGGAAGTCGGGCCAGAAGGCTTTTATTGAAAATGAAGGTTTCGATAGGTTTAAACCTAAAAATGTTTAAACCAGGCGGTTTTCTCCATTAGTTCTCAGTTAAATATAAATATACCTGGAATCAAGAAAAATAATGAGCGCCTACCTTGAGCTCGTTTATTTTCACTGTGATGTGGTGGGAAGACCCCTGATCTGCCAGAAGGATGTTCTTCAGGGCCATCCTGCTCTCACAGAGCTCCATCTGCCGGCGTATCTTCTGGAGCTCTATCAACATCCACGTTTCTTGCTTGTCATTTTCTCTGTTGGTTTCAATTACTCTATTATGATTGACATCTTGGCAGGTCCCAAGGTGAGTGATTTCAGTCGTGGTTACTGTAAAAATGTTAGGACCACAAAGATCAGAGAATTCCTGGCAAGAAGGGTGCGAGGCGCCAAGAAAACAGCTAGGCTGCATGAGAGTGTTGCCACTTCCTTGGATTGGGTTCTGAAAACTCAGTGTCTTTGTCCTTCTTTTTGAACTTTTTCCTGTGTATTGGGGTGCAGTCGATCAACAATGTTGGGCTATTAATAGCTTCAGGTGAACAGCAAAGGCACTTAGCCATACGTATACATGTATCCATTCTCCTCCCACCTAAATGACTTCTGAAATGTGATCTTTCAAAGAAGTGATTCCAAAACAAGATTTGGGCAAACTACGTCCTTTCTTTCAAAGCCTGCATGTATGGTGGCTGCGAAGAGAGAGGGGCTCTGAACCAACCTGTCTGGTGCTGGGGGTGGCCGGGCAGCTGAATGACCAGGGTCTGGTAGTGTTTCTGGGCATCTGTGAACTGGGTCTGCATCTTCCGCTTGTCGTCGTCCCCGAACATCTCCGAGCCCTGGCTGTTCCTGATGAACTCTTGGTAATGCAGCTCGAGGTCAGAGATGGTCTTCGTGTAGTCTTCCTGCCGCATGGTTTTCAGCTGGAAATAAACCCGGCGGCGGTGTTTCTGACGGCCCCACACAGGGGCCGAGGGGAGTCTGCTGGGAAACGCACCATGCTGGGGGCGGTGGGAGGGA
>SJYT01026400.1:0-45315 GCA_006410635.1 Cephalophus harveyi | reverse complement strand
TTAAGACAGAAGAGGTCTTTGAGGATTTAGACCTTGCTCCTAAGAAACACAGCAGCGAGTTGTCAACTTTTTTCTTCCCATGAGATTTTCTTCTTCAAAGGAAACAGGACTCAGAAACCCCAAGAGTCAAATGAATCATAGCAAAGCTGCTCTGACTAAGAAGAGTGAAGGGAAGCCCCCAGACTTACCCTCCCTGCCGTCTGCCCCAGTCCTCCCGGAGACCTCTACCCCTGGGGTTCTTGGACCACAGGCTGAAAACTGCCCGTCTAGGGTAGCTAATGCTTTGGATGCCAAGAATCCTATCCTACCTCTTACTTCTGTGCTATCCAGTCAATAACTATGACCTCATTTTCCACTATGTCTATTAAGGAGAAGGGGACCCAGAGGAGCACAGGGCCACATGCCTTTACCAGGGGACTTCTGGCTTGTTGGGTAACTTTAATCACTCCTCTGTCTGGTAAGCAGCCTGGTGCCATTCCTCCCATCTGGGTTGGATGAACTAGAACCTCTAAGAAAGGCTCAGCTGACTCTCTTGCTGCCCCCAAAGGCATCAGTTGCACAGCTAGGTTTGTCTGGTAGAAACCGCAGTGCGGGGAGCGGCTGGTTTGTCTGGTAGAAACCGCAGTGCGGGGAGCGGCTGGTTTGTCTGGTAGAAACCGCAGTGCGGGGAGCGGCTGGTTTGTCTGGTAGAAACCGCAGTGCGGGGAGCGGCTGGGCAGCCCCTGGGCAGCGAGGGGATCCTGAGGACCTACCTTGGCGATGGTCATGGCCTTGATCTTCTCGATATCGATCATGCAGTAGTGCCAAGACACCAGGCTCTTCATGTTGATGTAGAGCTGGTTCCACAGGGCCAGGATGGCTTCGTAGTACTGCTCGATCCTAGGAGGCACAAGGGGAAACACGCGGGCCTGGCTCTCCAAGTTCATCCCGAAGGGGAAACCTGGCCCCATGGCACAGAAAGCTCCACGGAGAACGAACAGAGCAACGGGCACGTGGAACAGCCGCAAGACATCAGCACTCCACCGAGGACTTCCCCGGCGGCCCAGGGGTGAATGATCCGCCCGCAGTGCAGCAGACTCGGGCTTGATCCCTGGGTCAGGGAATCCCCTGGAGAAGGACATGGCAGTCCACTCCAGTATTCTCGCCTGGGAAGTCCCATGGACAGAGGAGCCTGCTGGGCTCCAGTCCTTGGGGTTGCAAAAGAGGTGGGCACAACTTAGCAACTAAACAACAACAACATTTCGATGGGTTTGGACCGATACCCAAAAGTACAGTCTCAATGACTGACATGGGTCTAGATACACTGGAATCATTTTGGTTGAAACACGCAGTACAATTTGGGGTGGCTGGGTTATTTGTCAGCAACTTTTTAATTGATAAGAGGTCTGACTCCATGCACACTGGCAGGGAGAGATGGGTCTCGGGTTGTAGAACTCTGATGGCTTCTGGGGTTTGGAAATATTCCTTGGGCTGTGCTCACCCCACCTTGAACGGGCTGAAGATTTCCTTTATAAAACATTTGGAAGAATCTGCCCTGGACAACCTGTCCCTGTCAAGCGCATGTTCCAGCTACTTACTGATGAGCCAAATGTTTATGTGAAGTGTTTAGCCACATATTCTATTTGTGGCTACATGTCAGACTGTGTGTGTGCGCTCAGCTGCTCAGTCGTGTTCAACTCTTTGTGACGCCATGGACTGTCCATGGGATTCTCCAGGCAAGAATACTGGAGTGGGTTGCCTTTCCCTTCTCCAATATGTCAAGACTGTCAACTGCCTAAAAGGAGGAAGAATTTTTAAACCATGCCTTTCAAGTGCACGGTCAAGATGAGTTCCTCTACTGTCAGACATTATTTTTCATCTTCCAATGATAAGTACAGTATCTTCAACATAAAACCTCAAGACAAGGCAAAGGGCCCTTCACCGGATCCCACTTTGGGGGAGGTGACAGCTGTGTGGAGCGGTGCGTCTGAGTGTTTGTACCGGGGTCAGCCACACTTTTCCCCACCCATGTCCACATCACGGCCAGCAGGAACTTGGACTACGTACTTGCTGGAGAGGTCCACGGCCAGAGGGTTGGGCGGAGGGATGATGAGGCCCACGGAGGGCACGAGCATGTCCACGCCCCCCGGGCCGGTCACATACCACTTGCTCCGCTCATTGTTGTCTTTCAGGATACATTCGTCCCCTTTGTGGACAATTTTCTGCAAAGCAAGCAGCACGGTGTTTTGGCTTGATCCACAGGCTCACATTTGTATCTTTTTGCTCCAAAAAACAGAAGCAGCCACAAGGACAACATGCAAAGTGTTGCAGCTTTGAAACACTTAATTTCTCCTCCATTCAAGCTGACCTTGACACAACCCAACAGGACTGATGCTTTAAATACAACAGGTGAGTCTACAAGGTGTATCTGAAGGGAATTAGGAGGAGTGACTTTCCAGGAGACAGCCAGGGGAGTCCCCCGGTGAAGTGATAAATCCTTTTATAAAGCAAAAACTCACCTCCTGACTTTTCCACACTTGTGAGTTTTTGTTTCATATAGTAGATTTCAGTGTGTGGACATCATACCTCATTCATTTGTTAAAATTTTTAAATAAAAACAAAAAGTTTCTGGTATCAGGTCCCCAGAAAAACAACTTTCTAAATTAACTCCAGCATCTAAATTGCTTCTTTTCTAAATTAACTAGATAGCTTCTTAAAATGGGTAAATTATGACATCTATCTTAACTAATAGTTAACAAGTTTGACAAGTAGGTATTTTGATCTCCGTTTCGATTTCTGTCTTCTCTCCAGCCAAGTTCTAAAACCATTTCTGCATGGTAGAATAAACTCCATTGTTTTATAACGTTCATCTCATCAACCAGTCACATTTTCATTTATGAAATCCTCCATAATTTTTATAAGAATATAGAGTTGTGAGAATTTCATGAAAACTTGCTAAAATGGAGCCATCTTTCCATATAAATGTTTGTTGACCACAGAGCCTACGGAACTGATGTGTTCATTTAATGCAGGAAATCCACAGCGACATTCCCTTTACACGCAGCCTAGTGGCCATGGATCTTGTTTGCTTTTAATCTCAGAAGAAAAGAAGTCTTAGCCTTAAAACAGAATTAGCATAGTTTAAAAATACTTATTGTCCTACTTATTGATAATTATCACATGATTCAGAACAAAATGACTCCATTCTTTCAACAGCTTCCCCTCTGTATACCAAAGAAAGACAGTTACTAGGGTGTTCCCCGAAACCTATCTTCAGTTCTGCTTTCTCGATGGACAGAAATCCATCCACAGAGAAAGGGAAAACTTTGGCAGCATTCTGAGTAACAGCACACACCTGGTCCTGTTTGTAGTCGCAGAGAGCCCTGAGAATAATGGGTTTATTGCTTCTGTAGTCCGGGTTACGCGGTTTCAGCTGCACAATCTTCTTGGACTTGTTTACCAAGTTCTGCACCTGGCGCTTGTATTCAAGGATTTTCTCCCGTTCTTTCTGCAATTGCAAATAAAATCATCCTGAACGGACATACTCTCTGAAAATTAGGTGAGACCTTGAAATGGCATTCCTATAGCTATCGTGACAATACAAATTAGACCCTGCTGTAGTTGCATTAGCTGTAAGAAGCCACCCATTCATTTGTGAGCAGGGACCACGGGTACCTTTCATAAGAACCCACTACATAGGTAACACAGCCACGCGTTAGGGGGGCAGGAAAGCTTATCACTGTGTGAGAGGACTATGCCAATAACATGTGACGCACACTTTTCCAAAGGGATCTTCATGTTAAGGCACCAGTGTTCTCTCCCGTTTTGTTTAGAGCAATGGTAACTACTGAAGCAGAGGTAATCTGCAACAGTAGCTAAGCATGCAGAGAAATGTATTTGAGAAAAGCCACTGAAAGTGAAGATAAGGTTTGCTTGAGCTTTGAGCATTCACTGCTCTGCAGAGCAACACAAATCCAAACAGCAGTCTGAATCCATTGGTGGGTGTGTTTATTTTATTCCCAGGAAAGGGCTTGCATCTGAGACGCTACCTCCAGCTCCTTGATCTGCTCCAGCAGGCGCTGCAGGGGCGTGTTCTTGTCACAAGGGTACTTCTTCCTGATGGAGTCTTGGAGACCCTTCAGGTAGGCTTCTGTCGACTGAGCCTCTTCAAAAAACTGTGAAGGACGGGGGTGACTCCATGTCAGTTAAAAGCAACTGAACACGCAGCATCACCTAATACTTCAACTTGCAGGAGTATCTTCCCTAACGAGTCTATCTGACAGGTGGTTAAAGGAAAAGATAAGAGCAGAAACTTACAGGAGCATGTGAGACTATCTGAAAGACTGGTGACCCGTCTACGCTCCTCTAGGCTAAACCCCAACAGATAGTATTTATGCAATACTGTAAATACTGTTGTCGGTGCTTTTTCAAACACATTCAAAAGAGAAGGCATCAAGCCCCAAAAGACAGTTAAATGGCTACTGAGGATAAAAACCTGAAAGTAGGCAGCGTTTTCTTTGAGATGAACATCAATGCATTTGGTGATCTGAAGAATCCAGCTCCACTGGGTCTGCAGGGTGTCCATGTAGGCCTGAAACAAGAGAACAGCAGCTGTCTCTCCACCACCCAGCAGTAGAGAGGCATCCGTCAATCCACAGATGGATGAGCATCAATGAGAAGTATGAAGCAGTTTTTTAAATTTAGTTCCAAATCAAGTAAAGTTTTTTCTAAAAACTGAAACTAGAATTTCCCAACAGGAACCTTTTGGTATGGTAGAAATGAAATTTTAAGACCAATTTTGGAAATTCCCTGGTGGTCCAGTGGTTAGGACTCAGCACTTTCACTGCTGTGGCCCCAGGTTCAATCCCTGGTCAGGGAACTAAGATCCTGTAAGCTGTGCAATTTAAAAAAAAGGCCTAGTTTTCACAAATGGGTATCCTTACAAGTATTAGTTAAAATATTCATCCAAATGACATAGTTCCTGACCAATCATAACAGACCAGTCAGAACAAGGATAAAGCAGGGGCATCAAGTCCTATTCCTGTTCAGCTGTTAGATCATGGGGAGGTTCAAGGAGAAACGAGCAGGACCCTATGGTCCGTGCCCCCCACCCCCTCGCCCATGTCCTCAAACTGCCTCTTGTCTGTGGAAAAACTTTACCCAAACAGTGAGCTTAATCAGAGAAGTGGGGAAATGCAGAAACAAAGGAATACGGTCCAACATGACTAAAGATTATTAGTTTGGTCATTAAGCAAAGTTCCTCCTCCAGGGCTACATCCTGTGAGTTGCCCTGAACATACTGAAACCTCCACCAGGTGGAAGAGGTCATCTACGTGATGACTAGACTGTCGCCATGACATAAGCTGCTGCAACTCAGAGAACTGGCCTCAAACAAATGGGAACAAACCGATCCTGAAACTAAAGACTAACTGTACTTAAAAGCATCAAGACAACACCAATCATCACCGCATGACTAATTTTGAGATGACTATCAGAGCTGACTGTGCTATTTCTGCATATAGCCCCTCCCACCGTCCATAAAAGCTCTTGCCCACTGATTGTCAGTAGAGGGAGTCAGCCTTTGGACAAGGAGTCTAGCTTGAGCACATCCCACAGATCACAGTCTAGGACAGAGGTCAGCAAACTATAGTTCAAGGGCCATATCTGGCCCACTACTTGCATTTATAAATAAAGTTTTATTGGCAAACAGCCACATTCATTCAGTTATGTGTTGCTACAGTTGCTTTCACACTACAGTGGCAGAGTTAATTTCAACAAAGACTAAATGGCTTGTCAGTCTAAAATATTATATTACTTGATTCTTTCCAGAAAAAGTTTGCCAATCCCTGGTCTAGGGTGTTGATAAATAAACTTGTCATGGCTTTGCAATGGGCAAAAACTATTCATTTGTATAGTCTTTTTTGTTTCTTGGATAGTCTTATTTTTTGAAAAGTATCCCCTTTCTTCCCCTGATAAAAATAAAAATCTCATGAAACCCACCTCAATTTTGTCTGAAGCTGGATGTTGATTGAGGACAAGTTGGTCACTTTCTTGTTTAAGCTTATTGAGCTCTTTCTCCTTAACCTCCAGCTGACTCATGCGTATCTGTGAATGAAAGAGAAGCAAATCCTCTAGAGCAAGTCACTGGCAGCTTTCTATCCCTCCCACCATCCTTAGAGGAATCAAACACAAAACTGCATCTTAAATGAACAGTGCCAGAAAACCGCGTGATGCGTTCCTCAAGAACTGTAGCCTTTTTAAGACCGGAAAGGATACCCGAGATCCAGTATGTGGCTGAAGCCAGACCGGTGACACGTCTCATCCGAATTCACAGAGGTGAAGTGACAGGGTCACAACACACGCTTCTTGTTGTGGTTCAGTCCCTAGCTCGTGTCCAGCTCTGTGTGACCCCGTGGACTGTAGCCTGCCAGGCTCCTCTGTCCATAGGATTCTCCAGGCAAGCATACTGGAGTGGGTTGCCATTTCCTTCTCCAGGGGATCTTCCCGACCCAGGGATCGAACCCAGGTCTCCTGCACTGCAGGCAGATGCTTTACCGCTGAGCCACCTGGGAAGCCCACAGCACACACTTGGACTGTCTGCTTCTCAGGCCTAAGCCGCCCCGTTCTTTGGCGCACACTGGGGGATATCTGACTGAACTACCTCACTCCTCTGTCTTCTGAGATGCTGAGCACCGCACTGCCCGTCTCAAGTCACTGAAAAGCCTTCAGAAAGGAATGGGTTTTCATGGTCTCTCCGCCGAGGCTGAATGACAGGTGGCCGATTAAAGGATTACGAACGCGCCCATCGCCGCCGTGCGACTCCCGGGGGCTTACCGAGAAGGCCTCCTGCTTCTGAGCGATGTTGGTGTTCCTGTCGCTCCAGTCATACAGCAGCTCCTCCTCCTCACAGTCGTTGATCCACATGATCTCGCGGGACGTGGCCTGGATGATGTTCTGCAGCTGCCGCAGGTGGTCCATCCTCTCGAAGGACGCTTTCTGCACAGGACGGTCAAAGCAGCGTTAGAACAATATGCAGATGAACGGTGCTCCCTGCAGAGGTCACAGATAAACCCCGGCTGGTTCCTTTTACCAACAAAAATCCCAAGAAGCAGTCAAATGTTAACTTCTTGCCTTCAGTGATCAGCTGGGAGATGGAAAGGACCCACCCAAACTTAGGAACAAGGGGAATTTTAGACTCAGTGAACTAGCTTGATCGAGATGGGTCTTGATTCATAAACTGATGTTTGGCTTCACTAATTAGTTTTGGACTATAAAGAGAAAGCAGATTCTTAAAAAGATAAATCAAGCTCTCTTTGCCCTCCCCAATGTCCCCAAAATTCAAAGTGTCATCACCTTGGAAAATAGCTGTGTCGCCACTAGCCATGTTATTTAAACAGTATCATTGCCAACAGGGAAACACCGGAAAAGTGAAGACAGGGAGACTCAAATAGGCAGAAGAATAGAAATATCTCTTTTTACGAGTCAAGGAATTGATTCTGTTTGTCATAAAATGGTAAGGATGGTCTGGAAAACCTCTCTCTAAAGAAAACAAGTCTTACTTTTGCTTGTATTTTGTAAAAAGGCTGCAGTTCACAAGTGGAAAAGCTTTATGTCTGTAACTGCAAGTATTTAACAAGGGCTATTGACGGGACCCTTCAACTTGCAAACAGATCAGCACTGTCTTCAGAAAAAATTCTTTAAGAATTCCCTTATAAAGAAAACACAGCAGCAGAAATGAAGTTAGCACCTGCAAGTTCCTCATATACTTCCAGGTACTTCCAGAGTCCTTAAGGATCGTGCCAAGCAGGTGCCTTAATCCCCAGGTCCACATTTACAAGACCGAACTGTACTGAACACAGAGCTTTCAGAATAAGTCGTCTTACCAGTAGGTTTTCATACTCTTCCTCCAACTGGTAGATTGCAGATTTCTCCCGCTAGAAGAAGACCAACAGCGAGTTAATTATTTAATTCCCCTTGAGGGTTTACATAGAAAGAACAGCCCTTCTAAACTACCACCTGTCAAACACATACTAACTTCCGATTCCCCAGTAGCAGGAAGTAGCTGCTCTATGGAAATTTACCCACAGGGACCTTTCCCAGCCGGTCTGGAGGCAAAGTTCCCTGGCCTGGTGGCGGCAGCTCTACAAAGTTAAGGGCTCACCACTATCACTTATGGACTCACTGTTGCACAAACTTTTAAAAGTTTGAAAATATCACTTAGGACTCCTCAGAACTTAGAGAAAAGAGGGAGAGACCTGATCAGATACTCAAGTAGACAAAAGGAGGTTAAAAAAATAAAAAAGAGTGGAAGAAGTAAGGATGAGCATCTCGGGCTAAGGACACAAGTCAATGATGTAAATGGTACAAATGAACTTTATCAATGAAGCGGAAACAGACCCTGTGTAGACAACAGACTGGTTGCCAGTGGGGAGTGGGGTAGGGGGGTGGATTAGGGGTTTCGATTAGCAGATGTAAACTAGTATATATAGGATGGAAAACAACAAGTTCCTACTGTATAGCACATGGAACTGTGTTCAATATCCTGTGATAAACCATCACGGAAAAGAATATGAAAAATACTGTATACATGTATAAGTGAATCACTTTGCTGTACGGCAGAAGTTAACCACAACATTGTAAATCAACTGTACTTCAATATTCAAAAAATTCCTACAGGCCAAGAAGAAAAAAAAAAAAATTCCCAGTCTGTTGGGGAAGAAGTCACGGATTCATGTTTGAGCCCAAACTGCCTGGGATGATGTAACTATAGCTCCCTTCAGGACACTACAGGGAAGGGTTCCAAGCACCAGGTCGGCTTTGATCTTGTCCAGCTGCCAGCGGTAGTCCCCGATGGCGTTGTGGATGCTCCGGTGGCTGCTGATGTGCTGCTCCACCGAGGCCAGGTCCACGCCCCAGGTCATCATGTCCATCTCCACCTGCCACGGGAGACAGAGGGCCCTTATTTCCAACTCCCTCCTCGACAGCACCCCCGGCGGCCAGGCGGCCACGGCGCATATGAAGCTTCCACTCAGATACAAATGAAGCTGTAACTAATCAATAGTTTTGAAAAAAAAAAAGTTTGTAAAGGCTGCTGCTGCTAAGTCGCTTCAGTCGAGTCCGACTCCGTGCGACCCCACAGATGGCAGCCCACCAGGCTCCCCCGTCCCTGGGGTTCTCCAGGCAAGAATACTGGAGTGGGTTGCTATTTCCTTCTCCAATGCATGAAAGTGAAAAGTGAAAGTGAAGTCACTCAGTAGTGTCTGACTTCTAGTGACCCCATGGACTGCAGCCTACCAGGCTCCTCCGTCCATGGGATTTTCCAGGCAAGAGCAGTGGATTGGTGTGCCATTGCCTTCTCCATTGCAAAGGCTAGGAAATCCCAAACAGCTCGTGGGGGTTGCCCAATACAGTAAAAGCTGGGGGTTCCCTCAACTTATCTGCCCCCATCTCAAGACGGGCTGAGCAGAGACGATTCTGTAATGAGATCCTTAAAACCCAGGCCGTGAGCTCTGAAGGAAAAAAAAAATCTACCTGTGCACGTCCAAGTGACCTGTGTGTATACACAGCTGTGACTGAAGATCTATGTATGACACAGTGTGGTAAGATACTGACAGAGGTTTCTATATTCAGTTGTTTTTAAATGTGCATCAAAAATAGTTCATTAAGCTCAATCAAGTACTACTTCCCAAGCTTAACAGTTGACCTAAGACAATTTTTCATTGTTTATTTCTTTAACTTGTTTTGAGTAATGCAGTTGTTGACTCTTTAAATCCATAAGTTAGCACTGTCTTTTGGGTTGCAAAACTCTCCATGACCCATTTCAAAGAGAAGTGACAATATATATCCAACACCTTCAGTTCAATGAATATTGGCAATATTAAGATTATGGATTTATGTTAGCTTTCTAAAAAGTAAACCTAACTTTCTAATTTGCATCTCCATTACTTCAAATTCAGAGTGCCAAAAACTAAAAATCAAACATATTATTTCACGTTGGGGCGAGTCTATCATCTCATCTTTCTTTGGCATGAGCTCATGTAAATTGCCAAATCTCTCAGACATGGTGAGGGCAGACATTCCAGAACGGTATTGCAGCGGGAACAACACCCGCTGTTCTAAGCCACATCCACGTTCTCATGTACTTGACGAGCCTTCAGAAAAGGCGGCCCACCAGACAACTGTAAGTCACCCAGGACTCTGACCTTGCCCTCCATGGCTCCTTTCAGCCTTGAAGCAAAACAAGCGAGGGCACCGGGAAGCTGATGAAACGACCAACCCCGCCTTCATTACCAGCCAGGTGTGCAGTATCTGCCCTGCTCATCAGCAGAAACACAAATCAGGGAAACAAGACCCTGGCCCAGGAGTTGTGTGACTGTGTGCCGATTGTGCTGCTGGAGACACCTCTCCCTTATCAGCTGGCCCTGTGGCTCAGTCCCCCGGGAGTGACAGGAAGAATGCAGGCTTGGGGGAAGCAGGGATAAGAGGAAAGGGCTGGAGAACCTCAGAGCAAACCGGCAGTAAGGGATAAAACAGCTCACAGTTCCTTTGAAACCCTCATCAATATCATCTGTTAGAAGATGCCCCCCTTCATCAGCACAATGGAAAATTGATCCATGTGATAATGCTATTGTCAAATGCTCAAAATTTGAAAATGTTGAGCCTTGGGGCTTCCCTGGTGGTTCAGCGGTAAAGAATCTGCCAGCCCCTGGGTTAGGAATATTCCCCGGAGAAGGAAATGGCAACCTACTGCAATATTCTTGCCTGGGATTTCCCATGGACAGAGGAGTCTGTCAGACTACAGTCCGTGGGGTCACAGAGTCCGACACGAGTTATCAACTAAACAAAGATGTTGAGCCTTGGCATACTTTTAAACTATTGTTTTAGCTTGAATATTCTATACCAAACTTTTCTAGAGGATACCAAGCTAAGTCACTACAAAATTTATTGTACTGTAGGGATAGTGTAAACATTTTGTTAACAAAATGCTATGTTTACAGATTTAAAAAAAAAAAAGTTGAGCCTTTGCTACAAAAGATTCTCACAAAGCTACACCCAACATGAATTCAGAAAGTGACGAAGTATGAGCTGTCATTTTATAGAACTATCATAGTGACTAAGAAGTGAGGGAATCTGCCATTTTAGAAGTCATCTGGTTCAAAGGTTGTTTCACCTAATGTCACTGATCCTCCCGACATAGTCCAGGCTCCAGGAGCTCTGCCCAGCTTTCTCTGCTGGCTCCATCCTGCGAGGATGGGCATGCCACCCCTCCCCACTCCTATCCGAGCACGCTTTTATTACAGCTCAAATCCAGCTATCAACCCCACACTGCTCTGCATAGAAAAGTGGCACTTGGGTGTATATATATATATATATATATATATATCTTTTTTTCCTTAAATAATATTCCCTTTCAGGGCTATGGGATACAACTTTGGAACCCTCATTTTCTGGCATGGAGTCAACATATAGCAAACACTTCAGAAACGTGTGTTCAAAGATTTAAAGAGAGTTGGGAAACCTGCAAATAGGCTTGTGTTTACGTTTCTGGAATTACAACTTTGCTCCTCTACAAGCCCCACCTTCTTGTAAGAGTGTTACAAAGTCTTTGTAAGACACGGGAGAAAAGGTTAAGTGAACGAATGAGTGAATGTTTAGTCCCATAAGCCCTCACACTTGCGAAAGAACACCCACAACAAAGATTGAGAAACTTTAGAACCACTGCCAAACTGGTCCAAGGACAAGTCATAAGACCACTATTTCTGACAACCTCCATCCCACCTCTGCACGACTGATCATTCTAACACGCCCACCTCCTCAAGAGAAGGATGGTTCGTCAGGATCGGTTCTCACTATAAAATTCCCATCTACATGATGATGGTACATTCCTCCTGCCACCTGTTCATCACAGCGCCTAATTACTACATAAAACAACAAAACAGTCATTAGCAGTGAAAAATTCTTTGTAGAAACTCCAGTTCTCGGGGCTCAGCACATTGGGTGCCAGCATCTCACTTTGCTCCCACATCAGTGATGTCACGCTTGCACAAGATGCCTGACACTTCAAAAATACAAGATGAAACAACCCATGAGCCCAAACTGGAAGATCCAGTCTCCCTGCCTGTCCAGCTCCTCCAATTTCTTACCGTTTTAAATGAACCTCCACAACCTTCTCCTTCTTTCTCTTAAGGACCTCTCGGGAACACCTGATGAGCTCATGGATGAAGTGTTTTTAGCCATGGACTCCCATAACAGATATTCCTGTAAGAACTAGATTTTCACAACCTACCAGTTCAGTCATCCCTGTTAAATATTACTCGAGTGATAAAGTACGACTATAAACCCATGAGGCTGGTTCCCTAGGCCACATGAGGAAGAAGGAAAAAAAATATCCCCGGAAGTTTCATTTATTTCTAAATAAAAGCCTTCATTCCAAAAGAAAAGCACATGAGGAAAAGGAGAAAACAGCAAGAGGCCTGGGTCATCGCCCCGGCCGCCCCGGTTCGCACGCGGGGCCGGGAGCTCTGAGCACCAGCCTCCTCCCGCCGGAGGCCGCTTACCCTCTGCTGCCTCATCCACCCCAGACACTCGCTGGTGAGGCGCTTGGTGAATTCATCCCACCCGGAGCCGCTCTGGCAGGTGTACCCTCCGCCGCCCCTGGAGCTGGCCCTGCGGACGCGGGGGCCGCTGACGGCTTTGTAGAGGGCTCGCATTTGCTCCTGCAGCTGCAGCAGCCTGAAAGCAGAGGGGGACCATCACAGCGGGCAGGAAGACAGCCCCCGAAGACCCGTCCTGGGCAACCGTCCCGCTTTGGGCCAGTACGGGGACCACACGCGCTCTTTTTTTACGGCCTCTTTCCTCTTTTATGGTTCTATTTATTTCGTCTGCGCTGGGTCTTCATTGCTGCAGGGGCTTTCCTCTCGTTGCAGAGAGTCAGGGCTACTCTTGGTGGCAACGCGGAGGCTTCTCACGGGCTCCAGGGCACCCGGGCGGGCTTCACTAGCTGCAGCTCGCAGGCTCCAGAGCACAGGCTCGGGAGCATCAGCACAGGCTTAGTTGCTCTGAGACGTGCGGGATCTTTCCGGCTCAAACCCTCATCTCCCGCACTGGCAGGTGGATTCTTTACCACTGAGTCACCAGGGAAGCCCACAAGTGTTTTATTTATAGGCTTTTTTTTTACCTTACTCACAGACAAAACCTTAAGTATTCCGCTGCTCCAAGCCTGAAGCATCACAGCAAGGGTAGCTGCCTTTGCCCAGCCTGGTAGCATCTTGTACTTTCTCACGAGTTCCAGCCCGGGGATCTCCTAGGACCCCACGCTCTGAATACCACGATCACACAAAATCAGACTACACACCTCTGCATGAAACGGCATCTTCAACTCTGTGAGCCTCATTTCTGTATGCAGTAAACTTAGCCGGGCTCTATTTTATTCATTCTTTTAAAAATATTTATTCACTTGGCTGCGGCGGGTCTCAGCTGCAGCACGCAGGACCTTCAATCTTCATTGCAGCGTGAACTCTTAGCTGGGGTATGTGGGCTCTAGCTCACTGAGGGATGCACCCCAGGCCCCCGGCAGTGGGAGCACCCAGTCTTAGCCCCTGGGACACCAGAGAAGTCCTCAACTTAATCTTAGACTCAAAAGTCAACGACCGCGCCAAAGGCTTTTGTTGCCCCCTAAGTGGAAGCACGGTGAACACCTCACAGCAAACTCAGCTCTTCAAAAGGAGCACACCCTCCTGGGCAGGTCTGCTTAATTCACTGCTCGGCAGCTTCGTGATTCCACAAAAGATGAAGGTAATGGGTTTAGGTGATTTGTATTAGAGACCAAAAAAGGGGCGAAATTATCAAGCAAGGGAGCCTTTCCTGGAGAACGTCTGTGCTTCCTTCAAGGGAAGACCAGGGTCAGGGGACGGAGTGTAACTCCTGCACCACGTCTGCACAACTCCTACAGGCCCGTCAGAACCACGATCGCTCTGTGGACAATACCTTTTTTCTTTCTCTCTTTTTAAAAAATGTCTATTTGGCTTCGCTGTGTCTTAGCTGGCACTCGGTATCTTTGTTGTGGTATTCAGGATGTTTTAGCCACGTGTGGGATCTTTGGTTGCAGCACGTGGGATCTAGTGCCCTGACCAGGGATCGAACCCGGGCCCCCTGCATTGGGAGGAGGGAAGTCTTAGCCACTGGACCGCCAGGGAAGTCCCTGCAATACCTTTTCTGATAAGCATCACAGGGCTGGCCCATCTGCCGCATCTCTCTGATCAAGCTGTCGGTAATTTCCATCTGATCGTTGGCCTGGGCGAAACACTCGTCCAGCTCTCTGCTCCGGGCCAGCTGAATTCCATCTCCATACTTCAGCTCCTGCAAGAAAGAAGTCACGTGAAGGGAGCACACGATATGGGAAAGAAAAGCTTCATGTGTGCTAACTGGAAGCGAAAGTTTCTGCTATAAACTTAAATAAGTTCCCTCCCCATTCCATGTAATTGCAAAAAAATCTTTAAATGAAAATTATCTTATTAATTTGAGGAAACTGCCTGCAATGCAGGAGACCTGGGTTCAATCCTCTGGAGAAGGGAATGGCTACCCATTCTTCTTGCCTGGGGAATTCCATGGAGAGAGGAGCCTGACAGGCTACAGTCCCTGGGGTGGGACTTTCACTGTCACAAACCAAAATTGTAGACTGTTTTTTAAATTTTGAGAGGCCTTTAAAAGCATATCCAAAGATTGCTAATCTCACCCTTGCTTCAATGTTAAATGCCTATCTTTCTTATTTACACAAGCCACTCATCTAGCTGGAATTCTGCTGTGGTAAGAGCCCTGTACCGTTATGCCAGATAAGGTCTTTCTTTTTTTTTTTAACACACAAACTGAGTTTTTCTCTAATAACTGTCCTGGTTTTGATGATGAGTGATGCTTAGTGAAATGTCACTTTTGGAGGGAGCTAAATGATGGGTACTCAGATAAAATCACGTATCTCTTGACTTCTACACCTGTTTTAGTGAGATCCGATGCTTTCTCAGTAACATCCAGGAGCATGAGGCCTTCCCCAATGTTACCATCTCCCCTCAATTTTTAATTGCTCATTTTCCCATACTTTGTAACTTTTCTCCTGTAGAACTGTTCTCACAAGATGGTAAATTTTCCTGAAAAAATGACATTAAATTGATGGTGTACATCACAATTCATGACAACCCAGTGACATAAACATGTCAGGGTGCATCTCTAGGAAGACAAAGTGTTACCAAATCGCATAAACAACCACAGGTGATCGCAATCCCAAAAGGGTGGCAGTCCACAGAGTAAGCATTTGTTGGGAAAAAAGTGTGAAAACTAGTTCCCATGGTTCAATCAACACTCCAGGTAGGTGGCAAAGTCTGTTCTGAGACAAAGCGTCGCTACATGCTAAGTATTCATAAACAACCACAGGTGATCGCAATCCCAAAAGGGTGGCAGTCCACAGAGTAAGCATTTGTTGGGAAAAAAGTGTGAAAACTAGTTCCCATGGTTCAATCAACACTGCAGGTAGGTGGCAAAGTCTGTTCTGAGACAAAGCGTCGCTACATGCTAAGTATGTGAAGGAGGTGAGGGATGAGATTGCAGAGGTCTATGAGTCTACATCAGTAGGAGCAAGCCCAGGAACAGAAGCAGCTGTGGTCGGCACTAGGGGGCTTAGGGGGGTGGGAAGCGAGCTTACGGGCTGTACAATGAGCTCCGCCCTCATCAGGCAGTCGGAGCAGTTCTGCAGGAGCTCCTGGATGGTGTTCTGGTTCTGGTGCCTGGACATCGTTCCCATTTGACTGAAGGAAAAACACAGAGAAGGCAGGTGGTAAATTTTTTTCAATTTTGAAAAACTATAAACTTTTAGAAAAGATGCAGAAACACCTCACCCAGGTCTCCCTCCCAGTTGCTCACATTGGCTGGGTCTCTAGGTCCCCCTCCCCCTTTTCTGTGTGCTTCACAGGAGATGCGGGTTTGATCCCTGGGTCAGGAAGACCCCCTGGCAGTCCGCTCCAGTGTTCCTGCCTGTGGAATTCCACGCACAGAGGAGCCTGGTGGGCTATAGTCCATGGGGTGGCAAAGAGCTGGACACGACTGAGCAACTAAGCGCAGCACAAGATCGAATGTGGATGAGTTGTGGAAATGCACTTCTAGCATCTTCTCTGTCACTCATCCGACGTCAGTGCCATCAAAAGTCCCTCTGCCAAAGGGGGCTTCAGCCCAGAGCTGCAGGGCTTCCCTGACCAGTCTGTGAGGACACTTGTAGGAGATGAAAGAAAAGCTTATTCTGCAAAACTATTTTCTGCAATCACAGAAAAAGACGATAATGGTCAAGAAAAAATGGAGTGGTGGATTCATGTCAATGTATGGCAAAACCAATATGGTATTGTAAAGTAAAATAAAGTAAAAATTAAAAAAAAATAAAAAAATAAAATATCTGTAATTCCAAAAAAAGAAAAAGAAAAAATGGAGTGAAGAAAGTGATGGCAAATTTAAGTATCTTTAATGCAAAAACAAGACACTTTTTTCCTTTCAAGATGACCATGGAATATTATCCTGTATGACTGCTCAGCCACAAGTGTACTGCAAATGCAGCACTCTACTGGAAGACAAGTGCAGACCCTTAAAACAAGGGTGGTGCCTAAGGAGAATGTTGTAGATATTCCACACTTTAAAAAAATATTTTATTTATTATTCATTTGGCTGTGTAAGGTCTTAATTGCACATGTCAATTCCTAGTTGGGGCATTCCCAGGCAGGCATCAAACCTCCGCCCCCTGCCTTGGGAGCGCAGTCTTAGCCACTGGACCACAAAGGAAGTCCTAGATATTCTACATTTTAAAGGAAGAAATTAAAGAAATTCAGTCTGTTCCAGATACACATAAAGAGTCATCTATAATAAAACAAGTCTTATTTTTTTTTAATTTGCCAAGGTACCTTATGCCACAGCACAGCCCACTACGGCTTAGCTTAAGAGACATTTAAAGCTTCCCTGGTGGCTTAGAGGTTAAAGCGTCTGCCTCCAATGTGGGAGACCTGGGTTCAATCCCTGGGTCGGGAAGATCCCCTGGAGAAGGAAATGGTAACCCACTCCAGTATTCTTGCCTGGAGAATCCCATGGACAGAGAAGCCTAGTAGGTTACAGTCCACGGGGTCACAAAGAGTCGGACACGACTGAGTGACTTCACCTCAAAGCCCATTAAATTATTAGTGTTCAGGAAAGACTTTAAGAGTGTCCTACAGGAAACCTGAGCTCCTCCCAGCGTTCAGAGCCACCAGTCATAGCCCAAGCTTTCAGATAAAACCGACGCCGGCTCAATCCTGGACTTTCTTTTATGTGTGTCTGTGTCGGGAAGGGTGTCCGTGCATTTTAAAGGAAGAATTTCACTGTTAAAGAAAAAAAAAGTTTGAAAAGCACAGGCTGTACTAGGCAGAGAGGGGTAAGGTTACAAGAATGTGAGATGATCCCCTCCGCTCCTGATTCCGCCTCATCTCACATCCGAGAGGCACTTTCTCTCGCTGCCCCCCGTTGGCAGTCCGCCCTTGCCAGCCGGGCTCCCGACATGCCAGCACCGGCTGAGAGTGCGTGGGTGAAAAACCAGCTCCCCTGGGAACCGCGGCCAGGTGGGGCTGGGGCTGCTCCAGGCAGGCCGGGCACTGCCCGCCCAGCAAAACCAGGGTGCCCCACCCTCCCCTCATGAATGCCGCCCTTCTCCGCCTCCCACACAGAATCAGGCAGGAGGCCTGGCACACCTCCGGGATTGCTGAGATATAAACAGGACTCATTCCCTTGTCAAAACCTGTGCAAAATTCCAATTGGCTTAGAACACTTTCCAAAAGGCACCTATTGTAATAGGGAGGAAAGACCTTCAGGAGACAGAGACGTTAAGCAGCACAGAAGCATCATTGAGAAGCGAGGATTCGGAGGCAATTAGGGAGTCCTGTGAATTACATTTGTTTTCCTGGTTGAAGAGGCATGAGAGGACCTTTCTTCTGAAACATTGGGTCATTCTGATACATGCCTGGGTTCAGAGGGTGATTCCCACAAAGAATGCCAGTCCCTCCCACGCAGAGAGGGCGCTCTCAGAGCAGAGCAAAGTCTGAGTTTCTTAAATGACTTAATAATGTGTGTGACTATAAAAACTGGCACAGCGAGTTCCTAGGCAGGTGCAGATGGGAACTCTGGGTGAGGGAAGGGCTTGGCCAAAATAAAGTGGGGGTTTTTCCGTATCATAAAAAATTAAAATATTAAACATTAAAAAAGTAAAGCAGCAGAGAGGCCAAACTTGCGAATGAAAGTCTCTAAGTGTATATATGCAAATCTTTTGGGGCCCGCGTGCCTCGGGCATGGGTCGAGACCACGCCCCTTGCAGCGGAGGCAGAGTCCTAACCACTGGACCGCCAGGCAAGTCCCTATACAGGTCTTTTTAAAGTGACTTTATGCCACTAGATTCCTTTGACAACAAAATTAACTCATCCGCTCTCTTTACCCAACTACTAGAGTAGTTAGTTACACGACACTTAGAAATGAACTGTATCCAGGAAAAAGAGGAAAAGCAATTAAATGTTGGCTTAAAATATTATGAATTTGCACTTTAAAAAAAAAAAGTAACTTCACAGTCTGTTAATCATACTAAAAAGAATTCTTCATGTTTTACTAAAAAGCGTGCTTATGTTCACTATACACACCCTGGACAGCCACTAAAACCTTCTGTGTGTGCCTTGGCATGTTAGGAAATAGATGAACAGCTGTCATGCACAAAAATCTAATCTCTTTGCAAGTATAAAAAAGAAAAATGAAAAGCTGGACTGTAAGCACAGTGTAATGAAGAACCCTCGGTACTGTGATTGGTCTATAGGAAAGTATAATCTGATGAAGCAAATTTTCTCTTAGAGACAACATTGCAACACTGGTCCTTAAAGCAAGACCTACAGCTCTCGTCTGTCGTCTGTAAAATCTCACTTCAGTCTGAACATCCTTGGGAAACACCATCAAAATGAGACCGGAGGAAGGGAGACCCAGGCCCCCCGAGGTTTACTGATGAGGATAGAGAATCCACCTTCATGTTTCAGCGGTCCTGTTTCCGCCCAGTGACAGACTCACACAGAACTGGCTTAAAAATCAAGGAGGCTGTGTCTGCTCAGAGGATTCTGACTCATCAGACACCCAGATGCTTCGCAAGGCTGGACCTTCCAGCCGAGGAGCCAGGAGAGCTTGCTTCAGGGAACACTGGTGGTTTTTTGTCATTCAAAGTTGTTTAAGTCAAAAACATTTTTTCACATAAGTTTAGATCTTTTTTAGTTAATACCTGAAATTTTTTAGATCTCAGTTAACTCATCTGTTAGGCTAGATTCTATCTAAAATTAGCTCATTTGTTCTGTAACTTTATTTTAAGAAGCCCAACAAACGTACTACTCCTATTGAAAATAATTCAAAAGTCTACATTCTGTTTAAAGATAATAAAGTTTCCTCTTCATACAGTGCATTTTGGGAAAATGTGAAATTCCATCAGACAGGAAGAAATCACTTTTAAATAAATACTTATTTAACAAGCACATAAGGACTTTACAAATCCTTAGCCTCAAAGAAATTTTCAGAACCGGTACGAACTGGTGTTAGGGGTGTAGAGATTTTAAACCATGTTAGGAATGGAACTAAAGACGTCAAAAGTTCAATTTTTAAGTTTTATTTCAGTGACATGGAGGATGAAGGATGTCAATGCAAAAAAAAAAGAAAAAAAGAAAACTCATTTGGGTCAAATCAATAAAAAATAATTTTGACCAAAGTTAATAGCTTGCCTTGAAAAAATAACACATGTCCTTAAAAGTCTTTAACATCTCTGAAATCCTGTTTTATCTTCAAACTCACAAAGACAAATGATTCATACAACAAAGGACCTGCCTACACTTTTTCTGAAAATCCTTCCTAAAACTTGTTTAAACAAGTAAGGGTTGCAGCAGGTTTACATAAAGCTCCCTTCATCAGAGGCTAAACGGAAAACATGGTCAGGATTTTCATCCAAGTGGGCCACATGAAAGTATGACCGGTATTATAGAATCATAGAGCTTTCTGTTTTACTACCTACAGATAACAGTCATTTCTTAAAAAAAAAGATTCCAAAATTAACTGTTAAGTCATTAGTTTAGCATTTTTCCCAAGATTACAGAAAAAAATGAGAAAAATATTTCGAAAAGGGGCGTGCAACATTACAAGATTAAGACTTTTTTTTTTAATACTTTGCTTTATAAAAGTCTTTTACAATCGTTCTTGCTGTTCATTAGACACTTAACTGGTGCCCCCAACTCCGGATTTCTCGTGTTGGTATTTTCTCTCCCACCCGGTGCCGTCTTCCTCCCTCCTTTGCTGGGTCTCTCCTCTGTCTGTCTCTCTTTTTTTATTCATTCCACCAACACGGGACCCTGGCCGTGTGCCAGAAATGATGTCTTATGTGTATTCAGATTCACAGAATAATGACCTTGGAAAAACTCAATAAATATTTGATGGAAATTATGATGATTATGTTGGAGAAGGCAATGGCACCCCACTCCAGTCCTCTTGCCTGGAAAATCCCATGGACGGGGGAGCCTGGTAGGCTGCAGTCCATGGGGTCGGGAACAGTGGGACATGACTGAGTGACTTCACTTTCACTTTCATGCATTGGAAAAGGAAATGGCAACCCACTCCAGTGCTCTTGCCTGGAGGGGTCACACAGAGTCGGACACGACTGAAGTGACTTAGCAGCAGTAGCAGCATGATGATTATGTAATGCTCTTGAAACTTACTTTCATTAACATGGACTTAAAGTCTATTTGCTTAGCTCCTTACAAGGTTCAAAACATGTTCCATACATTATCTTGTTTGAGTTTTTTAAATGCTTAAGTAAAGCATCCATGGAGTTTTTTAAAAAATCACTTACTTCATCTAAGGAAAATACCCTACCTTTAAGACTCACTAAACACATGTCAGTGGAAACATCATGTATCAGAAGTTACACACCCAGGGCTGCGGCCTCCATGCATAGAGCTTCCTGGCACACCTCTGCCTCCATTCTGCATGAGTTGTTTACACACCTGTCTGGCCTGCTCCTGGAGAGCAAAGTCCCACATCTCAGCCACTTTCAACTCCTACACACACCTGACAACACAGGGCTGTGCACACAGAAGATCTCTAACACATGTTTGTTTGGTTTAGGAAGGGGGAAGAAAAACAAAGGTGAATCAAAGGCTGGTATTTCCAAAGATCCATCAGGTAGCGCATTTACCTCACCCGAATAGAGGGCAACAAAATGTTTTGTTTTGTTTTTTTTCTATCAATTTTAGAAAGAAGCCTTCCTCTGATCCTTCATTTTGTCCTCACCCAGAATCTCTGGAATAAGTACTCTAATCAAGGTCCACTTCCTCTCCATGCTTACTATTTTCACAGTTTGTTGGTGAAAGGTAGGGGCGGGGCAGGCAACCGGATTACAGATCATTAACTTCAGAAAAGAGTTTGGGGGCCACCCCCTGCTCTGCCATTTCCGGCAGGACAGCCTGTGACTTGGAGCAAGTTAGTTAGACTGGAGGGACCTGGGGTTCCTGCAGGAACACAGCCACCTCCCAGGGCTGGCCTGATGCTCAGAGGAGGAGCCCCCGAGGGTGCAAGCCCCACAGAAACTAAATCCTCCTGCCGGGTCACTTTACAGGGGAGCAGTGGCGGCTGTTGTGGAATGATTCTTAGATTTCCCTTTGATTTTTCACTTTGTGGTTTTTGCCCCAATTTATAATCTTGAACTTTGCCTAATTTTAAGGATACCTTGCAGCAAATTGAGGGTAGAGTGAGAAGCAAAAAAAAAAAAGAAGAAATGATGACTGAGTACTAAGTGTGAGGCATTTCAGACTTTGTCAAGTAATTTTTAATTCCTAAAATTATAAGATCTAAAATAAAATTTGAGACACTTCAGAGTGATACATTTTTAACTACATGAAAGACATTTTTTGAAAGGATCAGAAAAATATGCTTTCTTTTCCTGTATTAAGTGGGGGTGAATATTTGACCCTTAAAAATTCAAAGCCAAAATAGGGATTTCCATTTTGAAACCTGTCCCTATGTGAAAACTTACATTCCTTCTAACATTAAAAAAAAAAAAAAAAAAAAGTCATGTAGAAGTTATCTAGTTATCCACCAAGAAGTGAAAAAATTGAAGTTGTTAGTCTCTCAGCTATGTCTGACTCTTTACCATCCCACGGGCTGTAGGCCGCCAGGCTCTTCTGTCCATGAGATCTCGTGGCAAGAATACTGGAGTGGGTTGCCATGCACTTCTCCTGGGGATCTTCCCCATCCAGGGATCCAACCCGGGCCTTGTCCGTTGCAGGCATATTTTTTTTTTTACCATCTGAGCCACCACCCAAGAAGCCAACTCAAATTTTAATTTTTTTTTTTTTCAGGTGCCAGATGAAGCAAGGGAAAAATGTCTGCATGTCAAGACTCTGAATTCCAAGCAAAAACTTAGACCTATCGGCTACAGCCTCCCACTCCTGGGTCATCATCTTCATGAAATCTAGATTTCGCATTCCTAGGGTCTCTGAAGGTCTTGGATCCTCCCTAGCCCAGGGTGTTGGTGCTAAGGTGCCCGTGATGATGGGGCCATGCTGGCATTTTACGAGATGCTGTCTCTCAGTCTTGGGGTCTGTCGGGCGGAGGTTTCCACATCAGAACCACACCTGCCCATTTTCCCAGGATTGCAAGAGGGAGACAGAGAAAAGCAAAGGGTGGGGAGCAGGGCCCCAGGCACCAAGGCCTCCGGACTCAGCCACTCCTTCCAGAACCTCTGAGAAGTCCGGAAAGACTGGTTGGCTGAGAGTTAGACTCCCCAAGACACACCCAAGCCCTCCTGGGATCCACCCCAAGAAGTCAGCGTGGAGGCATCAGCACTTTTTGTCTTTCCCAAGACATTTCAGCCACCTGAACAACAATGAAATTATGCCCATATTTAGAGAAAAAATTAACTCCTTTTGGAAGCTGTTCTGTAGATCTGCCCAGCAATTAGTGGGCTTAATTGCATTCCTCAGCAGATGGAAACTCTACAGGAGTGTGAATGAAAGAACACAATGGTTACAAAATACATCCCAGGAATGCAACAATTTAAAAAGAAGTGAAAACTCACTGGATAAAGAGTTTTTTTACAAGGAGATGTTAAGGTTTGATCTTTTCTTGAGCCATGGTGGTATACTAGACCCAAAGGCAGCTTAACTACTAACTAGCTGTGTGACCTAGACCAAGTCATCTAACTACATTAACCTCAGTTTTCCATCTGTGAAATGGGAAGTTTGTCCTGAGGCCTGAGACAACAATATACCTGGCACAACGTGGGTGTTTGCCCTGTGGTGATATAACTATTATTAACCACGGATCTGATATTTGTATCAAATATATTACTTAAACTTAATCACTATGTAAGTGGTATCATCTGCCTTATATTAAGCAACACTGAATCTTACTTTGCCATCATTTCCCATTAAAACATTTAGAATGACCATCTATGAGTCACCCACCCCTGAGCCTGTTTTCTCATATTCTCCCTTGCCTCTCTGATCCAATTCTGAGTGAAGCTGCCACTCCATCACATCTACCTCCTGTTCCACTGCCACCAAACTTGATCGACTTTCAGCACCTCCCTCCTTCACCAATACAAGCCCTGAGCTCTCTGTGACGGTCTCATCTCCCTGTTCCTTCAACGAAGACCCTGACTGGCTTGGATGAAACCTGCAGAGGGTCCCCTGGGCCTACCCAAATCCCCCCACCAGGGAGTCTAGGCCTCCCAGGCGCTGCCCCAGCCCGCCCTGCCTCCCTGCTTCTTTACCATTTCCCCCCTGCAGCAAATGCCCCACAGGGAGACCGCCACTCTCTAGCCCTTGAACTTGTTCCAGTTCGCCACCTCTCACATTTTTCCTCCTATTCCTCCCTCCCGTTGGAGCACTCTCTGCCCACCTGTCTTTACCAGCTGAAATTCCCCAAAGTCCAATTCAACGGCTGCCTTAATAATAAAGTCTCCAAGTGCCGGCACTATAGATGTTATCATGTCCCTTAAGAAGCCTGAGTCACGGGCGCCCCTCCTGTGCAACAGAGTACTTATGCCCTTATCTTCCCTTAAAGAGCATCCGATCCCTTCCAGAAGCCTTTGTATATCCACCTTTGAATCTCCCCAACAGCTAACACACAGCAGATGCTCAGGATGTATTGGCTGAGTGAACGAATACACACACTCGATGTACTTTCATCCTGGAAGGACAGGGCTGTCCAGTCTCATACACTTCAGCGCATGGTACAAGAGGGCAGAGGGCAGACGGACGAGCCCTGCGTGGACTCTGGGATTCAGGGCAAGTCTTAATCTCTTTGTCTCTCAAGTGGGAAAGTGAGGGTTATGTCCTCACCAGCATCCCCTTCCCACTCTAAAATTAAATGCAAATATGCCTGTTTAATTTCATGCTAAGAAACAGGGTTCTTTTAAAAGGTAGTTTAAAATAGATATCAAATAGTGAGGCTTCCCTGGTAGCTCAGACGGTACAGAATCCGCCTGCAATCCCTGGAGAATCCCATGGACAGAGGAGCCTGGCAGGCTACGGTGCATGGGGTCACAAAGAGGCAGACAGAAGTGAGCCACTAAGCACAGCGCAGGGAGCACACACACTCTGGTCTGGAAACTGTGAGTTCTGGAGAAAAGCATTACCATTTTATGCACATATTTCTGCGGCTTAGTGACAGTGAAGTGAAAGTCACTCTTGTATCCGGCTCTCTGCGGCCCCATGGACTATACAGTCCATGGAACTCTCCAGGCCAGAATACTGGAGTAGCCTTTCCCTTCTCCAGGGGATCTTCCCAACCCAGGGATCGAACCCAGGTCTCCTGCATTGCAGGCATTCAGTTTTCCAGCTGAGCCACAAGGGAAGCCCTTAGTGACTGTATTTGGCTGGTAATCCTCCTACAAATTCCACACTTTGATCAGCGGAAGATCTAATTGGAGGACTTGGTCACTTGGCCACCAAATTTCACAGATTTGTGATTTCTACAGGAAAAAGACTAGAGTAATTCCGCCTTCATTGAAAACAGTAACATCCTACACAGGAAAAATCCAAAGTTTAAATTTTTGAAAATAAAGCTCTTTAATTATTAGGCATGTAATATGTACTAAACTTGAAAATATTAAGCTCGAGCAGCAGAAGGTACACAAAGTCATTGTAGACTCCGTGCAGTCTGAAACAAAGCCGAAAAAGACGCCGAGGGAAGGAGGGATTGTCAGAGTGAGAACGGTCAGGTCCCAAACAGTGACAACTGTTCTAAGAAAAGGACCAACCAAGGCAAGAGATTGTAAAGCCACTTCCGAAGGAAAAATAAGATCTGGGCTCTGTTCACACTCAAATCAGTGTATTTAGGGCAGGGCTACATGCAAACATTGATCACGCAAAAAAAATCACCACTCCAATTCAGCCAATAAAGTGGGAGTTTTAGAAACAAAGGAGTTTAGATGCAGCCAGTCGCTCTCGTGCTGGTTTTTTTAGGGGCTTCTTTTTGTTTTTCTTTTCTTTTTTACTTTAAAAACAAAGCACCTCAATTGAGAAAAACTTCTGGCCAGAAAAGTGCTTTTTAAATCCTTCCTTAACATTCATTTGGCAGAGAGCAGGAGGGTGAGAGATGGCATCTTGCTTCTGCAAAGTCCCTGCCAGGGACTAACACACTCCCTCGGCACAAGACCGAAAAAAAAAAAAACCTGGAAAACAGGTGCGGCGTGGGCAGGGACCCTTAGTCGCTGTTTTAGTAAAATGCAGACCTCGGCTTCTGCTGGCTTTTGTGTGTGTGCTAATAATGCTCGGCCTCTAAGGGCGACAGCACCCACCAGGCAGGGGCAGGCCAGGGGAGACTCCAGTCCCTGGATCCACAGAGACCCCCGGCCACATGCCGGCTGAGGCCTCCCCCAGCCCCCCACCACTCCTCAGCCCGGCAGCTCCACACCAAAGAGCAGAAAAACAACCTCCCTCCAAGTTAGGTCATTTTTCACTTGAGTCAGTTTCCCCTTCCCGCAGAGATGTAAAACTTAACAGATTTACAAACAGCCTTCAAGCTGGAAAAACCAAACACAAAAAAATGATGCTCTACTATGCGAAAACGTTGAACCTCGCCCAAATTTAAGGTTTAAGAATTTAAGAATTGTTAAAAACCAGGTGTCTTTTTATGCGGTTCATTAAGCAAGATATTAATTACAAATTTACTTCTACGAGAAGCCAAGAGGGTGAAATATTCCATTAATAATAATGTGTATTGTCAATTTAAAACAGGATAACAGGAGCATTTTTAAAAAGAAAAACAATTTGGTTCATAACATGCGGGAAAGAAATGGCCTTGCTAATTCTGACTTGGGTTTAAATGGCTTTAAATGTATTGATGGATTTAAAAGCATGTGCTTTCCAAATACTGGAAGACTTGGACGGGGAAGTTTTGGATTTAAATGGTTGGCCAAGTTTTCAAACTAACTTAAAAACCAAAGTGAAAATGAGCAAAAGTTTCTTCCCAGCCTCCCTAGCGGCTTGGCACATTCTTCTGGAAACCCCCAGGTGGATTTTGTTCATTAAAGAGCGCCATCCAATTTTAAAGAAAATTAGTAAGAAAAGAAAGAGCGCCAAAATTGAGACGGTTCATTGGTCACTCAGAAAGGGAAAATTAAATTTCAAGGTGCTCCAGGAAGATAAAGATATGAATAAATCGAAGCAGAAAGCACGTTGCAACTCGAGTCCGTCCCCGCCTCCAAAACTGCTGGCAAAACAAAAGCCCCGGGAGCGGATTCAATTTGCTCCTCCCCAGCCTAAGGCCGCAAGGCAAGGTCTGCAAAGTCTCTGGAACCCAGACCTCTTTCCCCCAAAGCCCTACAAGGCAAGGCCTTGCAGCGGGGCGGAAAGCGGGGGTGAGGGCCGAGAAATTCTCACGATTCAGGTGGGCGACCCCAGCTCCAGGGACTGGGTAAACGTAGGTTCGTTATCTTTCTCCGACCCCACCCGAGTGACCCCCCTCGCTGATTTCCCCGCTGACTCGGAGGCAGAACTGGCCCTCTTCCCACCGCCCTCCCCGGGGCACCTGGACCAGGGCGCCCCCGGCGTGGCGGGCCGGCGGGGGTGGGACCCGGCGCCGCTCCTCCGCGAGCCCCGGCTCAGAGCGCAGGAGTCTGCGCCCGCCCTCCGCCACCCGGACACCGAGGTCGTTTCTCGGGTGCATTTGAAAAACCAGGAGACAAAGGGCTCAGGCGCGGGGCCACAGGTGTGCTCCCCGGCCGGAGCTGCGGCGCGGCCGATCCAGGCTGGGGGGCGCGGGAACAGGCCGCCGCCCCCGCCAGGCAACTCAGTCTAGGTAGCAGAAGCCGACGAAGCGGAGCCTTCTCGACCCGGGACCCCAGAGGCCGGGACGCGCAGCCTCTACACAAAAGCCTCCCCCGGTGGCCGAGCTGCCCGGGCGCCGCTGCGGACGGGGTCTCGGGGTGACACGAGTTGGCGATGAGCAGCAGCGCCCGCCGAGTCCACCCCGGCCAGCCCGCAGGCCGGAGCCCCCGCTTCTGTACTGATTTACTTTTGGTTACAGTTAGGGAAGTTGGCTTTGGTGGTCGCAGCCCCGTCCGCCTCACCTCCCATCTGCGGCCCTAGACTAAGGCGACGCCGCGCAAGGGATAGTTCCGGGGTCAGCCGGGACCCCAGCGCCCCGCCGGCAACTTCACTGGCCGGCCGCGGGCGCGTAGGAGCGGCTCCCTCCCCCGGGCGCACGCGTCCACCCCGGTCGGCGCGGCGCGCGCGGGACACGCCGATCCGGCCCCAGCGCGCGCGGGGAATGCGCGCAGGCCCTCGGACTGACCGACCGTCCCATTTCGGGACCTGAGTTTCCCCGTCGGTCAGGGATCCCTCCCGGGCCCAGGGTGCCGGGGTGGGTGGCGGCCCCGGCCCGCGCCCCGCGCGCCCTGGCCGGCCCGGTACCCACCCGTAGCCGTCCGAGTTCTGCTCGGTGACCGTGCAGCGCCGCGAGTAGTACATCCTGCTGGTGCCCCCGCCGCCGCCGCCGCCGCCGCCGCCGCCGACCCCGCCGCAGGTCATCTCGTAGCGCAGGTCGGGGCCGGACTCGGCGCGGGTCATGCGGCCCAGCGTGTTGATGCGCGGGTGCGAGCCTCCGTTGCAGCTCATGTCGGCGGGTACTTGGAGCGCCGCTCAGCTCCGGGGCGGACGCGAGGGCCGGCCGGCTCGGAGAGGGCGAGGGGCTCCCGGGAGAGGCCCCACGCCGGGGCTGAGCTGGGGACGCAGAAGGAGCGCGAGGTCGCGCCTGTCCACTGGGGCCGGCCCGGCCGCTGCGAGCGCGGCAAGCGGGCGGGGGTAGGGCACCGGGGACGGGCCGGGAGCGGGAGCTGCGGCTCGCAGCGCGGCCAGGGCGCAGAGGAGCCGGGCCGCGGGCGGGTGGTGGTGTTGGTCGGCGGGGCCGCGAGTCTCCTCCCCGCTGGCGCCGGGCGCCGAAGCCACACCTGGCCGGCTTCTTCCCAGGGCGGGGTGCGGCCGCCGCGCCTCCCCGCTCCCCCGCGGGTGTCACCGACGCGCCCCGGCCGCCCCTCCCCACCTGCGCCGCCGGCCCGCGGCTCCGCCCTGCGCGCGGGGCCTGAGTAACGACGGGGCGGGGGCCCGGGACCCGAGCGCCTGGGCGCGCGGCAGGCCGAGGGCAGGGCGTGCACGCAGCCCCGAGCTGGAGTGGCGGGGAGGGAGACGGCCCCCGCCACCATTTTTGAGGATTTTACGGTCCCCGGGGCGGAAATAAGCTGAAAAATAGAAGTCATTCGATTGCACAGTTACTTATTAAGCATTTACTTTGATTATCCCTGGAAACGGTGCCGGCCAAGCCTCCTCTAGAAACTATTGAGGAGAGAACGCGTAGATGATGAGGTTTTGTTTGGAGGCTTTTTAAAATTTTCTTTTAGCCTGGTAATTCAGAATACTGAAGAAGTCCGTTTTCCGACGCGTTAAACGAGTCCTTAGCCAGAATCACGACTTTCCGGGGAAGTCTTCACCGTAAATAACTATTTTCTTTGGCATGAAGATAAAGAAGAAAACACTACGGTTTCCACAGGGCATCGTGAAACTATAAATTGCAGTTTCTTTCATTCTGCCTGATGATGATCAGTCATTTTAAACGAGAAATTGCAAAGACTGCCACCCTGAGACCGTTTCCAAATTTTATTAAAAAAAACTCGGGGACCACTCCTGTCTTACGCGCCCCTGGGCACCAGCTCCCTGGACCCATCCTTTTAGAAACAGCTTTTCCCACAAGTCAGGGAGCTTCAGCCTCCCTGAGAGCAGCAAAGAAACCTGGACAGAGAGTGTCCTCTGACTACAGATGAGTAACGCAGAACATTCCAGCAACTTGATTAGGGCCCCTCCCAGTTATTGCCTGAGTTTGACCCACACTGCGGTCTCTGTCACTTTGGAAAAAGTTTTCAATTACTCTGTAATAAACACCATTTAAAGATCTTTATAATAAATACTTGTCATCTCTCTAAATAACAGTTTATTCATTTTCTTATACAATATATTTCTCAAATGTTTATCAACTGAAAAGAACAAAAATCAAACTATATTTGAATGTATATGTGTAAACTGAAAAGAACAAAAATTAAACTATTTGTATGTATGTGTATAAACTGAAAAGAACAAAAATCAAACTGTATTTGTATGTATGTGTATAAACTGAACCTATATTTGAATGTATATGTATAAACGGAAAAGAACAAAAATCAAACTATCTTTGTATGTATATTTGCATGTTGTAAAGAGAATGGAAGTTCTCTAAAGATCCCATTTTATAGAACTCCAAATTTCCCCTCAATTTTTAGGCACAAATCTTTGGCAGCATATCCCTTTCCTCCACCATGAACTGCAGAGTTCACCAGCCTAAGTCCAAGCAGTTAAAGATATCATGCGATAAAAGTCTACCACTGTTAGCACACTCAGTAATTCCCAACATTTTTTCAATTTCCTCTTCTAATAAAGGCAAATGTGATAGTGTTCAAAAGATTTCACAAACACAGATATATAGACAAGAACATTCCCCTGGAGAAGGAAATGGCAACCTGCCCCAGTATTCTTGCCTGGAAAATTTCATGAACAGTGAAGCCTGGCAGACCACAGTCCATGGGGTCGCAAAAGAGTCAGACACAGCTGAGTGAGCACACACACACACACACACTACACATCTCAGGGAGGGCGGGGGGCCGAGGGGGGTCCCTCTGAGAATTCACACTGGGTAGTCCATGGCATAGTGGTAAAGAATCCGCCCGCCGAAGCAGGAGACACGAGAGATGCGGGTTCGATCCAGGGAAGATCCCCTGGAGAAGGGAATGGGAACCCACTGCACTTGCCTGGAGAATCCCATGGACAGAGGAGTCTGGCGGGTTACAGTCTATGGGGTGGCAAAGAGTCGGACACGACTGAGAGACTAACGCGCACCCACACATTTAGAAAGCAGCTATAAAGCATCTACTGTAGGCTCACTGCTGGTCACTCGCTGTAGGATTTCACCTGCAAGAGGAAAACAAATAACTGCAATACAATATTAGGTCTGCTGTTACATGGTATGTCTTCAGAATTTCTGGGGTACAGGAAAGGGGTTAAAAAGTAGCTTCTTTTCTTACAACTAGGTTGCTGAAGTTTAGAATCCAACGTTTGGCACAGTCCTCACTAGCTGACCTGAGTAAGGTCAGCTATTTTTTCCCTTCCACTTGTAGATATGTCCCCTTGTACTGTTAGAGACACATCACTGACAAGTCACTTTCTCTCTAACCGACCTTAAAAATGACCTTGAGGTTAGGAAACAGGCATCAGTACTATCCTGAACATATTTTTTAAATGAAACAGAGCCCCTTGATTTCAATGAGATTAAGTGGAACCATTTACTTGCTCAAAATCCCACGGGAACTGTCTCCTATCTCTTTGAGGATAAATGATAATCCTTTACCACAGTAAAGATTTACAACTTGTGAGTTAAAAATAGCTGATCTTCCTGCCTGCCACAGAAGTAGTATCCTTTTTCTCTTTTTTGACCTCACCATGAGGCTTGAGAGATCTTAGTTCCCTGAGCAGGGATCAAACCCAGATACTGGCAGTAAAAGCGCCAAGTCCTAACCACTGAACCCCCGGGGAATTTCCAGGGAAGTAGGATTTTTTAACAAATTGGAACTACAGAAACTAAGATTGGAATTGTGTATATATATATATATAAAACTATCTTATTATATATATATATATGTATATGAGGAACTAAAAAGCCTCTTGATGAAAGTGAAAGTGGAGAGTGAAAAAGTTGGCTTAAAGCTCAACATTCAGAAAACGAAGATCATGGCATCCGGTCCCATCACTTCATGGGAAATAGATGGGGAAACAGTGGAAACAGTGTCAGACTTTATTTTTTGGGGCTCCAAAATCACTGCAGATGGTGACTGCAGCCATGAAATTAAAAGATGTTTACTCCTTGGAAGAAAAGTTATGTCCAACCTAGATAGCATATTCAAAAGCAGAGACATTACTTTGCCGACTAAGGTCCGTCTAGTCAAGGCTATGGTTTTTCCTGTGGTCATGTATGGATGTGAGAGTTGGACTGTGAAGAAGGCTGAGCGCCGAAGAATTGATGCTTTTGAACTGTGGTGTTGGAGAAGACTCTTGAGAGTCCCTTGGACTGCAAGGAGATCCAACCAGTCCATTCTGAAGGAGATCAGCCCTGGGATTTCTGTGGAAGGATTGATGCTGAAGCTGAAACTTCAGTACTTTGGCCACCTCATGCGAAGAGTTGACTCATTGGAAAAGACTCTGATGCTGGGAGGGATTGGGGGCAGGAGGAGAAGGGGACGACAGAGGATGAGATGGCTGGATGGCATCACTGACTTGATGGACGTGAGTCTGAACTCCGGGAGTTGCTGATGAACAGGGAGGCCTGGCGTGCTGCGATCCATGGGGTCGCAAAGAGTTGGACACAGCTGAGTGACTGAACTGAACTGAATATATATTGAGCTGCCAAGATATCCAACCAGTCCATCCAAAAGGAAATCAGTCCTGAAAGTTCATTGGAAGGACTGATGTTGAAGGTGAAACTCCAATACTTTGGCCACCTGATGCAAAGAACTGACTCATTTGAGAAGACCCTGATGCTGGGAAAGATTGAAGGCAGGGGGAGAAGGGGACGACAGAGGATGAGATGGTTGGATGGCATCAGTGACTCAATGGACATGAGTTTGAGTAAGTTCCGGGAGTTGGTGATGGACAGGGAGGCTTGGCATGCTGTAGTCCTTGGGGTCACAAAGAGTTGAACATGAACTGAACTGAACTGAATATATATTGGAATGCATTTTTTAGGTTAACTTAATAAATGTCCTACAAACAGATTGTACCTTCTTCCCCGCTCCCAGGCTATACGGTAGGTTCTCATTAGTCATCCACTCTATACACAGTAGTGTATATATGTCAATCCAAATGTCCCAATTTATCCCACCTTCCCTTCCCCGCCTTAGTGTCTGTATGTTTGTTCTCTATCTGTGTCTCTATTTTTGCCTTGCAAATAGTTTCATGTGTACTATTTTTTCCCTAGACCCCCATATATATGTGTTAGTATATGATATTTGTTTCTCTCTTTCTGACCACTTTATGCTCTGTGACAGTCTCTGGATCTATCCACATCTGTGCAAATGGCACAGTTTCGTACCTTTTAATGGTTGAGTAATATTTCATTGTATATATGTCCCACATCTTTTTTTATCTAGTCCTCTCTTGATGGATATTTAGGTGACTTCTACATCCTGGCTATTGTGAATAGTGCTGCAATGAACATTTGGGTGCATGTCTCTTTTGGAATTACAGTTTTCTCCAGGTATGTGCCCAGGAATGAGACTGCTGGGTCACACATGTAGCTCTAATTTTTTGTTTTTTACAGAACTTCCTTACTACTCTCCATAGTGGTTGTATCAATTTACACTCCCAACAACAGTGTCAGAAGGTTCTCTTTTCTCCACCCTCTCTAACATTTATTGTTTGTATATTTTTTGATGATGGCCATTCTGATGGATGTGAGATGGTAAGTACCTCATTGTAGTTTTGATTTTCATTTCTCTAATAATTATTGATGTTAAGCATCTTCTCATGTGCCTCTTGGCCATTTGCATGACTTCTTTGTAGAAATGTCTATCTAAGTCTTCTGCCCATTTTTTGATCATTTTTTTAATACTGATCTGCATGAGCTGTTAGTATATTTTGAAGATTAGTCCTTGTCAGTTGCTTCATTTGGAAATATTTTCTCTCATTCTGAGGGTTATCTCTTTGTCTTGTTTATGGTCTCCTTTGCTGTATCAAATCTTTTAAGTTTAATAGGTTCCATTTGTTTATTTTTATGTGTTTCTTTTTATGCCAAAGTAGTCTATAGTAGTCATTAACATTAAACTGCTATGTAATTTGGTCTGTGTGTGTGTGTGTGTGTGTGTGTGTGCATGAGTCTTGTTCTAGTTTAGTATTTGATATTAGGCACTGCCTGAATTTATTCTTTTTTTTTTTAATAGGTAAATTATGGGATTTCTTTCCAAATCAAGTAACATAAGTATAACTCTCTCTTTGCAGAATGGAAATGTAAGATCCAAGGATCTTGCTGACATCAGTTCAGTTGGATAATTTTGTCTCTTTCATTATAATATTTATCTAAGTGCAGTGCACACATTTTTCAAATGCAATAGTTTCATAGTGGAATATAACATCTAAACATGAAAATGTATCAGCTCATTTCTGACATTTCATGAGGTGACTTGGCATAGCAGACACAGCAGCTTAAACCAAAAAACTGCTTCGAGCTGAATGAAGCAACCCATACATATACACTCCCTACACACCTACACGCTTAATTGACTTACCTTCTTTCTCTTACACCAGTTGCCTATATGTGTTGCTTAACTAGTGTGCACCATGTTCCTAAACTGTTTACTTTTCTACACAAAAGTGTTTAATACAGCATTTCAAACATGAATAAGATTGCTGGTTATGAGAATCCAAATAATGAACAAAGGAGAAAGCCTTAAGTAATGAGAATATTTAAATAACAAAACACTTTGAGAGAAAGAGAGAATCAAGTCTAAAGAAATCACATTGTTATATGAGGCAAGGCTACAAAAATAAATGAATTAGTAACAATGAAAACTCTACACATCACAGTTATCATCTCCTTTAAGTGGAATTGAGAAACATTTGCAGTGGATTGAAATTAGCAACTATAAAACTGAGTATGGGAGGATACCATTTTGTAGCATCTGTTCTCAGTTGGCACTATATGAGCAATTTCTGTATCTAAGGAGGTAATTGTCCAAACAACAAATGCTAAATTTCTATTTTAAGCCAATGAAATAAAAAAAAGAAAGAAAAGAAAAAGAAAACTAAGACAATGAGGTGCAATCATTCATCTTCAGAGTCCACCTGATGTCCTTATTTTTAGCGTACCTTTTTCCACTTTAAAGAGCCAGTGTTTTTCTACATCCAGTTCTACCAAGTGACATACAAGATTTTCCTAAAGTACCGTGTGTGTGTTTGTGTGTATAATTCTTTGGTGACCAACCCAACTAGATTTTTCTGATAAAAATTAATATTATTTTTTTATCTTTGGAAAGAAAATATAAATATAATTAAAAGTCATTTCTTACTTTTGAGTGCATTTCCTTCATTGGATGACAAATTTCTTATAGGGGAAGGATTGGATTCTGTTCCTATAGTAAACTATAGATACTTCTCAGCATAGTTGCTCCTTAATTGTTCCTCAGTGAAATTAAAGAGAACAAAGAACTTCTCAAAAGATAATTTTTCTCCCATTTCACAGAATACACTTGTTGGCCTTTCTCAGAGATGAATGTTATTGGGGACTGTCAGCAGTGCCCCCTGGTCAGCTCATCATTTGATTTTCTAATCTCTCACGGATTAAGTAAGTGATTGTAAGTAACTGTGTCTAACTACAGTCAAGAATTCAACACGCTTAACAAAGGAATTTCTTAACTGTTTTCCAAAATATGTATCATCATTTGCTTAATCCACTTCTCTGGCAGTATCTTGGCTTTTCCATTCTTCTAGTTCTCATGTATAAATTCTAATGGCTTTGCCTACCAGTCACATTTCAAATCCATCCATTTTTTTCATCTCCTATTTTTCTATGTGGCTGTCTACTAACACCTTGTGAAGTAAAATTCAAATTTTATGATAAGAAAAATTGAAACATACAAATTCTCTGCCCTTTTATCTCCTCTCCCCCCCACACTGTGCATTGCGTATTTGCATTATGCATTGACCAGACCTCTCCTATCAGCAGAAATACCTGTTCAGCCATAAAGAGCAACATTCTCCTAGCATCAGCAAAACAACTGCTTAAAAGATAACATTACTTTTGGATCTTGTAAGGGGTCACATGACCCACCAGGATGAGGCTTAGATCTAGATCATGTAAAGTGTCCATCTTATGTCATTTGAGGTATAGCTTTCTGTCTCAAGAAACTTACATAACCGTGCCTTGACTTCTAATGGGCAGAACAATTCTCAGAGCTTTCTGAGATGCTTTTCCTGGATTATAATCTTCAAATGTGACTCAAATAAATTGTCCATTTCTTTCTTTCATGAACTGATTAATGTTTCAACAACAATCTCTTAGTTTGTTTCACTAGCATGCCTGAACTTGAAATAACACTGTCTTTTCAATATATGTTGTGCTCATGCCAAGTTACTTCAGTCACGTCTGACCCTTTGCAACCCTGTTGACTATAAGGCACCAGGCTCCTCTGTCCATGGGACTTTCCAGGCAAGAATACTGGAGTGGATTGCCGTGCCCTCCTCCAGGGGATCTTCCTGACCCAGGGATCGACCCAGGTCTGTTACATCTCCTCATTGGCAGGCAGATTTTTAACCACTAGTGCCACCTGGGAAGCAAGTCCAAGCTTAAAATAATTTTGTCTTTTCTATATGAGAGTTCTTTTCTTTAATTAATCTCTCAGTTAGCATTTCTAGTCATCACAAGAGATGCCCTACTATTCTCTAATCAAAATATTTGTGGCTAAATACATGTTTTGAAGAACACTGTAAAATGTCCCTGAGGTTACATTATATGGCCAGAGGAGCAATAAGGAATATTATTTCCCCAGTGGGTAAGGGCATGCTGATGCTCAAAGTTTATTTATTTGCCTTCTGGCTCTGACAGAATCTTGCCCAGAAGTTAAAAACGACATGCTGACTCTGTCGGAACTCAGGTCACAGGGAAATTTGTTGAAATAGCAGTCGTCCACTAATTAGTTCCTCTATACCCATTGTCTTCATTTCGAGCATACTGTGATAAATATATAATTAAAAAAAGTATAATAATATGATAAATATAAAAATAAATGTTGAATTTCAGAGATACCATAAAATTAAGTTCTCTGAGTTCTACAGATAACTTTGAATTAAATATAATTATTTTAACCAATAAATATGATGACTCTGGGAACACAAGGGCATTAGAACTCAAGTTTCATAGAAATGAAATATAAACAAACTCAATAATAATATCTCAAGATACACCATTATGTCATTATCTCTATGACAAAAATAAAGACTACCTCAGAAAGCAGGAGAAAGGTAATGTATAAATGTTAAGAGAAGTAAAAGGTAAATCATATAGATGTATAAATTAAAGAATAAATCCTACATTGAATATTTCCAGTCATAATATTTCCACTGATGTTATTTTACATAATTGAAACATGATGCCTTCCATGTCTATGCCAGAAAGGCACTGATATACTGTTATTTTGAGATTGCATTATTAGAAATGGAAAACAGAAGTGGAAACATTCCAGAGATAAGCAATGTGTCAGCATTTTGTAGGCTAGTTGAAAACAAGAAAAACTGAGCTAAAGATATGTTATAAAATAGCCTTGATCAAATCAGATTTTGGATTTCTTTTGTTTCTACCAAGGAGGTCAAAGTTGATCCTGATCAACTGTATCTTCTTTTTTCTTTAGTAGTTGTCTTAGTCCCTTATGGCTGCTATAGCAGAATACCATAGACAGGGAGCCTTTCAAACACCAAAAATTTATTTCTTAGTGTTTCAAAGGCTGGAAAGTTTAAGAGTAAGGCATCAGCAGGATTGCATTCTGTGAAAGCCCTCTTTCAGGCTGCAGACTACCTCACTGTGTAGTCACATGGTAGCAGGGCTAGGGAGCTCTAAAGGGTCTCTTATAAGGGCATTCATTTCATTTATGAGGGCTCCTTTCCAGAATTAAGCACCCCTCAAAGGCCTCACTTCCTAACACCATTACACTGAGTGTTAGGATTTCAACATAAAAATTTGGTGAGATGCAGACATTGAGACCACAGCATTTCCACCACTGGCCATGCAAAACTCACGTTCCTTCTCACATTCAGAATACATTCATTACATCTGAATAATGCCAAAAGTCCTAATTCATTCTGGCATCATCTAAATCTATATAAACTCAATATTTTCATCATATCTAAATATTTTCTAAATCAGATATGGGTGAGACTCCTGGTATGAACCTGTGAAATCAAAACAAATCATTTGCTTCCAAAATACAATGGTGAGGCAGGCCTAAGGTAAACACTCCTGTGCGAATGGAATTTAGTTTAAATAAATACAAGATTTTCCAGATTTTTTTAGTCCTTCAAATATCAGTTTTCGTAAAAGTGTTTTCCTGAGAAATTGGTGATTTTATCTAGTTTTGCAACTTCATTGCATAAAGTTAAATTGATTGTAAGATCTGTAGGCATGACATCTTTACGTGCTTGATACTGAGAAATACGTCTTCTCTTTGTTTTTTCATTATTCTTAGATTTCTGTGAGGGATTGCTTTGTACCTAGAGGTCAATCTGGAAAGAACTGACTTCACAATATCAAATCTCTCAATCCAGGAGCATGTTCAATTTCCATACATATTTAGTTCTTTAATTTCTCTCTAGTATTTTATATTATCCGTATAGGTGGCTTGCATATCTTTCTTTAGATTACTATTAATGGTAAAATTCTGATGTTCTCAGTGCTTGAAATGACATTATTTATTTTATATATATATATTTTTTTGGAACTCCATTCCAGTTTTATTTAAAAGGGACTGTTCACTATTACTACCTGTGTAAGCTGTAGTATAAGAGCTTTCCTGATATCTCAGTGGTAAAGAATTCACCTGGCGATGCTGGAGAAGCAGGTTCTGTAACTGGGTCAGGAATATCCCTTGCAGAAAAAAATGGCAACCCACTCCAGTATTCTTGCCTGGGAAATCCTAGGGACAGAGGAGCCTGGCGGGCTGCAGTCCATGGGGTTGCAAAAGAGTTGGACGCTACTTAGTGACTAAAAAACAAGGAAGCTGTAGTACGAAGTCTCAAATTAGAACCTTCCATTTGTATCTCTTTGATTGTAGTTCTGTGAGAAAGTATCTTTAGATACTACAACCAATATCTTCATTCTCATTTCAGCATATGTGTACTGCAATAGAAGGGCAGAAGTAACAGCATCAGCAGCGAGCTGAGACATCCAAATAAAAGAGATAAATCACAGCAGGGCTTTATTCTTGAGCACAAAACCACGTGTGGAGAATCTTCACTTTGAAGGCGAGAGCTGACTGGAGTTGGGCATTTCCTTCTCCTTAGTTAGGCTCTGATGTTACCCCCAGCAAGTTAGACTGTGGTTAACTACTTTCTCCCTAGGGCAGGCCTCATTAAGAACACAGTGCCCTGGCAAATTTCAAAATTGTTCCTTTCCCCCTTCCTCTGTGGGAAACAAGGGGGGAGTTTTCTTTGATATGAAAGAAACTGATCCAGCCTCCCGAAGTAAACCTCACAAAATTGCAGGGGACCCCCTGTGATCAGGCCCTGCTGGAGAGTTTAGATCTCAGATTTGAGCACACTAGGCCTCAGGTGATTTATCCACGTCAGCTTTCCTACTCTGGCCCTGTTCCTGCAGTGGTTTCCATTCATGAGTCCCTCTGGCAGACCATGACTCCCTCTCTTGACCATTTCTCCAACCTTGAGGATGGTGATTTACCTTGTATTCTCAGCTCTCTTATGGATCTTGGAATAGTTGTTGCCTTTTCAATTTGTTCAGTTTTTTTATTTGCTGTTAGGCATGTCTATTTTTATTTGGATATTTAGAAATAATGTCTAAAGTGCTGCGATGAACAAAATTTGAGTGTATTAATTTTACTCTGGTCAGGTAGCCCTGGGTATCATGGTTAATTTTTATTAAATTAATGAAATGTAATTCTTGTAATGGTTTAACAGAATATCTTAGATAATTACTGATTTTTTAGAGCTTATATTAGGAAGCTCTATAACTATCAGACCTTTGGTAACATCCACATTAGATCGGGTACCAATAGAATCCTCAATATGACTATAGTTGGATTAAAATGAGTGATTATTGTGTTGTTCTTCTTCCACTTTGAGTATGCAGTGTTAAGTCAATACTGAAAAAATATATTCCTCAGAGTTTTTTATACTGAGTCTTACTGATGACATTGAATACAAGTCTCTGTATACAGATATTTAGAAAGGGCGATAAGGAACAAACAAGCTCAGAAAATGTAAGGGAAATCTGTTTAGTTATCAGGTTAGGAATTTTAAAAATGGTATGGACTGATAAGGAAAACTGCTGAAATAGTTGTGAGAATACCTCTATAATTTCATTTATTACATATAGACCACAGTATACAAGATTGAATGCAATTGTAGTTTGAGTAACATTTTTATTTTTGCTTTTCCTCAGTATCTAATTTTGATGGCCTTCTTAGTCTTTATTTTTTTAAAAAAACTGAACATTTTAATTTTAATAGGTGAAACATATAGACTTTACTAAAACTCAAAATATAGGATTTCATAAAGTAGAAAGTATCCCTTTTACCTAGACTTCCAGTGCCAGTTCCTGTCTCTTATACACATCTAGATGTGTATAAGAGACAGATATAATTCTCATATATTATTTCCAGAGATCTTTATGACAAAAAATTTTATATGTTGATTTTACCAAAAAGTAAGTATAATTTCATGCAAAGTGTATTTTTCTCTCTAATGTGAAAGGCATTTATTAAATTGATTGAAGAATTGAAATTATTTTCAAAAGTGTTTTGTTGACAACTCAAGTTATTTTAGTTTCAGACTATATCTGTAAATGAAGATGTAATTATCATGCATAATTATTATTATTCAAATTGATGCTTCTTAAGCAAGACGAGATTTATTTATTGTCTTGACAAACAAAAAGTCTGGATATAGAAACACTCCAATGCAGTTTAATTCAAGATTGAATAATATCCTCAGACTTCTAGATTATTTCCATCTTTCTACTATATTATCTCAGTATATCAATTTCCACCTGTTTCTATGCTTGCAAGAAGTTAAAGTAGTTCTAGATGTCTTATGCACAGACAGTAATATCTAGGCAAGACCAAGACTACTTATTGTGTTTCCCCCTTTAATAATAAGAAGACTTTTAATGAAATATTTTCCTCCTTAGCACATAAGATATTATTGTTCAGAATATTGCACATGCTCACCAATAAACTACTAACAGTAAGGGTAGTTTCAGTGATGTAAACAAACACACTTTTACTACGTAATTATGTTGTAGGAAAGCTAGCACACAAATAAATTGAGGTGTCTTCTCATGAAAGGGAAGTGTAGAATAACTGACAGTGTGTTCTATATTGGCTGAGATCACTCAATTATTCAGAAAAAAGAAAACAATTTTTGATTAATGATGAAAAAAAATAGAGTAAATGTTTAAATAAAAGATCTGGGGGAAGTGGTTTTGGGGAAGTGAAAGTATAGTGAGTGGTTATGTCTTCATTAATCATTCAGTATGATATATATATTAGTCAACCCAGGCTGCTATAACAAAATACCATAAACTGTGTACTTAAACAACAGAAATTTAATTTATCACAGTTCTGGAGGCTGGAAGTCCAAGATCAAGGTGCCAGCTAATTTGGTTTCTGAAAAGGATGCTTGTCATACCTTGCAGACTATTGCCTTCTCCTTGAGTCAAAACATGGCCTTTCTTCAGTGTTCTTACAGGAAGAGAGAAAATAGGTTCTCTGATGTTTAAGTACAATAATTCTCTTGGATGAGGGCCCCCACCTTATGACCTCATTTAACTTTAATTATATTTTTATAGGTAAAATGGTCTCATCTCCAAATATAGTGACAGTGTGGGGTTAGGGTTTCAACATATGGATTTTGGCGAGACACAGTGAGTCCATAACCATATATTCCTATTAATAGGAATATGTAATTTTAGGAGATAATGACTGGCATATAGACTGCTAAACAAAGATGAGCAACTAATGCAAAACATTTTTCTAAAACTTAGTGGGAAAAGTCTCCACTCATGAATTAATGCTTAAAAGGTAACTTTGAAAAGCTCTCACTAGCAAACATTACCATAAAATCTTTGGTAATGATGATCTGGTGCTTCCGGCAGTAGTAAGTGATTTAGACAGTGAGCTAGTAATACTTTCAATTTACCCTTTGACTGGTTTTATCACCCAAACAAAAAAAGGGTATGCTGCCCTGCAGCAGAGTAACTTGGTTTTGCTTCTGTAGACATTTGAAGCTGTAGTTCTTAGATACACGGTCAGGAAAAGGAGAGATTCTGTGAGGATTTCTAGATCATTGCCTATTTCTCTGGAAAATGGGCTTTAACTTCTTATCAATTTGGTTCAGACAGAATGACACCCTTGAGACATAGCTCACACTGCCCTTTGATTATGTTGAGTGTTTGGTTGTGTTCTTTTTAAGCTATGTTGGACTAGAAACCATTCTGTCAAATGGTAAGCCAATGAAAAATGGAGAACCAAAACCCAAGGTAATACTGCTTTCCCATAGAAATAGGCACAGCTTCAAAATTTGGAGCATTAGAAAGGACAGTTGCTAGATAGTATTTTGTGGTTTTTTACATTCTCGCTTCTAAAGGAGTGATGAAAAAGTCTTCTGTAGCCCATGAATCATAATGGGAAAGCATGAAATTAAAATAAAGCATAAGGATAACTAGATAAAAAGACACTATTGAAACAGTTGATGAAAAATCATACTCTTGAAAATAATGGTTTTATAATCCTGGCAGAGATAGGCGCTGGTTAGCAGGTCCCTGCGATTCACAGCTCATAATACAAAAGCTTTTCCACAGAGCGGACAGACTTCAGTTTTAAGCCAATTCGAATGGTTCTAATTTTCACTTTGGGAAATAACAAATTATTTTATTTCTTAAACTGAAAAAGCCCTAAGTTACTTTTTTTTTAATTTTTATTTTTCCCCCATCTGCCTTAACCCTCTCACACAAGATAACTATCTCAATATGAAGGGAGAAAGTGATATATGTGCAGTACAAATGATAATATATCACATAATTTATATGAAAATCAGCCTTCTTCTTCAATGTGAAATGAATTGAACCTTCTTTTATAGCAGCTTAAAATGTGCTATTTTATATTCTGAAAAGTCTTTGTTTCTTGAATAATGTTATAGGTTTTATAAATATAACTAAAAACTTGATAAAAGTTAGAAAAATAGAATATTATTTGAAAAATCTATGAACTATATTTGGATTGCTTCTTTATAAACTATAGTAACAGAAAATTAGCCCACATCTTGCAAAATGTGTCCCTCATATGTAATTTTTTTTTCCTCTAAAAGTAGGCATGTCTGCAAAGTATTGAAGTGTTATTTGTGTAGAGTATGCTTTATTGGGGAGACATCTTTAATTTTTATAGTTTGGTATGATTATTATACAAATACATCCACCTCTAAGAATCTCAAGATAGTGTGAAGGAAGTTACCAATATATAGTATATAAATGTAATGAATCCTTATTTAGTTGCTTTATTCTACGCAGTTTTTATCTAATGCCCTTTCTTGTTCAAGCAGCTCATCCAGGGGACCACATTGCATTTATTTGTCATGTGTCCATAGGTTATTATTTGTTGTTAATGGTTTCTCAGATGTGTTTTGTTTTTAATGACCTTGACAGTTTTGAGGGGTATTGGTTGAATACTTTTTAGAATGGCCTTCTGCTAGAAATTTTCTGATGCTTTTCTCATGGCTGGATTGTAGTTAGGGGGTTGTTATTGGAATACTATCACAAGGTAGAGGGCCATTTTTATCCCATCAGATCAAGAGTACAAAATATCAGCATGGTATATCACTGTTGATGTTGACTTTGGTCATCTGGCTGAGGTGGTGTGCAAAGTTATTGCCTTCCATCCTTCTCCTAGTGTGCATGTATGTATAAATATTTCTATATGTTAACATTGGTAGCTATATTAAACTAATATAGTTTATACTAATGTTTATACTAATGTCTCCAACGCTAATCCATTATCACATGAATCATTCTAGCTTCTTACTTGTATCTACCCATTCCCTCTTCAACGGTGAGAAAACTGGTTTCTACCATTCATCATGCATGTATCCAATTGTTCAGCTGTGGTGTACTTATGCAGTAGTATTAAGGTTTTTCCCCATAATACTTGGGAATACAACTGTATCAACTGAAGTACAGTCCTTATGTGCAGTCACTTGAATCCTCGTTCTCACAGACTCCGTTCATTTCCACAGTCACTTAGGTAAGGATCTTTTCCTCCATGCCCTTCCCGGAGGTTATCCTACACTTTCCATCACAGTTTGATTCCCTTGTCACAGACTGCATTCCTTCCTGGGATCTGCAATCTGTTTCCATGAGCTTTCCCTTACTTTTTATACATTAAAGGTTTACTCTTTGTATTACACATTTATACGAATCTGAAGAATGCATAGGTTACTCTCAACCATTAAATAGCATAAAAAAATAATTTCTCTGTGCTTCCTCTGCTCAAAACTTTTCTTCTATCCCCAAATCCCAGGCTACCACAAAATTTTTTCCTGCCTCCTTAGTTTTGCCTTTTTCAGAATGTCATATATTGGGGATCATATATATATATATATATATATATTTTTTTTTTTTTAATCAGCCATAGGTATACATATCCCCTCCCTTTTGAAACTCCCTCCCATCTCCCTCCCCATTCCACCCCTCTAGGTGATACAGAGCCCCTGTTTGAATTTCCTGAGATAAACAGCAAATTCCCATTGGCTATCTATTTTACATATGGTAATGTAAGTTTCCATGTTACTCTTTCCATCCACCTCACCCTCTCCTCCCCTCTCCCCATGTTGTAAGTCTATTCTCTATGTCTGTTTCTCCACTGTTGCCCTGCAAATAAATCCTTCATTGCCATTTTTCTAGATTCCATATATATGTGTTCAGTTCAGTTCAGTTCAGTCGCTCAGTCATGTCTGACTCTTTGCGACCCTATGAACCGCAGCACACCAGGCCTCCCTGTCCATCACCAGCTCCCGGAGTTTACTCAGAACCATGTCCATCAAGTCCATGACGCCATCCAGCCATCTCATCCTCTGTCATCCCCTTTTCCTCCTGCCCCCAATTCCTCCCAGTATCAGAGTCTTTTCCAATGAGTCAACTCTTTGCATGAGGTGGCCAAAGTACTGGAGTTTCAGCTTTAGCATCATTCCTTCCAAAGAAATCCCAGGGTTGATCTCCTTCAGAATGGACTGGTTGGATCTCCTTGCAGTCCAAGGGACTCTCAAGAGTCTTTTATCACTGGAAGATCTGTTAGAATATACATTTCTAGTCATAGATCTTTTGAATAAATGTATGCAATTTTAAAAGAAAAACATAGCCTTTGTACCTGGTTTTGAAAATAAAAGTGAGGTCCTTTAATACTTGAGTCTTAAAAGTCTGATATTTATCAGTATGCGAAAAATAATTATACCTCAATTCATCTGTGCAGCACTTATAGTTTTTTATTTTAAAAACTGTTTAAAAATATAGTAACATAAAGTGCACCCTTTAAACTGTTGTTACGTGTGTAGTTCAGAGGCTGTTAGTACATTCACAAAGGTGTTCGGCCATCACCGCCATCCATCTCCAGAATTCTCCCATCTTCTCACACAGAGATGGTCCTCATCCATGGAAAACAAACTTATGGTTACCAAAGGGGAAGGAGGGGGAACAAATTAGGAGTATAACGTGGGTGACAGAGCATGAGACGGTTGGATGGCATCACCGGTTCAACGGACCTGGGTTTGAGCAGGTCCGAGAGATCGTGAACACAGGGAAGCCTGGTGGACTGGGGTCGCAAAGAGTTGGACACTTAGCAACGGAACAACAACAACAACAATTGGATTAACAGATAACACACTACTATACATAAAACAGATAAGCAACAGGATTCACTGCATAGCACAG
>SJYT01026376.1:227780-262733 GCA_006410635.1 Cephalophus harveyi | reverse complement strand
TGAAGATCTTTTTTGTACAGTTCTTCTGTGTATTCTTGCCACCTCTTCTTAATATCTTCTGCTTCTGTTAGGTCCATACCATTTCTGTCCTTTATCGAGCCCATCTTTGCATGAAATGTTCCCTTGGTATCTCTAATTTTCTTGAAGAGATCTCTAGTCTTTCCCATTCTGTTCTTTTCCTCTATTTCTTTGCATTGATCACTGAAGAAGGCTTTCTTATCTTTTCTTGCTATTCTTTGGAACTCTGCATTCAGGTGCCTATATCTTTCCTTTTCTCCTTTGCTTTTCACCTCTCTTCTTTTCACAGCTATTTGTAAGGCCTCCCCAGACAGCCATTTTGCTTTTTTGCATTTCTTTTCCATGGGGATGGTCTTGATCCCTGTCTCCTGTACAACGTCACGAACCTCATTCCATAGTTCATCAGGCACTCTATCTATCAGATCTAGGCCCTTAAATCTATTCCTCACTTCCACTGTATAATCATAAGGAACTTTATTTAGGTCATACCTGAATGGTCTAGCGGTTTTCCCTACTTTCTTCAATTTGAGTCTGAATTTGGTAATAAGGAGTTCATGATCTGAGCCACAGTCAGCTCCTGGTCTTGTTTTTGTTGACTGTATAGAGCTTCTCCATGTTTGGCTGCATAGAATTTTTTTTGCAAATCTTATATCTGGAAAGAGACTTGAATTTAGAACATATAAAGAACTCCTACATTTCAGTAACAAGAGGACAGCTCATTAAAAAAGCAAGGGGTGGACAGGGCAAAGTTTATGAAGACGTTTCTTCAAAGAAGACATACAAAGCCGATAAGCAGATAGGAAAGATGCTCAGCATCATTTGCTATCAGGGACATGCAAATCAAAACGTAGTGAGATCTGGCTCTGGGACAGTTGTAATCAAAGAGGCAGATGAGAGTAAGAGTGATAAAGAATGTGGAAAATCAGGAACCCACATACCCTTCAGGAATGTAAAATGGTTCAGCCACTTTGGAAAAGAGTCTGGCAGTTCCTCCAAAGGTTCAACACAGAGTTACCACATCAGCAATTCCACCCTGACCTAATAGAAACAAAACATGTCCATACAAGAACCTGTACACAGATGTTCACAGCAGTATTATTCACAAAAGCCAGAAAGTGAAAACAACCCAAAAGTCCATCAGCTGATAAATAAACAAAATATGGCATATGCATACCAAGGAATTTATTAGCCACTATCAGATATCGTCTGCTTAGTCACTCAGTCGCGTCTGATTCTTCGTGACCCCATGGACTATAGCCCACCAGGCTCCTCTGTCCATGGGATTCTTCTCCAGGCAAGAATGCTGGAGTGGGTTGCCATGTTCTTCTCCAAGGGATCTTCCCAACTCAGGGATCAAACCCAGGTCTCCCGTAATGCAGGAAGATTCTTTACCATCTGAGCTACCAGGGAAGCCCAAGAATACTAGAGTAGGGGCATATCCCTTCTCCAGGGGATCTTCCAGACGCAAGAATCAAACTGGGGTCTCCTGCACTGCGGGCAGATTCTTTACCAGCTGAGCTACCAGGGAAGCCCACAGTCAGATACAAGATTTGCAAAATTTTTCTCCATTTTGTGTCTTGTCTTTTCTCTTCGCCAACGGTGTTGTCAAGGGTGCGGGGAGAGGGGCAAAACATGAGACCTGTGAGTTCAGCTTTATTTGGCGCCTTATTGAGGACTATAGCCCGGGAGGCAGCCTCTCTGATAGCTCTGAGGCCCTGCTCTGAAGAGGTGGGGGAGGAGTCAGTGCATATATGTCTCTGGTGAAGCGGCACGTCCAATCGAGCGCGCATCTCGGGGGAAAGTTGCTGCTAGTCCCGGGGAGCAGGTGTCTGTTCATGCCTTTAGTGCTTTCCTAGGTAAGAGACGATGTAAGAAGCTGGGTTAATCAAATCTCCTCCTGAAAGTACCTAACTATCTGAAGGCCTGTTCTGCCAGGTTCTCCCAGAGCCAGAGGGCCTCATTCCTGATCTTCACTCTGAATCCCAGATGACCTGACCCTTATAGAGCTGGATGGTGAGTGACATTCTTTAGTTGACAAAGCCCTTTGAAGCACAAAAGTTTTAATCTTGATGAAGTTTCAGATTACCTGTTTTTCCCTTGATTGCCCATGTGTGAAATATCTAAGAAATCATTGCTCCCAGCCAAGATCATGAAGATTTAGCCCACTGTTTTCATCTAAGAGTGTTATAATTTTTGCTTTTACATTTAAGTCTTGGATTCGCTTTGAGCTAATTTCTTAGAATTTGAGATAAGCGTCCAATTTCATTTGCATGTGGCTATCCAGTTGTTCCAGCACTGTTTGTTGAAAAGTCTATCCTTTCCCCATTTAATGGATTTTGCATCCTTGCCAAAATCAGTTGGCTGTAATTGTGAAGGTTCATTTCTAGACTCTTAATTCGACCCCATTAATATAAAGGACTATACTTGGGCCAGTATTGCACTATCTTGATCCCTGTAGCCTTGTAGTAGGTCTTGAAACCAGGAATGTGAATCTTCCAAATTTGTTCTTCATCTACAAGATTGTTTTAGATATGATTCTGGGTTCCTTGTGTGTTGGAGAAGGAAATGGCAACCCACTCCAGTACTCTTGCCTGGAAAATCCCACAGACGGAGGAGCCTGGTAGGCTACAGTCCATGGGGTCGCAAAGAGTCGGACACGACTGAGTGACTTCACTTCACTTCACTTCATTTCACTTCCTTGTGTGTATGGATTTTGGATTAGACAGTTAGTTTATACCCCGGTTCAATTCCTGAGTCAGGAAGACCCACTGGAGAAGGGATAGGCTACCCACTCCAGTATTGTTGGGCTTCCCTGTGGCTCAGATGGTAAAGAATCCACCTGCAATGCGGGAGACCTGGGCTCGATCCCTGGGTTGGGAAGTTACCCTGGAGAAGGGAAGGGCTACCCACTCCAGTGTTCTGGCCTGGAGAATTCCATGAACTATCCATGGGGTTGCAAAGAGCTGGACATGGCTGAGTGACTATCATTTATACAAAGAAGCCAGCGGGAATTCTAATAGGGATCGCATTGGATCTATAGGTCTGTTTGGGAATTACTGCCCTGTTAACAATATTATTCTGATCCATGAATGTAATATGTGTTTCCATTTAATTTTTCTACTCTAATTTCTTTCAACAATGTATTGAAGTTTTCAGAGCATACTATTTTGCACTTTCTTTATTAAATGTATTCTGATGTGTTTTATTCTTTTTGATGTTACTGTAAATGAATTGTTTTAATTTTATTTTCAGACTATTCACTGCTAGTGTATAGAAATATAATTGATTTCTGTATGTTGATCTTGTGTCTTGAAACCTGGTGAACTCATTTAGTAGTTCTAATAACTAATTTAGTTAATAATGTAGTTCAGTGAATAGTAGATTACTTAGGATCTTCTACAAAGAAGGTTATGTCATCTGCAAATAGAGTTAATGTTACTCCTTCCTTTTCAATATGGATACCTGTTTTTCTTGCCAAATTGCCCTGGCTAGAGACCCCTGTAAAATGTGGAATAGAAGTCATGAGGATGGACATCCTTGTTTTGCTCCTGATCTCAGGGGAAAGCATCCAACTTCCACCACTAAATGTGATATTCTGTTGTTTCGTCGCTCAGTCGTGTCTGACTTTTTGCAGCCCCATGAACTGCAATCAGGGTCTGCAATCCTGCACACCAGGATTCCCTGTCCTTCACTATCTTGCATTATTGGGATATATCCTACTCAGTCATGGAGGATAGTCCTTTTCATATGTCACTGGATTTGGTTTGCTAGTAATTAATGGAGGATTTTTGCATGGATACTCATGAGATATTGGTCTGTAGTTTCCTTGTGGTAGGTTTGTCTGGTTTTGGTATCAGGGTATTACTGGGCTGTAATCCAATCAGTCCATCCTAAAGGATCCAACCAGTCCATCCTAAAGGAAATCAGTCCTGAACATTCATTGGAAGGGCTGATGCTGAAGCTGAAACTCCAATACTTTGGCCACCTGATGTGAAGAACTGATTCATTGGAAAAGACCCCGATGCTAGGAAAGGTTGAAGGCGGGAGGAGAAGGGGACGACACAGGATGAGATGGTTGGATGGCATCTCCGACTCAATGGACATGAGTTTGAGTAAACTCCGGGAGTTGATGATGGACAGGGAGGCCTGGCGTACTGCAGCCCATGGGGTCGCAAAGAGTCGGACACGACTGAGCAACTGAACTGAACTGGACGGATTACTGGCCTCAGAATGTGTTGCCTAATGTTCCCTTCTCTTTGATATTTGTTGGGGGAAGGTAAAGAATTTATAAAGAATAGGTATTAATTCTTCTTTAAATGTTTGGTACTCCACCAGTGAAGCCATCTGGAACTGGGCTTTCCTTGTGGGAAGTTTTTATAATATCAAGTGCTTATATCTATTCAGCTTTCCTGTTTCTTCTACGGTCAGTTTTGATAGCTTGTATCTTCCTATGAATTTCTCCATTTCATCTAAGTTGCCTAATTTTATCAGCATACACTTTTTCATAGTATTTAAATGCTATCTTTAAACTTTTCATTTTCTGTTCATTTCTGATTATAGAAATCCAATTTATTTTTGTATATTGACTTGTAATCCTCTCTTATTAAATTGTCTAATAATTTACCTATAACATCTCTGTAAGTTGAGACATATACAATTCCATTTCATGTAGATAAAGACAAATCCATTGCTGCATTTCCAAACCCTGTGATTTCCTTAATTTTATTGCCTTATTACATTGGCTAGGACCCCCAGTCCATCTTTGTCTAGCTGCCAATCTTAAGAGAAACTCTTTTAGCATTTCACAAATAAATATGAATCTTCTGCAGATTTTTTGGTGGATATCTTTCAAAAAATTAAGGAATTTCTTTATATTCTTAGTTTTCTTAGAGTTCATGAGTGGATATTGGACTTTACCAAGTGCTTTTTCTACATTCATTAAAATAATCATATTTTTCTCCCCTAAACTGTTAATTTACCAAATGATGTTTCAGTTTATAAAACTACCTTGCAGTTTGGTTGCTTATTTCACTTAGAATTTTTGCATCTATGTTCATGAGTGAGATTTGCCTATAATTTTTCTTTCTTATATTATCCTTTTCCCTTTTTTATATCAAGTTAAACTGGTTTTGCAAAGCAAGCTGGGCCATCTTCCCTTTTTTCTCTCTCTGGAAGGCTTTGTGTAAGGATAGCATTGTTTTTCCTTAAATGTGAGCTATAATTCTCTGGTGGAGCCATCTGGTCCTGGAGTCTTCTTTGTGGGTAAGTTTTCAGTTACAGATTCAGATTTTCCCTTTCTTTTTGTGCCAGTTTTGGAGCATTGTCTTCTTTCTATAAATTTATCCATTTCACGTAAAATTTCACATTGAATTGTCACAGTTGTCTCCATAGTAGCCTCTATTTAGTTTCCCATAGCTTCCCTGGTGGCCCAGGGGCAAAGAATTCACCTGCCAATGCAGGAGATGCCATCCCTGGGTCGGGAAGATCCCCTGGAGAAGGAAATGGCAACCCCCTCCAATATTCTTGCCTGGGAAATCCCATGAACGGAGGAGCCTGGCGGGCTATAGTCCCCGGGGTCGCAAAAGAGTTAGACACGACTGAGCGACTAAACAATAGCAACAAAGGTTCTGCAACAACTTCTCACAGACTGGGGTCCTTAAACCAACACAAATTTATTCTTGTACAGTCCAGAGGCCAGAAGACCAAAGTGGGTTACACTGGGCTTACGTCAAGGTGTCAGCAGGGCACGCTCCGGCCAGGCCTTGTAACCAGCAGGTCCTGTGCCAGTGTGCTGGCATCTTCATCCACCACGATGCTTCTCATGCGTCCCGACACGTGGAGATGGCAGGATCAAGATCCAAGGTGGTCTCCACTGGGCACAGGAGGAGGGGAGAAGGAAAGAAAGAGACTCATCAACTGGAACAGTTAAGCTCTCTGCTACGCTGAGCTGCCCAGTCGTGTCTGACTCTTTGTGACCCCGTGGACTGTAGCCCACCAGGCTCCTCGGTCCGTGGGATTCTCCAGGCCAGAATTCTGGAGTGGGCTGCCATGTCCTTCTCCAGGGCTCGAACCCAGCTCTCCCGCACTGAAGGCAGATTCTTTACTGACTGAGCCACCAGGAAGCCCCAGTTCAGCAACAGGGGAGCATTTTCCAGTGTGAATTCTGAGACATCGTAAGCCTGCAAGAAGTTCAGAGGGAAGAAGCGGAGCCCATATTCTAATGGATCAGTCTGGGAGAATGTAAACTGACCGTCCTCTGACGTTCTTAATGAACACTGGCACTCTGAGGGTTTTGAAAAGAATTTTGGGGGTGAGGGAGGAGGAGGCAGGGGAAGGAGTGAACTGTACTCACTCCACTGTTTCCTGGACTTAATTGCTTCAGAAGCCTGTTCCCTCCCGACACCTGTCTACAGCCCAGGAAACTAAAATTTTTTTAGTGTGCAGACTGGAAAGTGGATTCTTTCTACCTTATTAGGAAGTGCTGGAGTTGGAGAAAGGAAGTGATAAAAATATAGGCAGAAATTCATGAATATGAAACAGGAAAACAATAATGTTAAATCAATAGCTGATTCTTTAAAAATAAATAATACAGTAGTCAATCTCTGACCAATCTAATCATTACAAAAAGGAAAATAGATTAAAAAGAAGAAAAAGGACATTATAGTTACAGAGAGGATTTTCAAAGCCTGAGAATGCCAGCACAGTTTTATGCTGATAAGTCTGAAAATCTCCATGAAATGGACAGTTTTCTGTTGAAGTCCCTAAAAAGGATTTAAGTAGAAGTAAGCTGGAATTAAAATGCCATTTATCATCTCCGTTACCTAATACCGGGAATCCCAGCCAATTAAGTTTAACGAGAAAATAAATCAGTAGGTGATGTTCTCAGTGAAGAGACAGACCTTCTCATCAGTCCAGGGGATGCCAATTTTACTGGAACCCCAGAAGCAAGAAACTACTAGAATCATGAATAATTGAGAGTTGTTGCCTTTAAGTAGAAAAAGAGGGTAAAATTCAGTAAGACTCAGACAGAGAATGGAAGGTGAATGCGATGCAGTTAAGCCAAGCAATGACAAGAAAGGCACAAGACCCAGGTAAAGGGAAACCCAAGGGACTTCCCTGCTGGTCCAGCGGTTCAGACCCTTTCACTGGGTTCGAGCCCTGGTTGGGGAACGAAGACCCCACATGCCACATGGTGCGGCCTAAGGCGGGGAAAGACCTCAGTATAAAAAATAAAGGGAAGCCCGAATCTTCACCATGGAGCTTGGCCGGGCGCAATGTGAGCAGCAAGGTGCAGGGTGTTGGGGATGCCCTCATTCCCAGGTGACCTTGTACTCCGTAGGGCCCTGAGATGTAGCTGCCTTAGATATGAACTCAGTTGGTATGAACATACTTATCGTGTATGGGTTTATGTAGCAAAACATCTGAAAGGGACACATAAAATTCAAACAGTGCATAGAAGCCTTGGTGCTGTGGTTTAGTGCTAAGTCGTGTCCGACTCTTGCAACCCCATGGACTATAGCCCTCCAGGCTCCTCTGTCCATGGGATTCTCCAGGCAAGAATACTAGAGTGGGTTGCCATTTCCTTCTCCAGGGGATCTTCCCAACCCAGGAATCGAACCCAGGTCTCTTGCATTGCAGGCAGAATCTTTTTTTTTTTTTTTTGTCTTTCAAAATATTTATTTCAGGTAGAAACTAGGAAGACAATCACATATAAAATAGTTCCATAAAAAACTCTGACAAATACACTCATCTGGTCATTAAAACATAAAAACCTGAAAATAATATTACATTACGTACTTCCACTGAAAACAGTGTTTTATTATTTAAGTAAAAAGCCCAAAGCAGTCCCCGACTGAGCTACAAGGGAAGCCTCATAGAAGGCTTCAGTTCAGTTCAGTCACTCAGTCGTGTCCGACTCTTTGCGACCCCATGAACAGCAGCACATCAGGCCTCCCTGTCTATCACAACCTCCCAGAGTTCACCCAAACTCATGTCCATTGAGTTGGTGATGCCATCCAACCATCTCATCCTCTGTCGTCCCCTTCTCCTCCTGCCCTCAATCTTTCCCAGCATCAGGGTCTTTTCAAATGAGTCAGCTCTTTGCATCAGGTGACCAAAGTATTGGAGTTTCAGCTTCAACATCAGTCCTTCCAATGAACACTCAGGACTGATCTCCTTTAGGATGGACTGGTTGGATCTCCTTGCAGTCTAAGGGACTCTCAAGAGTCTTCTCCAACACCACAGTTCAAAAGCATCAATTCTTCAGTGCTCAGCTTTCTTTAAAGTCCAACTCTCACATCCATACATGACCTCTGGAAAAAACATAGCCTTGACTAGACGGACCTTTGCTGACAAAGTAATGTCTCTGCTTTTTAATATGCTATCTAGGTTGGTCATAACTTTCCTTCCAAGGAGTAAGCGTCTTTTAATTTCATTCAGTGCTCAGCTTTCTTTAAAGTCCAACTCTCACATCCATACATGACCTCTGGAAAAAACATAGCCTTGACTAGACGGACCTTTGCTGACAAAGTAATGTCTCTGCTTTTTAATATGCTATCTAGGTTGGTCATAACTTTCCTTCCAAGGAGTAAGCGTCTTTTAATTTCAAGGCTGCAATCACCATCTGCAGTGATTTTGAAGCCCCAAAAAATAAAGTCAGCCACTGTTTCCCCATCCATTTGCCATGAAGTGATGGGACCAGATGCCATGATCTTATAGACGGCTTACCTTGTGTTTTACCCTGTATAGTTTGCAATGTTTAATTTTTTATACATATACATTATTTTGTACTTAATTTTATTTAAAACTGATCTCTTTCATTTTATTGTTTCCTTTATACTCTACTTACACTCTATACTCTATTTTCTAATTTTCTACAATGATCATGTATTATTTTTATAAAATGGAACAAACCAATAGACATTATGGAAAGTTAAGTTTGTGAGAAATAAAGAGTGGGTATGAGGGTCTTCCCTGGTGGGCCAGTGGTTAAGAATCCATCTTGCAATGCAGGAGATGCATATTCAATCCCTGGTGGGTGAACTAAGATCCCACATGCAGTGGAACAACTAAGCCTGGGTACCCCAACCAAGACCCAATGCAGCCAAGTAAATAAATATTTAGAAAAACAATTTTTAAGTGGATATCAATACATTTTTTGAAAAGTTACACTGGTGAGGGAAAATGTGCTCTATCAACAACTTTAAATCAAAAACACATACGAATCATGAGTAAAAGAAGCTATTTTCCTTTCTCTTCTTTTTTTTAAAAAGCCAAGTCAGTCCAATGTCTAGGAGTTAAATATATGAAAGCCCTAGGGAGTGTCTCTTGGACTCCTCAGGAAATAACCATCTGTCCTCTCCTCTGTCCCCTAGCTTCTGTGTGCCTGCTCGGTTGTGTCCAACTCTTTGTGGCCCCATGGACTGTAGACCCCTGGCCAGGGTCCTCTGTATGGAATTCTCCCAGCGAGAATACTGCAGTGGGTTGGCATTTCCTCCTCCAGGGGATCTTTCTGGAAACCCCAGCGGGTTTCCAGACGCATCTCCTGCGTCTTCTGCATTGGCAGGTGGATTCTTTACTGTTATGCCACCTGGGAAGAACCCCAGAGCTTTTACCAAACACTTACGCCTACTATTCACCTCTCTTATCATATTATGTTCTTCTGCTGGTCAGAGACTATCTTCTCTTTTAAGCTGTTCAAATAAATTTTCTTCTAACATTTCATGCTTATGTATTCTCTAACAGAATTTTAAAATATTCTGTATTCTAAAGGGAAAAAGAGGAAGCTATTGGGCCACTAGTAAGGGTGAGGTTTACAGAGTGTTCATTTTTTCAACTCAATGCTTTCAGTACAGGTGAGTTCATAACGTGTTCTTTAATCCAATGTAATTGATTATTGATTGACTAATGGCAATGCGTGTGAGCAGGAAACTTGCATCCAAGTAGAAATAAAAATGAATTTATGTTTTCCTATAATCTTCTGGGAAAAAAACAATTAAAATGTTTTATGAGTTTGAATATATGTTCAACAAAATAGAAAACATAACTTAAAAAAAAAAAAAAAGCCAAGTAGGTTCAGGGTGTCAGAAATGGCAAGAGAACACCATACTCAACCTAATGATGAGGAAAAGCTGATAATCTCCAAAATCACAATTTTTCTTGAGCCCATGAGAGAGCTCAGATCATAAGGAAATGAAGGAATGGGGATTCTATACAGTGGCAACCTCTCTGTGCAAAGATGGGGACATCAGTTTCTCCACCTTCTGCAAAGCATGGAGGAAAGGGTATCACAAAAACAGGTCAGGAGAGGGACGGAATTCCCTGGTGGTCCAGGGGCTGAGACTGTGCACTCCCAGTCCACGGGGGCCTGGGCTTGATCCCTGGTCAGGGAACCAGACCTCACCTGCTGCAACTAAAGATCCTGTATGCCACAACTACGACCCAGAGCAGCCAAATTAATACATTTTAAAAAGACAGCTCAGGAGAAAAGAGCTGACACGTTAATAAATTCTCAAATTCTCACGAGCTAGTGTGACCACTTGGAAGGACCGGGGGCCCTACACACTGTGGACGCCCCATTCACAGCTCTTTCCCATGGACCCTGACTTGGTGCCCACGACGGACAGTGGGGGCAGGACAGGAGGCCAGAGAAAGCTGTGCTCCTCTTGATACGCAAACCTTCAAGACCACCTTCGCCTCCTGTACCAGAGTAGGAAGTTCTCCCTACAGCACCACCTAGGGAAGACCCACTGCTTCTGGAGAAGCAAAGGGCACCTTCCACCTTGAAGTGAAGTGAAGTGAAGTCGCTCAGTCGTGTCCGACTCTTTGCGACCCCATGGGCTGCAGCCTACCAGACTCCACTGTCCATGGGATTTTCCAGGCAAGAGTCCTGGAGTGGATTGCCATTTCCTTCTCCAGGGGATCTTCCCAACCCAAGGATCGAACCTGGGTCTTCCACATTGTAGACAGATGCTTTACCATCTGAGCCACCAGGGAAGTCCACCTTCCACCTTACAAACTGTGAAAAGGAAGAGTGAATGCCACCCAGAGGAAGCAGACGGCAGGGAATAATCAAGATAAAAGCAGACGGAGACGCCGTGAGGAAAAGGGACCCTCCTGCTCTGNCCATCTGAGCCACCAGGGAAGTCCACCTTCCACCTTACAAACTGTGAAAAGGAAGAGTGAATGCCACCCAGAGGAAGCAGACGGCAGGGAATAATCAAGATAAAAGCAGACGGAGACGCCGTGAGGAAAAGGGACCCTCCTGCTCTGTCGGTGGCGGTGTTAGCTGGTGCAGCCACCATAGAGAAAGTACGGAGGGTCCTCAGAAAACTACAATACCCTGTGATCAGGCAATCCCACCCCTGGGCATCTGTCTGGACAAAACTATATTTCAAAAAGATACACACACACCTATATTCATAGCAGCACTATGCACAATAGGCAAGACATGGGAGAAAACTAGATATCCATCAACACACAAGTAGCTAAAGAAGCGTACATACTTCCTTGGCATATATAAACAATGGAATATTACTCAGCCATAAAAAGAACAAAACAATGCATTTGCAGTGACGTGGATAGACCTAGAGATTAATACACTAAGTGAAGTAAGTCAGAAAGAGAAAGGCAATACTATCAGTTCAGTTCAGTCGCTCAGTCGTGTCCGACTTTCTCTGCTTTTGAATATGCTATCTAGGTTGGACATAACTTTTCTTCCAAGGAGTAAGCGACAATACTATATGGTATCATTTATTTGTAGAATCTGAAATATGACACAAGCATGCCTACCTATGAAACAGAAACAGAATCCGGGATATAAAGAATAGATTGGTGGTCGCCAAGGAAGTAGGGGAGTGGAGGAGGGATGGATGGGGGGTTCGGGATTAGCAGATACAAGCTGTTACATATAGAATGGAGAAACAGCAAGGCTCTGTTGCTCAGAAACTATATTCAGTATCCGGTGATAAACTATAATGGAAAAAAATATGAAAAAGAATATATATGTGTGTGTGTGTGTGTGTGTGTGCCTGAGTCACTTTGCTATAGAGCAGAGATTAACATGGCAGTGTAGATCAACTGTACTTCAATTTAAAAAAAAAGAAAGCAAAGAGCAGAAATCAATGATATGGAAAACAGAAACGTGGAGTAAATCAATGAAATAAAAAATGGTAGTTTGCAAAGATCAGTAAAGCTGATAAACATCTAATCAGAATGTTTTAAAAAAAGACACAATATTATGCAATAGAAGGGGGAAAACACTCAAGATGCTATAGATTTCAATAAGGAATATTATCAACAATGTTATGAAGTAAATTTGCTCACTTGGATAAAATAGACACATTCCAAAAAAGACACACACTACAAAGTTCACTAAAGATGAAACAGATGACTGACCAGTCCCATCGAATTCCTAAAGAAACTGAACTCACTAACTAACACTTGATCGTTGTTCAGTCATTAAATTGTGTCGGACTCCTTGCGACCCCAGGGACTGCAGCACACCAGGCTTCCCTGTTCTTCACCAACTCCTGGAGTTTGCTCAGATTCATGTCCATTGAGTTGGTGATGCTATCCAACTATCTAGTCCTCTGCCACCTACTTCTCCTTTTGCCCTCAATCTTCCCAGCATCAGGGTCTTTTCCAATGAGCTCTTCACATCAGGTGGCCAAAGTATTGGAGTTTCAGCTCCAGCATCAGTCCATCCAATGAATATTCAGGACTGATCTCCTTTAGGATGGACTGGTTGGATCTCCTTGCAGTCAAAGGGACTCTCAAGAGTCTTCTCCAACAGCACAGTCCAAAAGCATCAATTCTTTGATGCTCAGCCATCTTTATGGTCAACTCCAGATCCACATGGTATTACTTCATAAAACAATTGAGGAAGAAATAATCTAATCTTACATAAACTCTTCCAGAAAACAGAGAGGAAGAGCTCCTAATCTTTCATGAGGTGAGCATAAACCCTAATAATAGAGACGTTGCAGAAAAGAAAATGACAGCCCAATATCCCTATCAATAACAAACACAAAAAGTACTTTAAAATATTAGCAAAGCAAATGCACCACTTTATAAAAAGGATAATACTCGATTACCACGTTGTGTTTATCCTGAGAATGTGGGTTGGTTTTGCTTCTGAAAATCAGTCAGTTTAATTCACCATGTTAACAGGATGAAAGAGAAAAAATATGATTGTTTAAACTGCAGAAAAAGCACTGAACAGAATTCAACATCTATTCATGATTTTTTTTTAAAAAAGAACTCTCACAAAGGAGGGATGGATGAAAAGCTCATGAATCTGTTAAAAGGTATGTATAAGAAACCTACTACTTAGCATTACAGCTAATATGAAATATCCTCAGTGTTCCTCCGGGTCAGAAATAACACGAGACTGTTCAATCCATGACTTCTGTCTAACACTGTATTAGAAAGCCCTGCTGCTGCTGCTGCTAAGTCACTTCAGTCGTGTCCGACTCTGTGCAACCCCAGAGACGGCAGCCCACCAGGCTCCCCCGTCCCTGGGATTCTCCAGGCAAGAACACTGGAGTGGGTTGCCATTTCCTTCTCCAGTGCATGAAAGTGAAAAGTGAAAGTGAAGTCGCTCAGTCGTGTCCGACCCTCAGCGACCCCATGGACTGCAGACTTCCAGGCTTCTCCATCCATGGGGTTTGCCAGGCAAGAGTACTGGAGTGGGTTGCCATTGCCTTCTCCGATTAGAAAGCCCTAGACAGTGTGAAAGGTGAGAAAAAAATAAAAGACATCCAGAATGAAAAGACAAACACAAACTCTCTTTATTCACAGACAATCTGATCGTGAGTGTAGAAAATCCTGAAAAGGTTGGGGATAACTACCAGAACTAATGCATGAATTTAGCAAAGTCACAGAATAAAAGCAAATATAAAAATGAGTTTGGGTTTTATACATTAGCAACAAACAATTACAAAATTAATTTTATGTAATTCCATTTAAAATATTACCAAGAATCATAAAATCCTTAGGAATAAGTTCACAAAAGACGTATAAGGACATTAACTGCCAAACTGCTGAGAAAAATTAAAGAAATTCTAAACAAAGTGAGCAATAAACCATATTCATGTATTGGAAGCCTCGACATTATTAAAATGTCAGTTTCCAACCACTTAAATCTGTAGATTCAATTCCTTTCCAATCAGAGCCCCAGCGGGTTTCCTTAATAGAAATTGATGAAATGATTATAAAATTTATATAGAATTGCAAAGGACCTAAAATAGAACTATGATAATGGAAATGCTCTCCTGAGCATTTAAAATGTGGTTATTGTATCCAAGGAACTAAATCTTCCGTTTTACTTAATTTTAATAAATTTAAATAGTCACATGTGTCTAGTGACTTACTAACTGGAGCGCACAGACGTAGGCTTCCCACGGGGATCTTGAAAAGGAAGAACGCCAGGGCAGCATTTATACATCCTGAGTTCAAAGCTTACTACAAAGTCACAGTAATCAAGATGGCATGGTGCCGGCACGGGAGTAGACAAATAGATTTATGAAAAAGGAGTCCAGAAGTAGACAAATTCTATTTGGTCTTTTGACTTAAACAGTCACCAAAGCAATCCAATGGACACATAGAGTCTTTCAACAAATTATTCTAAAGCAATTAGATATCCATATGGTGGGGGGACAAATTTCAATTCCATCTCATATCGCTGATAAAATATTTATTTGAGATGAATCAGAACCTACATGTAAAAGTTAAAACTGGAAAAGAATCTTAAAAAATAGATATATACATAGATATAGATAACTGTATCACTTTGCTATACACCTGAAATAAACATAGCGTTGTAAATCAACTGTATTTCAATAAAAAATTTTAAGTTAAAATCATAATTTTTTGAAAGGAATTACAGGACACTTTGTGTCTTGTGGATTGACAAAAATTCTTAAGACTGGGGAGGAGCACTAGGGAATTTTCTGGGTGGTGATGTGCTATACATTGATAGGGGCTTGGATAACAGTGACCCATTAGATGGCTGGATGGTGGATGCATTTTTCGAAAGTCCTCAGATGGTATTTTTAAAACTGATGGTTTCAGGACTTTCCTGGTGGGTCCAGTGGTTAAGATTCCATGCTTCCAAGGCAGGGGCCGAGAGTTCAATCGCTTGTCGGGGAACCAAGATCCCAGTGGCACTCAGAGTGGCAAAAAAAAAAAAAATTGATGATGATTTCATTATAGGTGAATTAATCCTCCTCCCACAGATAAAAAATTAACTGTAACAAATATTGAAGTCTAGTGTGTGACCTGCATGCTAAGTGTTTAGGAGTGAAGTATACTAGTGTTTTTCACTTACTTTGCTATGCATTAAAAGTAAGATATTGAGGATGGATGGAAGAATGGATGGACATGTAATGAAGAAAATTTAGCATAGTGTTCATTGTAGAATGTAACTGATGGATATTTGGATGTTTATGGTACATTTTTTTTCAACTTTTTTGTATGTATGTATATCTTTCATAAAACATCAGGAGGGAAACTACATTCATGGCTAGCAAAGATAGGCTCAGAATCATTTGAATTCAGGTAAACATAAAGAAAAATTGTTATGGGATACTCTTACTCACCAACCAGAATAGCTGAAATTAAAATGACTGAAAACAGCGAGTAAAGAGAGGAAGCCAGACCAACGAGAACTCACACACGCAAATGTAAAGTGGTGCAACCATCCTGGAGGCAGTTTGGCAGTTTCTTATAAAGAGATACAGCATACCTACGAGCTAGCAGTTCAGCTCCTGGTATTCACCCAAGAGAAATGCAAACAAGTACACAAGAAGGCTTATCTAGGGATGTTCATAGCAACTTTATTTGTATTTGCCCGACCTGGAAATAGCCTAGATGTCCATTAACAGATGAATGGTGAAACAGCTAGGGTCCACCTACAGAGTGAAGTGGACTGTTAATCAGCAATAATAAGTAATGAACAACCAATACGTGCACCACCACTGTGGTGCTGGAGAAGGCTCTTGAGGGTCCCTTGCACAGCAAGGGGATCAAACCAGTCAATCCTAAAGGAAACCATTCCTGAATGTTCCTTAGAAGGACTGTGCTGAAGCTGAAGTGCCATTCCTTTGGCCACCTGATGTAAAGAGCCGACTCATTAGAACAGACCCTGATGCTGGGAAAGATTAAAGGCAAAAGGAAAAAGTGGCGGCAGAGGATGGGATGACTGGATGACATCACTGATTCAATGGATACAAATTTGAGCAAACTCTGGGAGACAGTGAAGGACTGGGAAGCCTGGTGTGCTGTGGTACATGGGGTCACAAAGAGTCAGACAAAACAGCAACTGAACAGAAATAAGTACCAACATGGATGGATGTTAAAACACCCTTGTTAGATCGCCACGGGAAGAAAGAGCCACCTCTAAGGACCATTGGTAGAAGCCTTTATTGGGCGATCGCTCTCGGGCAGAGCTCCCCAAAGTGGGCAAGCGGGGAAGGGAGTCTGCAAAGAGTGAGGGGTAGGCCTGGGGTTTTATATCCAGAGTTCGCGCGTTAACCAGTTTTCCCTTCTATTGGGTAGTTTGTACGGGCTGCCACGGGGATTGGTGGTTGAGGGCCCCATGTCGGTTCCTGATTGGGCCAGGTCATGACGCCAGTCTCCTTCGAAAGGTTGATCCGCCCCCGGTTCCTGATTGGGCCTCAGCCGGGCTTGAGGACTTTCCGCGGGACTTTCCTTTGGGACACGTCCGACTTTCCGTTGGGACACACCCGACCTCTCAACCCTAATAACAAGAGACGCTTAAAATACAAGAGAGTGCATGCTTCATGAATCCATTGATAGGAAATTCCAGAACAGTCAAAGCGAATCTACGGGCACAGATATTAAAACAGTGGTTGCCCAGCAGGCGTGGAGAGAGAGCGACTGGCAGACGGCACCCGGGAACTTTCGGGAGCGATGGATATGCTCCGCAAATTGATTTAGAGGGTGGTGACATGAGCACACACATTTGTCAAAACACACCCAAGTATGCACTTAAATTCTGCTCACTTCACTGTATGTAAATTAGATCTTAACTTTTTTTTTTTTAATGGAGCCAGTCTGGGAAGAACAGCTACACAAATTATATACCTCCATGTGAGGAAATATTATGAAGTGGTTACTTTGTTTTCAAATAACCTTTGTAACAGTGTGATAAAATGTGTATTGTATTAAGTCAACTTTATGGAGAATGCAGAAGCGTTATTCAGTGTAATTTGAAGTTGGAAAAAAAAATAGTTCCTTGAGTCTCAGACACTATTGATTTTAAGACTACACAGGGATTTGCATAATAACTTTTCCTCTTCAGCACCACAGTCAGGCTTGAGTCCAAGCCCCCTTCTCTCTTTTCCTTGTGGCTCTGCTGAGTCGCAAGCCCTTGTAGAGACCATCTTGGACCCTACCTGCCCCCTCCCTCGTATCAGGTACACATGGGTTTGTTGTTCTCATCCCCCGCAGCAAGGAGGAGGACTCCACAGGGGTCAATGTGTCCTCTGTCTTGCTCACCCTTGCATCTTCAGTTTCTAGCACCGTCTCTGGCAGACAGCAGATACACAGCAGTGTGTTATCTGGTCCTTTGCTCATTCAAATTCCAAAGGTTCTTCTAAACCCTTCCGGGCAGCCAGCATGCAAAGGGCGGAGCCTCTCTGACACACTGTTTTTCGTGCCCTAAAGCTCCTGTAGGGTTGAGAATACCAGATATTTCTCTGCTTTTCCCGTTTAGTTACTTCATAGCTTTGTGGGGCTTTCATCCTTTTAGTGAATTAAGTTGAACTGGTTTATTGAGGCATCTCAACTCATTGGGAATAGAAATACCAACAATTTTATTTCTTCCAAACTCCAGTCCAGAGGGATCTATCAAACCCCTTCCCACGAGGTGTGAGGTTCCTGAGTGATATCCTGGCCACCTTCCAAGGTTTTCTTGTCATTTTTCTCTGTAGAACGGGTGCTTGTTAAAACTAAGCCATCTGCCTGCGTGTGGGGGACTAAGTCGTTCAGTCGTGTCCGGCTTTTGCGATCCCATGGACTGTAGCACCCCAGGCCCCTCTGTCCGTGGAATTCTCCAGGCAAGAATACTGGAGTGGGTTGCCATTTCCTCCTCTATAGGATCATCCCAATCTAGGAATCGAACCTGCATCTCCTGCGACTCCCTCATTTCAGGCGGATTCTTCACCACTAACACCACCTGGGAAGTACTTCTGGGGAGTATTCGGCTCAAATACAGTTCTGGGTGTGTCTCGTCCCCTCTCCCCAGGGTTAGCCAGAGCTCTCCGTGACCCCAGAGGCTCTGGAGGGACTAAGCTGGTCTCTTGGCTTCACTCTTCACCTCCCCAGGCCACACTGGCCCCTGTGCAGGGCCGCTCAGGCGAGGAGGACTCAGGGCTCCCGGGGACACTGCGGCCTCTCCGTGGCCCCCACTCGGCGCTGAGTGGCCGGGGGGCTCACCCCTCCTCTGACCACCCGTCCCGCTCCCCGCCCCCACTCGCCACTGCTGGGCGACCACCACCCAGTCACGCTCCAGGCCCCAGGCCTGCAGCCTGGTGGGCCCCACAGCCTGGTGGGTCCCACTCTGGGGGGCCCTGGCAGCGCTCCTCCAAACCGCGGATGGGAGCCTCTGTCCTGCGGGCCTGCCCCCTCACCGAGTGTTTTCCAAGGTCGCCTGGACCGTCAGCAGGGATCCAAGGGTTGAAGGAGGAACACAGGCCAGCCCTCCCGCTGGCATTTCTGCACGTCACCAAGCCCCCGCTGGGCTGGAGAGGAGGCTGGGGAGCATGGGCTGGCTTTTTGCCCAGTGAGTGAGTGAGTGAAAGTCGCTCAGTCGTGTCTGACTCTTGACTGTCCATGGGATTCTCCAGGCCGGAACACTGGAGTGGGGAGCCTCCCCCTTCTCCAGGGGATCTTCCCAACCCAGGGATCGAACCCAGGTGTCCCGCATTGCAGGCGGATCCTTCACCAGCTGAGCCACCAGGGAAGAAAAGAAAACTTGGCGAAGAAGCCGCCAGCCTACCAGCGCCCCGTGTTTAGGGCCGGTAGGGTGACCCAGCCAGGCCGTCCACACAGGTGTGGGGCTTGGCAGCCGCTCTCCAAGTTCAGAACACGGGCTTTCCCTCTCGTGTGTGATCCTGGCTCCACCAGGGAGAGCCCAGCTCGACACCCCTGGACAGTGCATGCCTAGAGGTGACCGTCACGTTTCTTGACAGCAAGAGGCTTCAGCGGAGGCCGGGAGCCTGAGGCGGCCGCTGGAAACTCACCGGCGATGACAGAGGCCTCCGGTCTTTGAGACTGCTCAGATAAGATCTGAGAGAGTCAGCAGTCTCTCTGCTGGTTTAAATGTGCTGCTTGAAGTGTGACCGGCAGGTTTCTGGGGACACAATACCATTTGGGGGGCTTCCCTGGTGGCTCAGAGGTTAAAGTGTCTGCTTGCAATGTGGGAGACCTGGGTTCAATCCCTGGGTCAGGAAGATCCCCTGGAGAAGGAAATAGCAACCCACTCCAGTATTCTTGCCTGGAGAAGGAAATAGCAACCCACTTCAGTATTCTTGCCTGGAGAATCCCATGGATGGAGGAGCCTGGTGGGCTATAGTCCATGGGGTCGCAAAGAGTCGGACATGACTGAGCGACTTCACTTTCACTTTCAATACCATTTGGAATCCAAAACCCTTCCCAGCTACCTCCAGAGGTTCCGGAACCCAGGGAAGGTCCACAGAAAGAGGCAGGCTGGCCCTTGTAAACCTCTCAGGACCAGCCGTTCAGGGACAGCCAGCACTCCAGATACTTCCAAACAGAAGATGCTTCAGCACACAGCAGGCTAACCACTAGGGCATAGACTTTTATCCCAACCCCAAACCAGCCGCCAGTCGGAGAGGAATGTTGGTTGAAATGCCCCGGGCAGGGCCTTCCGTGGGCAGAAAGAGCAGAGGCCACCCACCCCCCAGGGCGCTGGCCTGCACGGGCTGGGCAGCCCCGCGCCAGTCCTGGAGGTGGAGCAAAATTTAGAATTCATTTTTATGTTCATGTGGCGATAACAGCCAAGAAAACCAGAAGGGGCAGATACCCCATTAGGCGGGAGCACAAAGTATAACCCAAAATCACTTTCAGGTTTTGCTTAATTCTGGCTGGGCTGGATACCCCACTGCTGCGTGAACTTTTCTCCTCTAGTTGTGGCCCGGGACGGCTCCTCTGCGACGCAGCGCACAGGCTTGTCTCGCCGCAGTGGCTCCGGCCGCTGCAGAACACGAGCTCTAGGGTGCACGGGCTCCGTGGCTGTGGCCCCCAGGCTCCAGCGCACAGGCTCAGTAGCGGTGGTGCACGGCTTCAGCTGCTCTGCGGCAGGGGGATCTTCCCAGGCCGCGTGGCCAACGCACGTCTCTTGCACTGGCAGGTGGATTCTTTACCCCTGAGCCACCTGGGAAGCCCCGAAGTCAGTTTTTAAAAGGAGGTTCTGGGGGAAGAAAATGGATCATCAGATATTGGGAAAGTTGGCCCTCTGATAGGTAAGGTTTTCAGATGGGATGAAGAAACACATGAATGAAGGAGAGAATGAAGTTAAAATAGATGAGAAAAGATGAGCTCAGGTTATTGGTTTAAACACTGAGAAGTCAGATCTTCACCTCACACTACAAACCAAACGAATTCCAGAAATGTCTTTATTAATTCTAGAGGGAAACAAAGACCTTAAGTTTAAAGCAGCGAAGGAACCACAAAGAAGAGGTGGAGGTGTCTGCAGGACAAACTGTTCTGTCTCTTCTTGGACCAGAGGTTCTCAAAGTGGGCAGGACCTCTTCCAGGCCTGGGAAGTAGTCCTGTTTTCATAATGTTACCAAAATATCTGGGCCTTTTCCACCCCTGCTGTCTCCTGAGTGTACAGTGGAATTTTCCAGAGACTACATGATAGGTGATCTTGCAAAAGATGAAGAGCAGGGGCAGGTCTGAGGCTGTCTTCTATTAAGCCAGACATGAAAGAAATTTGAAAACCATGAAAGAATTTAGTGAAAACTTCCCCGCCAGCCCCCCCTCCCCTTTTTCTTTAAGAAAACAGTTTTCTTTAAAATATGCTGTTTATGTAGTCAGGTAATGAGTTTATCTTCTAAATAGCCTTTAGAAACATTCTCCATCTTAATTTGCAATATGGTATACTGATAAACAAAACCTTCATTAGAAGCTCTGGGGTCCTAAAGGATTTTGAATGGTGTGAAGGGATTCTGGGGCCAAAAGGCCTGTGGGCAGTCCTGGGTCTTTAAGTGCTTCGGTGGGGCCCCAGCACTCAGCACATCCATCCACGTAACAGTCCCACGAACATTTATGGCGTACCTACTGTGTGTCCTGACACACTGTTACAGGTGCAGTGATACAGCCATCACCAAAAGGGACAAATGTAAGCGCCTGCATTGTGTTAGTCTGGTGGGCACAGGGCCCAGTGAAGGGACAGACTGGCTAGTATCAGGTTAAAATCAGTCATAAAAAGCTGGAAACACGTGCAGCGAGTACAACACACAGCGGGTTAATATCTTTAATATGCAACGAGCTTATACAAACTCATCAAACGCCAGTAGGTAAGGGCAGAGGACACGACAACGCACAAAAGAAATGCAGCTGCTTAGCGGGAAAGATGTTCTCGTTTGCCAGAAATTAAAAAAAAAGAAATGCAAACTAAAATACAATGCTATCTTTCCATGACCAGATTAGCAAATATTTAACCGGATGAGAACACTCAGTGCTGGCAAGATGGTAGATGGGCACATTTATCCTTGCTGGTGGCCGTATGGACACAAACATTTCTGGAAACCATTTGTCAACACGTAATCAGAGCCTTGAAGGTTCTCATATTCTTTAATTCCATCATCCCCCCTCTGAGGACCTATCCTAAGGAAATAACTTGAATAGGGGAAAGCTTTACGCACAAAGATCATCGATTTCCAATGGTGAAAAATCAGTAAGAGCATTGGTGATCAACCATCGGCACTGCCTGATGGCGGAGTACGCAGCCACTTCAAAATGAACTGAGAAAGATGCCCGTGACGAAAGTGAGAACAGTTACACAGTACCGTGTTACAGAAGCTAGCATCCCAACGTTAAAACAAAAGCAGAGGAACCGCGACTGCGGTGAGGGGAGACTGGAAGGAGAAACAGCAAAACGTTAAAATCGTACATCTTTCTACTCTTCTATTTTCCAAAATTTCTATAATGTGTAGGTTGACTTTGATAATGAAACCAACTAGTACGTGGTTACTTATGAAAAGGAGTTAGTGGTGCGGCAGCGAGGGGCCAGCACTAAGTACCCCCCCTCATCTACTGCGTCTGTGCTGTGCCCGCCACGCTCAACACGGGGGGCCCCACGACTATACCAGAGTCATCAGCTCTGTCCACCCGCGGTGGGTGACGGATTTCCCTAAACCCCAACCCTCTCCCCACATGGCCAAGCTTCCGTTGCCTTCTCCAGAGTCCAGCTGTCTTCATCTCTAAGCCCCTAACCTAAGGCTTCTCAAGTAGAGGAGGTCCAGGCTCCCCGCTCTGGCTGCAAGACGGACAGGACCTCTGCCAAGTTCTCTCTTCCTGCCCAAACTCCAGCCCTGGAAGCGGGCTGGGCCGTGTGTGCTCTTACACTCACTGGGCTGCTCCCTTAAAGTAATCTAAGCACCTGCCCAGCCCTCCCCCCATCTGTTCATCCTCCTAAAGGCCAGAATCGTGGTCCAGCAGGTGGTTCTGTCCCTCTTGACAACAGCAGCTTGCGCATCAGAAAAAGTCTTACCTGCACTTCACACGGCCTTTTGGGCTGTGTCACAACTCACTCATTACATACTCACCTGGGGCCAGGGACACGGGTCTTGGTCTTTCCCCAGAAGTCACCGAAATGCTCTGGGACATTATGTTAATCCCAAGGTCGCGCAACACAGCAGGCCAGAGGTCACCCCTCCTAACTCTGATCTCAAACGGTGCCCTGCTACACTACGCATCTCCCTCACCAGACGGGGCAACGGGGAGACCAAGCAACAGTCACAAGGCAGTCCAAGTACCGTGAACCCCATGAAAACACAAAACCTTCCCTCACATGCACGGTTAACACTACTAACTGCCCTGCCCTTTTATAAATCAACATCTGTTCTCTTAAATTTAGAGAAAGTATAACCCCCACATATGTACAGAGCAGCTCTCCTCCGCCACTGCCTTCTCCAGCTTGAACCCCTCAGCCACGTGATCTTGCTCTGGGCGCCATGGAGCGTGGGTGTCCTCTCCAGCTGGGGATGAGGGTGTCTTCCACTAGAGCCACCGGGGGCTCCCACCGCGGGGCTTCTTCCAAATCCAACCCCAAGCCTCACATCCACTCCGGTTTCCAAGGTTGCAGGAGGCAATCAAGAAGGCCATGGACATCCAACAGCACCAGTCCCCAACCTGTAACCGTGAGCACCAACGGCTTGCCACATCACCAAGCCAAGCGAAGCCGGGGCAGCAGCCAGGGCTGGGCACAAGGACCCACATGCAGAGGGCGGGCCTCAGCCTAGCGAGGTGCAGCGGCTGAAACAAGGCGCGGATGCAAACGTGGTAGGACTTCTGAGTGCCACCTGGGCAGACCCCAAGGTTGGCAAACAGCTCCTGCCCTGCTCCCGGGCGGGGTCTCCAGCCTTGGCTGGGCTGGGCCACGTGGAAACCTTCAAGGTGCCAGCCAGCCCTGCAGGCCCCCTCTCCTGTGGGGGCCACCATACCCCTTCAGCTGTGGGCACCTCTACTTGGCAGGCAGGCAGAAGAGAGCAAGAAGTGCAAGTGGTCTGAGCACGCTCCTCACTGGAGAGTCCATGTCCCCCTGAAGAGTGGCCCCCTGTGTCTCCCCCACTTCATGCTTAATGAGCACCATGGTCCCGCCTGAACAGTCTGGCTGGAATCTAGGGGGGTCTGAAGCCTATGTTCAGGCAGTGGTTCAGCAGGGCAATTGGGCTAACAGAGTTTACGATGAGGGGTGGCCGTGGTCCGTGAACTCCAGCAGCCACGGAACTACCTTGACCTTGCAGGCAGTGGACTTTCAGGAACACAGTCACTCTCCCCAGCATCATCGAATTGCTCAGGAGGGCGTGGGTCGTAGGAGACAACCTCTGGAGGTCCCAAGATGCAGGCTTGTAGCGGGGAGCAGAGGTTATCCTCCTGAAGTCAGGCCGGGACCGATAAACCCAGGGAAGGATGGCCCATTTCTCCACTGCCTGGGGGCAGGGCATCATTGGTATCGAATAAGGCAGGAGCAACCCAGGTCAAAGGGCCTGGCCAACCCTCCTTTAGAAAGTGACTCTGGGCGTCCCCGGGAGAAAGCACAAGGCCACCCCCACTCGGAGGCATGGCTCTGACTCTCGGAATCAGGACCCGAGTGCCAGCCCTACACTGTCACCACCTGAAGATCTGGGCAGCCCGCTACTCTTCTCCTTTGCAAATGCCAGCACCGCCCCGGCTGGGGTCAGACAGGCAGACACCCCCTCGCCTTAAGGGCTCCATGATGTGTCCAGGGGAGCTGGGGCTCCCAGCCCTGAGTCCAGGTTTTCTGGGACAGAGGCTAGACGTCTGATGGACGGCCCAGGCCTGGGGAGGGCATGCTACCGAGGCTTTGGAGACCTAGAGACCGTGTGTGTGGCTCCAGGAGCTGAGGAGAAGGCCACATGCCCCTGCGTGGAGAAGGGAACAGGTCTCAAGCCAGACAGGCCCACCTCCACGTGCGGGGGGCAGAGAGAAGAGGGGGCTACACACCACCACTGACTCCCACGGGGGACTAGGGCAGCAGAGTAAGCCTCTCAAGCCCACCCCTCAGCCTGCCAGGGGAACTCAGGCACAGATGGACTCGCATGTGGAACTGCCCAGTGATTCCAGTCACACTGACCTTCTGAGCAGGCGAGTTCCAGATTCCCCCCAACCCTGGTGCTATCAAAACACTGGCAGCTAAAGCCAGGCACTGATGGGGGGGTGGCCTCTGGGGGCACTCCCCTAAGACTGCACTACCCGTCTTCTCAGGGGCAGCAATGGGGCACAGTGACTGCCTGCTTCTGTGCAGAGTGAAGCTGGCCCCCCGAGGACCCTGGAAACTCACTCCCGGCCGAGATCACTAGGACACAGACAGCAGAGATGAGGCCCCGACCTGCTACGCCGGGTCCTGGAGGGGCCGGCAGGACTCCAGACTCCCCTCTCCAGGTCAAGCCACCTGCCTGGCCAAAGAGGCTTCTTTTTGGCACCAGCAAGCTCATCACTGAGAACAGGGCGATCAGGTGGGGAACTGCCCCAGGGCCTGCAGAGGGTGGGGGAGCTGCATCTGTGAACCTGGTCAGGCTGGGGAAACACGTCAGCCCAAATGGTCCCAAGTGTACTGTGAGCGAGACTGACCGAGCAGCAGAGCTGAGGCCACTAGAAGAGCTGGAACTGCAAGCAAGAGAAAGGAAACATGCAGTGGAGGTCCCAAGCGAGCACGCGATGCCAGGAAGCAGGGTGGGTCACAGGGCGCCCGAGAGTGATGACGGGAGGTGTCTTCATGGAGCAGGTCTGCAGAGGCAGGAAGGGACGTCTTCAAACAAGGTGATGCTGTGGTATGGACATTTCTTCTACGCAGCAAAGTGGGTATGCTACCTGGATGGCTGCAGATGCGACCAGGATGATGGCCGATTCCTAAAGGTTCCGAGCTCGGGTCGGTAGGGCCGGGGTTGGACTGGTCCCATTGGAGGCTGGGTGCACCGGGCAGGGCGCGGTGCCGGCGGCGGCCAGCTGGCGGCAGAGGGTCTGCCGTTCCCGCATGGCTCGACTGGAGGCCGAAGTTTTTCTGATCTGCGCGCGCCGGGCATGCCGCAGCGGAGACTTGTACGTTCTCCGCAACTCGGCCAGGAATCCCTGATAGTTGTTTCGTAGGGGGCTGTCGGGTTGCATGTGGGGGATCGCCCACTTCTCGGCCTCCCCGGTGAGCCGGGACACCAGGAACGCCACTCGTTCGGCCTCCCCGGGGAAGCGGGAGGCCTGGAAGATCATGAATCGGTCCATCTGCATCAAGAAGCCCGCCAGCTGGCCGGGGTCTCCGGAAAAGGGCTCGGGCAGCGAGGTCGGGGGCGTGGTCATCGGCCGGGTCCCATTGGAGGTAATGGCCGAGATGGGTGGGGTGATCTGCAGCGCCCCGGGAATCCGAGCCCGGGTGCGCAACAGGGTCAGCTCCGCCATCACGCTCTCCAGCATGTTGGTGAGGTTGGCCTTCTCTGCGCGAAGCGTCGAGGCCTCGCGCCTGAGCGCCGAGTTGGTGAGGCGCAGCGAGGTCAGGGTGTCGATGACGTCGTCCATGGGGGCACTAGGAGAAGCTGCGGAGGCTGGGGTTTCAGCTTTCGAGGTCTGGGGTTGGACCATGTTGGCCAGAGGTCAGGCAAAGGCTGAGACTGACGAAAGTGGAGAAGGTGGTGGTGACGGGGAGTTGGGGTTGGGGTTGGGTAACCCAGAACCTGAGCACCTGTGATGCTAAAACTGGGTGGACCCAGAGGCAATCGGGTTAAGGGTCGGGGTTCAAGACTCAAGCGTGGCCGAGAAGACCCAACAAGAGGGCGGGGCAGACGGACCCAGAGATGCGCACAGCCCCGGGCCAGGCGGGGGTGCAGGCCCTCGCGGATCCCGAGCTCCGGATGTCGCTCCTGAATCGCCGCGCTCACAAGGCCGCAGGGGGCTGCAGGGCCCTGAAGGATGAAAACACGGTTTTAAAGAAAAAAAGGTTTCGACTGCGGAAAGGGGGTTCGAAGGGAGGGAGGCGGCGTGGGAGGGGCAAAGGGCGGGCGGCGGGGCGAGCGCCCCCCAGCCAGAGGACCGGCGGCCACATGGGGCAGAACAAAGGGAAGGCGCGCTCGCGGCGGCGGTGCCGGGGGCCGAGGGCGCGCGGCGGGCGCCTACCTGGGTCTCCGCGGCTCCCTCCGCGGCTCCGTCTGCCCGGGCCGGCCGCCACCAAGATGGCCCGATCGCCGGGATGCGGGCTGGCCGATGAGTCACGGCGGCGGCGGCCCGCCGGAACTCCTTCCCGGTCAGGTCAGGTCGAGGCGGCGGCGGGAGGCGGGCGCGGGCAGCTTCTGGCGGGAGCGCGAGCCAGGCTGGGACCGAGGCCCCGGTCGTGGCCCCGGGCGGGTCGCGGCGCGGGCGGGGAGCGGGAACCGCGGAGGTGTGGGCGGCAGGCGGGCCTAGCGCGGTCCCCCCTGGTTGCCATGGAGACCACCAGCTCCCGCGCGGCCGATGTCCCGCCCCGGAAGTGACGCGAAGGCCCCGTGCCTTTCCTCAGCAGCCAATCAGTGATGAGTGTGGCTACTGACGTTTTGTTATTAGAAGCGGTGTTTTCCTTTCTTTGAAATTCTACCTAAGACTGCTAGTAAAGCTGTGTGTGCAAAGGTTATATTTATTCTTTTAAATGAAGCTTGCTTTTCATATATATATTCTTTTAATTCAGCCGAGAGTTTTGATGAATTTATTGTTCCTAACGTGTAGCCAGGTAAAAAGTAAATGATATACACCAATGAAGTACGTTGTCCTGTGGATTTTTATATAAAAAAGTGGCTATTTTTGGCGTGATGAAAGAGCACTGTTGGACAAATTTGTATTTGCCTTTCGTTTTGTACTAGCTTCAAGCAAATTCAGTGTAGTATAGATCCATTGTAGAAAATTTTGATATCAAGTCTTTTGAAAAAGTTTTTATCTCTCTGAGTCCCTCCACCTGAGAGAAGAAATAGTAATATTTTTGTAGTTCCATCGAATCATTTTCTAAGATGTAGTATATTATAAAGTATTAGTAATTATTGGGTCTTTTGAACTGTTTTGTGACCCTAATAGCACACTGAATTTTGAACACTTTTCATTAAAAAGCATAGTTTTCAACTACTGCCTATGTTCCAATGAAACCACCTACCCGGTTTATTTAATAGACCCCTTTTTGAGAGTTCTCTCTTATTTTCCATGTGGAAGTTCCATAAACCACGCTTGTATGTGAACCCCAGCCATTTTCTCTGCCAGCTCCACCAGGGTAATTGTCAAGGAAAGACAGTACTGAGCCAAAGTGGATGAGCTGTTTGACTCACTTCACTGGATGCCTCTGGGGCTTCCCACATGGCACTAGTGGTAAAGAACACGCCTGCCAATGCAGGAGACATAAGAGATGCGAATTCTATCTGTTGAGTCGGGAAGATCCCCTGGAGGAGTGCATGGCAGTATTCTTACCTGGAGAATCCTATGGACAGAGGAGCCTGACAGTTTACAGTCAGTGGGGTCAAAAAGAGTCAAACACGACTGAAGCAACTTGGCACACACGGCGTATGCTTTTCCTACTTGACCTTACTGTTGTTCAGTCACTCAGTTGTGTCCCACTCTTTGCGACCCCATGGACAACAGCATGCTAGGCTTCCCTGTCCTTCACCACCTCCTGGAATTTGCTCAAGCTTATGTCCATTGAGTCAGTGATGCCATCCAACAATTTCGTACTCTGTCATCCCCTTCTCCTCCTGCCTTCAATCTTTCCCAGCATCAGGGTCTTTTCCAGTGAGTCGGCTCTTCCCATCAGTATTGCCAAAGTATTGGAGCTTCAGCTTCAGCATCAGTCCTTCCAGTGAATATTCAGGACTGATTTCCTTTAGAATTGATTGGCTTGATCTCCTTGCAGTCCAAGGGACTCTCAAGAGTCTTTTCCAACACCACAGTTCAAAAGCATCATTTCTTTGGTCCTCAGCCTTTTTTATGATCCAACTCTCAGATCCATACATGACTACTGGAAAAACCATAGCTTTGACTAGAGGGACTTTTGTAAAGTAATGTCTCTGCTTTTTAATATGCTGTCTAGGTTTGTCATGGCTTTTCTTCCAAGAAGCAAGCGTCTTTTAATTTCATGGCTGGAGTCACCATCTGCAGTGATTTTGGAGCTCAAGAAAATAAAGTCTGTCACTGTTTCCATTGCTTCCCCATCTATTTGCCGTGAAGTGATGGGGCCAGATGCCTTGGTCTTAGTTTTTTGAATCTTGAATACTGAGCTGATTCTAAATGGTCAGTTCAAGGCTGGAGCATGGATGGAGAGAAAAGACACCCACCATGCCAGCCTTTCAAAGACACCGTCTTCAAGGAGGCTAAAAACTGGCAGCCACTTGCACACTTTGGCAGACCTGGGACAAAGTCAGCTTCACTCATATCTTTACAGTTTATGCTTCTATAAAATGGGAATTGGGACATGATGGTGTCCGTACTCAGTAGTCTAGCTGTGCCCACAACTGTGTACCCCAGGGTGACAAAAGGTGCATTTTTGTGACCAGCTGAAAGTGTCTAGGACATAAAGTAAAAGGAAAAAGAAAGGACATAGTGTTTCCTTAATCTGCTTCTGTGAGCTCTCCCACATCACATGGAGGCAGGAGCTGTGCTCATCCTGACTGAGGTCAGTGATTTCAAATGCAGAAATTATCCTGTGCCCCTTTACCACCCCCTACTTTTTCCAAACACACAGAGGAATCCACTCCAGTGAGTAGATTCACCCCACCGGTTTTTCTGCCCTCAGCGCTTGGGTTGCACCTCACAGGTTACAGGATGCTGTGCATATGAGTGAAGTGTCTGCTATATTTCCAGCTGTGGCTGACACCATCCATCTTAAATTCTCAGGTGTATTGAAAATAAGGTGCACCCTGATTTGAGAAATGACCAAACATGAACTCTAAGGAATATATCATTTATTTGTATTTCATCTATTTAAAATAGGACATAAAGTGTCATTGCATAAATAGAGCTAAATAAAATGAAAATAAATATTAAAATAAGACAAACAAGCAGAGCATTTGACTTCAGATCCGGATAATACTATGATTCATGCTCTGAGATGCTGCTCTCTGTCACAAACACAGAATGACAATAAACTATACAATAAAAGTATTGAAAGGATCTAGATGGCCTCAAAAACAATCTAAACTCCACCATAGTCCAGAAACACAAACTGCTAAGAATTGACAAAGCCATGGGCCAGCTGGGCTCTGAATCCCAAGGCATAATGGGGGCACAAAGCTGGTAACAGAGCCAATGTTACTATTTGAATCAAGGGGAGAGAGGGATCACCTCTGTCAAAGGGGAGTCTGAAATATCTGCTTCAGCCATTTCACGGGGCAACACCTTCTATGAAAGTATGGCCCTGGAGCTAGGGAGAACAGCCAATATCATTACTTTCATTGATTGACAAGTAGACCCCAGAGGGGCAGGAATTGTGAACCACCAATATAAAACACATTTCTGTACTGCAGACCAGGTATCATTGGAGTGGACCCAAACTGCTTGACCAGGGAGACAGGGAGGTCCTCAGAAGGAAAAGTGTTGAGTACACAAAGAGGGAATGAAAATAAAAGATACCCTTTTACCCAAAATTAAGCCTTAAAGTCAAAACTCTGAAGTCCTTCAAGACATCTAATGCAAAGAATAATAGCCACCAAGAATCAATAATCATAATACAAATTGACTCCAGAGGAATTTAAAATAATAGAACAGTCTGGGGGAAAAAAAGACTTTAAATAAGCATATTTAGGATCTTCAGTGAGAATAACGAAGGAATAACATTTGTGAAAAGAACAGACATTGAGAGTTGGGGAAGGTAGAAATGTAACAAGATGAGGTGGCTATGATAAAGTACCTTTTAAAAAGAAATACAGTTAATTTCCATTTCTGGGAAGATGGAGTTCATTCACCCTTCTTTATTCTTTCAGCAAAGCACAACTGGAAACAGTTTTTTTTAAAAAAGAAGTCAAAAAGGTGGAGAGAAAAAGGCAGATTTGCTCTGTCACTCAGGACCCAAGAAATGACACAATGGTGCACTCTTTGAGTATTCTATTGCATCGTATATCTCAGATTTACAATTAAAGAAGCTAGCAATCTGGATGAGCCAGACAAAGAACAAAAACAAAAAAAGAAAGTTCCTCCAAAAAGCCTGCTCTCTCAAGCCAAAGCATGAGGAAACAGACAGCCTATGAAGACGGAATACTTTAAGACAATAACCACTCTATGCCAGCCAAATGCTCCAGAAAAAACAGTGTCCACCACCACACACGCCAGCAAAGGCTAAGTGAGGGACCTAGACTTACCTTTGCCAAGCGAAACTTAGGCTCCTCACTCCATACCCTGGCAGGGATAGTATCAGAATTTGATGGCATACATTAATCTGCACACCCAGGAAGCTCAACAAATTCCAAGTAGGGTACACACGACCGCCGAGACACATCGCCATCACACTCTTGAAAGTTAAAGAGAGAACTTCAAATGCAGCAAGAGAGAGCAAAGTGACTCTATATAAGGTGTCATCAATCAATTTCGCTTCAGAAATCATGGGAACCAGAAGGCAATGGAAAGAGAGATTCAAAGTGCTGAAAGAAAAAGTCTATCAGCAAAGAATTCTACACCCAGTGAAACTACCTTTCAAAACTTTAGGGAAATTAAGACATTCTCAGGGAAATAAAACTAAAGAGAATTCATCACTAGCAGACCTATCCTACAGAATAAAAAAGACAGACGCTTCAGACTAAATCGAAAGGGCATTAGACAGAAACTGGAATTCACATGAAAGATAACAAACCCAAGTAAAGATACCAACATAGGTAAATAAAGAAGACTATGAGTTAATTTTTGTTTGTAATTCTTTTTTTTCTCATGTATTATTTGAAAGACAACTGCATAAAGCAACAATTATAAATAATGTTAATGAGCATACAATATAGTAAAAATGTAATTTCCCTAAGATCATGGCATCTGGTCCCATCACTTCATGGGAAATAAATCGGGAAACAGTGTCAGACTTTATTTTTTGGGGCTCCAAAATCACTGCAGATGGTGATTGCAGCCGTGAAATTAAAAGACGCCTACTCCTTGGAAGTAAAGTTATGGTCAACCTAGATAGCATATTCAAAAGCGGAGACATTACTTTGCCGACTAAGGTCCGTCTAGTCAAGGCTATGGTTTTTCCTGTGGTCATGTATGGATGTGAGAGTTGGACTGTGAAGAAAGCTGAGTGCCAAAGAATTGATGCTTTTGACCTGTGGTGTTGGAGAAGACTCTTGAGAGTCCCATGGACTGCAAGGAGATCCAACCAGTCCACTCTGAAGGAGATCAGCCCTGGGATTTCTTTGGAAGAAATGATGCTAAAGCTGAAACTCCAGTACTTTGGCCACCTCATGCGAAGAGCTGACTCAGTGGAAAAGACTCTGATGCTGGGAGGGATTGGGGGCAGGAGGAGAAGGGGACGACCGAGGATGAGATGGCTGGATGGCATCACCAACTCGATGGACGTGAATCTGAGTGAACTCCGGGAGTTGGTGATGGACAGGGAGGCCTGGCGTGCTGCGATTCATGGGGTCGCAAAGAGTCGGACACGACTGAGCGACTGAACAGAACTGAATCCAAACTAGATTTTGATAAGTTAGGATGTTAATCATACTCCTCAAGGCAAACATTAAGAATTCAAAAAATATGTGAAAGAGAAGACAAGGGAATTAGCATAGTAGAAAATATCTATTTTATATGAAAAAGGGGATAATGGAGAAATAGAGGAACAAAAAATAGGGCATATAGAAAAAATCAACAACAAAATGACAGGTATAAATCCTATGTTATCAGTAATACATTAAATGTAAATGGATTAATTATTCCAATAAAAGGTCAAGATTGGCAAAGTGGATTGTTTTAAATGACCTGCTGCTGCTGCTGCTGCTAAGTCACTTCAGTCGTGTCCGACTCTGTGTGACCCCATAGACGGTAGCCCACCAGGCTCCCCCGTCCCTGGGATTCTCCAGGCAAGAGTACTGGAGTGGGGTGCCATTTCCTTCTCCAATGCATGAAAGTGAAAAGTGAAAGTGAAGTCGCTCAGTCGAGTCCGACTCAGCAACCCCATGGACTGCAGCCCACCAGGCTCCTCCGTCCATGGGATTTTTTAAATGACCTAATTTGATATTATCCACAAGAGATACACTTCAGATTCAAGGACAAAAACAAGTTGAATAAAAGAATGAAAACTGATATGCCATTCATAGTAACCAAAAGAGAACTGGAATGGCTATACAAACATCAGACAAAACAAATTTTAAGACAAAAAATTATTACTAGAGAAAAAGGATATCTGGTAATGATAAAAGGATCTATTCCTTAAGACAACGATTATGAACATATATGCACCTGACCACAGAGTCTTCAAAAATCGATATTTATCTATAAAACTATAGTAATCAAGATTGAATGATCTGGCATAGTTCAAATGAACAGAATTGAAAGATCAGAAAGAAATCCTAACATTTACAGTCAATTTATTATGTATCAAAGAAGGTGCTAAAACAATTTAATGACCAAAGAATAGTGTTTTGTGAGACTGTGTATTTATAGCAAAGAATGAATTTAGACCTCCTACCTCACAACTTATACAAAAATTAACCCAGATGGATCAAAGACCTAAATGTAAGAGCTAAAATTGTAAAGCTCTTAGAGGAAAACTTGGGAGTTTTCTTTCTGAGCATAGGTTGAGAAGTTTCTTAGATACAACACCAAAGTAGAAGTTGACAGATGGAAAAAAGTAGATAAATTGAACTTTACCAAAGCTTAAAACTTTTGTGTTTCAAAGGACACTAGCAAAAAAGTGAAAAGATGGCCCATAGAAGGGGATAAAATATTTGCAAATCATATATCTGATAAAGATCTAATAATCCAGAATATATAATGAATTCTCCTAACTCAATAATAACAAAGACAACCCGGTTTTGTTGTTGTTTTTTAATGGAAAAAGTATTTGAATAGCCCTTTAATGGATCACAGCCTTGTAGTGGCGATAGGGCTTGCATAACTCAATGAAGCTATGAGCCATGTCCTGCAGGACCACCCAAGACAGACAGGGCATAGTGGAGCGTTCTGACAAAACATGGTCCACTAGTGAAGGGAATGGCGAACCACTCCAGTATTCTTGCTGTGAGAACCTGAAAAAGGCTGAGTGCCAGAGAATCGGTGCTTTCAGAATGTGGGGCTGGAGAAGACTCTTGAGAGTCCCTTGAACTGTAAGGAGATTAAACCAGTCAATCCTAAAGGAGATCAACCCTGAACATTCATTGGAAGGACTAAAGCTGAAGCTCCAATACTTTGGCCACCTGACATGAAGAGCCAACTCATCGGAAAAAACCCTGATGCTGGGAAAGATTGAAGGCAGGAGGAGAAGGGGGCAGCAGAGGATAAGATGGTTAGATAGCATCAGTGATCAATGGACATAAATTTGAGCAAACTCCAGGAGATAGTGAAGAACAGGTAAGCCTATTGTGCTGTAGTCCATGGGATCACAAAGAGTCAGACACAACTTAGCAACTGAACAATAACAAGAACACCAAATTTAAGTAGATATTTCTCTAAAGAATGGAGAGGAAATGGCAACCTACTCCAGTACTCTTGTCTGGAAAATCCCATGGATGGAGAAGCATGGTAGGCTACAGTCCATGGGGTCGCAAAGAGTCGGACACGATTGAGTGACTTCACTTTCTCTTTCACTTCAATGAGATATCACTCTACACACCTGAGTATTGCTATAATCTAAAAGATAGACAATAACAAATGTTGGTGACGATGCAGAAAAAGTGGAACTCTCATGCATTGCTGGTGGGAATGTAAAATGGTGCAGCCTATGAAACAGTCTAACAGGTTCTCAAAACATTAAACATAGAGTTCCTATATAACTCATCAATTATGCATAATGCCCAAGACAATTGTCAACATGTGTCTCCATGAACACTTGTACATGAATGTTCACAGAAGCATTATTCATGAAAGAAAAAAAAAAAAAAAGAGCCAACCCACATGTTCACCAATTGATGAGTGGATCAGCAAAATGTGGTATCACAGTACAGTGGAGTATCCATCAGTCATAAAATGGGGAGAAAAAGCTCTTGTCCGTCAGTGCCATGAGAGGATGGTTCC
>SJYT01026376.1:167880-224539 GCA_006410635.1 Cephalophus harveyi | reverse complement strand
GGGAGGGAGGAGGGAGGGGGGGGTTCAGGATGGGGAACAGGTGTATACCTGTGGCAGATTCATGTTGATGTATGGCAAAACCAATACAATATTGTAAAGTAATTAACCTCCAATTAAAATAATTTATATTAAAAATAAATAAAAAGAAAGAAACTTAATCTAAGTCTCACATCTTCAACACAAATTATCTTGAAATGGAACACAGACAAATTAAAATATAAAACTATAAAACTTTAAATAGATGAAGTCTTTATAGTGTAGGGTAAGGCAAAGAAATCTTAGATTTGACAACAAAAGCTTGATTCATAAAAGGACAAATTGATAAAGTGGGCCTCATTAAAATTTAAAATTTTTCTCTGTGAAAGACTCTGTTAAGAATATGAAAATATAAGCTAGAGATTGGGAGAAGATGATCTACAAAAGACTAGTATCTAAAATATATAAAAACTTCTCAAAACCCAACAGTAAAACAACAAACAACCCAATTAGAAAATGAGCTAAATTGGATGAAGAGGCATCTCACCCAAGAGGCTATACAGATGGCAAATAAACCCATGAAAAAATATTTACCATCATTAGCCACTAGGGAAATGAAAATTAAACCCACAAAGAGATTCCGCTACACACATATGTGTATGGCTAAAATAAAAAATAATGAAAACGCCAAATGCCAGTGAGGATGCAGAGAAACTGGGTATATTCCTGATGGGAATGCCAAGTGGTCCAGCCACACTGGAAATCGGTGTGACAGTTTCTTTTCAAAACTGAGAGTTCAACGACTGTACAACCCAGAGGTTGCATGGCAGACATTCATCTCAGAAAAATAAATGTGTGAGGAGGCATTGGGGTGGAAGGGAGGTGGGTGTGGCTATCTTCTGTATCTTGACTCTATCAAGGTCAGTATCCTGATTGTGATGTTGCATCATGGGTTTGCAAGTTGCTACTGTTGGAGGAGCAGAGTAAAGGATGCGTGTGTCTGTCTCTATTATTTATTATAAATGCGTGTGAGGGGGGTTTGCTGGGGAATACATCACTGAGAGTTGAGGGGACCTTTTCCGTACCTTCTAGTAGAATGTCCAGCTGGCCCTGAATGCGATCTTGGAGTTCTGGGGGAAAGGTCTATCAGAAAGTTATTTACAGAGAGTGTTTAAGACTAGGAAGAGAATGTAAATAAAAATGAGCAAAGGGTCAAAGGCTGTGCAGGGCATGATTTACAGGTGCAAGAAATGAGAAGGACCTGCTGGAGTGGCCAGAAGGGAGTAATGAAGCCGTGGAACTCAGCAGCCAAGAACTGGCTTCAGAGAGCAGGAGGTGAGGCTGCCATGTCAAAGTCTGCTCATGGGCAGCATCACCATTCAAACTGGGATGCTCTTGAGAGCTAAACAATTTGATGAAGATCCTTAAACGAATGCACTTTCTGAAACACTACTTAAGGCCCAATGAATTAGTCTGTTATACAGTCTCTAGCTATGGCCACATCACTGATATTTTTCTAAAGAGGCTCCTTTCCCCCCTGCCAGTATGGTCTTACCATTCTTTGTTTTCTCATAAAGTTGCTTGCAGTCTTACTCAATGGTGCATTCTGTAATGATAAATTTAAATCTGTTGACGTTTTCAACTACCTTCTTTGTTGTTGATGTTCAGTCATTAAGTCGTGTCCAAGTCTTTGTGACCCCACGGACTGCAGCATGCCAGGCTCCTCCGCCCTCCACTATCTCCCGTAGTTTGCTCAGATTTGTGTCCATCGAGTTGGTGATTCCATCTAACCATCTCATCCTCTGCTGCCTCCTTCTCCTTTTTTTGCCTTCAATTTTTCCCAGCATCAGGGTCTTTTCCTTCTTTGTAGACTAGATTTTAATTGAGAAAATCGTCTTCCTGTAGGTGCAAATGTACGACATAAGCTCAGAAAAACTCTCGTAAATGGAGGATATTCTCAATTCTATTTTTCAATTGGAATGTATAAATATTCCAGCTCAAATACCTCCATGGGTTGTCATTTTGACTCACTTTTAACAGAACAGGCTGCCATTTTGTGACAAATATTTTCACAAGCCAAAACATGTCCCCCTCAAAATTTGTTTATTATCCTTTTGAGTGGTTCATCAAATTTAAAGGCTACAAAATTGTAGGCCTTCTTGAGTTTCTCCCATTCCAGTACAGACTATAAATTTATCCAATTAAAACTAGGAATCTCACCAAATGATTCTTCCCACATGTTGAGATATCCCAAAAACAATCATGGGATGTGAAAATCTAAACTTGAACACCGTTGGAACACTCAGCACCAAATTCCTTCAGCTCCTCCCTTGCTTTTGTAGAGCTGAATTTCAGCATTTTCCCATTGGCAAGTGTTGATTCTAATAATTACAATTTGCTAAAGCTTCAGAGCTCAAAGATTCTTGGCACGCATTTAATGAATACTTTGATTAAAAGATCTCCAACAGATTTTGAACACAGTGTAACAAAAAATTGGAAAACTCGTTTACAGAAAGTTCAATCTCTTTCTAAGGCCCTAGGATGATGTACAAAGTGGGTTTTCTATGTTGATGTTGAGGTGAGCTTTATGTTCAGGCGTGTTTGACACTTTGGGACCCCATGGACTGTAGCCCACCTAGCTCCTCTATCCATGGGATTTTTCAGGCAAGAATACTGGAGTGGGTTGCCATTTCCTTCTCCAGGGGATCTTCCAGACCCAGGGATCGAACCAGCGTCTCCTGCATTAGCAGGCAGATTCTTTACCCCTGAACATTTAAAGGGTCAGATTACTGACTGCAGAAAACTCAGAAAGGAAACTCCAGGAGTCTGAAGACTCTTTTTCTATTCAGTACTAACTTTGTCACCAAAAAACATATAGCCTAATTTCTCTGATGGTGTATATAAAAATATTTCTCAGGGTTGACAGCTACAACCTCTATCTGATGGATAAAATGTCAGGGATCATTTGGATGCAACTAAGAAGAATGCATTCACCGCAACCAATCCCAAGTACCTCTATGCTCCACTGGCTTTTTCATTTAATGAAAACATGCCTTTTCCTCAGGATACTGTTATAAATCATCTCCATTATCAAACTCTCCTCATTTACCTGGAATGAGTGTGTCTTTTGTTTTCTGCTTAGATTCAGGCTGATACCAGTCCTTTCAGGAAATAATATGGCATGAATCCGGAAAGGCGAAAATGGACAACCTAAAGCCCTGCCTTCAAATTTCACGGACAAGTGCTATTTATTCAAACTCGAAAGTATTCTGATCAGAGGCAAATCCAGTGTGTGGCCTGTTTTCATAATGCCCACGTGTGTTTGAAAGAGCTTGAATTTGACAGTTGTCTGGTGTTGGAATACACAAACACATATGCATTTTAGATTAAGTTTCAGTCAGTCAATTCAGTCACTCAGTCACGTCTGACTCTGTGACCCCATGAACTGCAGCACGCCAGGCCTCCCTGTCCATCACCAACTCTCGGAGCTTGCCCAGACTCACATCCATTGAGTCGGTGATGCCATCCAACCATCTCATCCTCTGTCATCCCCTTCTCCTCCTGCCTTCAATCTTTCCCAGCATCAGCATCTTTTCTAAAGGGTCAGTTCTTCACATCAGGTGGCCCAAGTATTAGAGCTTCAGCTTCAGCATCATTGCTTCCAAAGAGTATTCAGGACTGATTTCCTGTAGGATGGCCTAATTTGATCTCCTTGCTATCCAAGGGACTCTCATGAATCTTCTCCAACACCACAGTTCAAAAGCATCCATTCTTCGGCACTCAGCTTTCTTTATGGTCCAACTCTCACATCCATGCATGACCACTGGAAAAACCATAGCTTTGACTAGATGGACCTTTGTCAGCAAAGTAATGTGAGAATTTTGGAGTTCTCGCAGGAGAAGATGAGCACATGTCCTCTATTCTGCCATCTCTCCAGATAAGTAGATTGTTCAGTGATTTTATTATTTAGATATTCCTATTTTCCTTCAATTTTCCTCTGCTTAATTAACAATTGCTGAGACAAGTCTCCTAAATCCCCCGATGGGTGGATTTGTCTCTTTGTAGACCTGTCAATTGTCACTTTATATGTTGTGTTGCTCTGCTATTAGGTACATGCAAAGTTTTAATTCTTACATATTCCTAGTTAACTGAGCTGTTTATCATTATGAGCAGCACCTTTAATCTCAGGCAAAATGTTTTACATTGAAATAAAGTGGTCTGGGGAGAAGGAAATGGCAACCCACTCCAGTGTTCTTGCCTGGAGAATCCCAGGGATGGCGGAGCCCAGTGGGCTGCCATCTGTGGGGTCGCACAGAGTCGGACACGACTGAAGCGACTTAGCAGCAGCAGCAGCAAAGTGGTCTGGTGTCAACATTATTAAAGCTTTCTTTTCTGAGTGGTATTCCATTTTTTAATGCCCTTACATCTTAGGTATGCGTGCATGCATGCTCAATTGTGCCTGACCCTTTTGTGACCCCATGGATTGTAGCCCACCAGGCTCCTCTGTCCACGGAATTCTGCAGACAAGAATATTGAAGTGGGTTGCCATTTCCTCCTCCAGGGGATCTTCTCTACCCAGGGATCAAATCCTGATGTTTTCCAATTGTCTCACCAATTCTGCCTTTTTCTATCTTTCCTTCATTTCTCTTAGATTAAGTCCTTTTTCCTCTTTCCATTTTCTCCCTCTATTAATTTGGAATATTCCTTTTTTTCTTCCTTCAGCCACTACCCTAGTAATTTTAATAAGGGATTTTGAGATTTATCACAATCTTTACTCTTTTTCTGAACTGCACAAGAAACTAAACCATTTTCACTGTGATCGATCATTCCTCTCCTGATCTATATTATTGAGGGATAATATAAACCTGTACAGAATTTACAACCCCATGGAATGCTGTTTTTCTGTATAATCAGTTTTGTTTAGATTTGCCCAAATATTCCACACCATCTTGGCTCATCATTCTTTCTTATTCATAGCTCCTTCCATTGAAAAGCACTTTCTTCAACTTGAATTCTCTCTAGTGAGGCTCCAGGGGGTGCTAATCCTTGCAGTTTTTTAAGTGTTCAAAGATGTCTTTATTTTACCTTTATTCATAAGAGGCATTTTTGCTGGAGAGAAAGTCCCTTTTTTCCTTCATAATGGAGGTATTCGCCACTGTCTTCAGACCACGATTTGTGTTCCCGAGAACCAGCCTTTCTTCTCGTCGCCCCTGCTCCCTCCCTGCTTCTCCCCCTCCCTGCTGTGTTCCCACTTGGCCTGAGAATTTCCCTTATCTCTTCTGTTTGGAATTGATTGGGTTTCCTGATTTCAAGGACTGATGTCTCACATTAGTTCTGCAAAGCTGTCAATAAACATCTCAAAGACTGCTCAGCCAGACAGACTACTCTTCTGGAACACAGCGGTCAGACTGTTATTCCTTTGCCATCTGTGATTTTGGTCCATTATCTGCGTGTCTCAGGCTCCTTCACATTTGCATCACTCTTCCCCACTGCACCATGTTCAGGACAATTTTTTCAGGTACCCTTCCAGTTGATTACCTTTTTCTACTTTTCTCTGCTGTATTGAAGGCTGTGGCATATTTATTTCTAGACAATGTGCAAAAATCAATTGTATATAGATTAAAAGATCTAAAAGGGAGTAGCAAAGTTCTGAAACCTTTAGAAGAAAATGTAGAAGTACATCATTTTGGCCATTTAGGGAGTTTCTGATAAATGAGGCACTAAAAACTCAAGTTACAGGGAAGTGATTGATAAATTCAGTTCATTGAAATGTTACACTCCTTCATGCTCACAGACACACACACCACATTCACACACACACAACATGAAATGAAGGTGAGACAGAGTGAAGATGAGAGAAGATAATTGCTTAAGTTACAACCAGGAAAGATTGGTATTCAGAATGTATGGAGAATGCCCACCACTCAATAAGAAAAAGAAAATCACTCAACAGAAAATGAGGAAAGATGGTAAAGAGGCAGTCTTTAAACGGAGAAAACCAAAAGTGCCAGCAAATAAAGAAATGTTCAACTTCACTAATGTCAACAAAAAATTAGTCAGTTGGTCTAAGGAAGAAATGAAAATTTTATTCAAGCCAAATCGAGGATGATAACCCAGGAACAACATCTCAGAAAACTCTGAGAACTGCTCTGCCCTTAGGAGTCAAGACAGTCAGGCAAGGTTTTTAAGACGGAGACTATGTTAGATGACGCCTTATTGACAGTTGACATGATCCAGATCTACACGTCATCGTGGCCCCTTTCAAGATCAAGAAGGAATGTTATCTTTAAGGAGTTATCGTGTTGACACTGGGAGAATGTTGCTCTTCGCAGTGGAGCAGGTATTTCCGCCCGTGGGAGAGTTTCAAGGCTCTCTCTAGTGGAACAGACCCTACAGCAAGGGAAGTGAAGTCACTCAGTCAGGTCCGACTCTTTATGACCCCATGGGCTGTAGCCTACCAGGCTCCTCAGTCCATGGAATTTTCCAGGAAAGAGTATTGCAGTGGGTTGCCATTTCCTTCTCCAGGGTATCTTCCCCACCCAGGGATTGAACCCGGGTCTCCCCCATTGCAGGCAGACACTTTGCCATCTGAGCCACCAGGGAAGCCCAGTGGGAGGGTTTGGTTGGTGCCTGATGCAGGTTCACAGTGCAAGTAAGGGGGTGAGAGGAGGCCGAAGACCAGAGACATTTTTTGTGTTTAAATTGTTCTTGTCTTGCCATACAATATGAATTTTATACTAGCAGTCAAGAAAACAGAAGTTCAATCCACAGTGGATCACAATATTCTCGTACCATCTCTGAGTATTCCTGCGTGGTCCTCTGCTCAATGCGTTTGTTTTTATCTAAGCTTTACATGAACATAGATTAGAGAATCAAGTCTTTGTGCAATGATTTCTTCCTCAACACAGCAATCCTTGCCAGATACCCGATTCCCACTTCCCCAAGATGTGGACTCCTGCCTCATTCGTTCACATTTGCCTTTAAATCTATAAATGACACTGTTTGTTCATTATTGATGACAGTACTTAGATTGAGGTATTATCTATCAACTTCCCATCTTGGAAGATGGTGATGAAGTTTCCTGTCATGGCGGCACACCCCACGCAATCTCCTCTCTCCCTCTCCCCACCTCCCTCCCCACCTCACACACACATGCATGGTGCGCACACATATACATATGCACGCACACACACATGCACAGATGTACACACATGCATATATACACGTGTGTGCACACATACATGCACATGCATACACACATGTACACAGGTACCTATAGATACACATATACACATAGATATATTCACACACATGTAACACAAGCTCTGTCTGCTCCTCTCCTTCGTGTTGTGATTGTGATGAGATCAATACGCCTGTGTCCATTTTTCTTCCTCCCTCCCAGATCTTATTTCCATCATTTCTTCTCCCTTTCTCTTTGTCCTCCTGAATTAATACCTCTTCAAATCCACATTTTTCATTGCCACGCTAGCGGGTTTGAAGGAGGGTAAGAGAGAGAGTGGTGTTTCACAGACCACCTCCAGCATCTTCATCTCCACCCTCACGTCTTCATCTGCTTTTGTCTTGTTTTCTGTAAGCACGATGCTTCTATCACCCTGACACAGGAAATCTTTCAAAGTGTAAGTGTTTCTGAAATGAGTGAATCCTTCCTACAATCGGTGTCAACGATCTGCCCCACCCCCAGGCTTAGGGTGGGGCAGAGTGACCACTGCCTCACTTTCTCCAGGACTCCGGAGTCCTGGGATGCAGGACTCTCCATGTTGAAACCCGATGATTCTGTTCCTGGTGCTCAGAGGTGAGCTGGTTGCAGAGGTGTGATCCCAGCCCGTCCTCGTCACCTAGTTCGTCTGTGGACATTGGTAGCACCACAAGCGTTTAACTTTGAACCTAAATATGCACACTCGACTTCTCTTTAATTTAAAAAAAATATTGTTTTTGGCTGCACCGTGTGTCATGTGGGATCTTAGTTCCTTGACCAGGGATGGAACCCACACCCCCTGCCGTGGAAGGTGAGGTCTAACCACTGGACTGCGGGACGTCACTCTTTTTTTTTTTTTTTTTTTGATGAATGAAAGTAAAAACGTCCTGTTTTTCTTCTCAACACTCTACTAAGGGAAACTCTGCTTCCTTCTATGCCTCTTGATACCCCGGCCTCCAGATGTGTGGGGTTTTCTCTCTACACCAAGCAGTTTTCCAGTTCTCTGTTGACACTGGCTGGGTGCACCAGAGTTTACCCAGTTCTGACACTGAGAAGGGAATGGCTACCCACTTCAGTGTTCTTGCCTGGAGAATCCCATGGACAGAGAAGCCTGGCGGGCTACAGTCCTTGGGGTCACAAAGAGTCAGACACAACTGAGCAGCTAACACTTTTGCTTTCTGTCCCTTTCTACCCAGAATTAGCAAGACGCCACACGTTAAGGGCTCAGTGCCACAAGACTGCCCCTGCCCTCGAGACGCTTGGTCCCGTGTCTCATGCTGTCACCTATGCTTCTGACTCTATTTAAGTCAGAGGTTCCCGTGACTCCTTCCTCAGTTCAGTTCAGTTCAGTCGCTCAGTCGTGTCCGACCCTTTGCGACCCCACAGACTGGCACATGCCATCCATCCCTGTCTCTCACCAACTCCCGGAGCTTGCTCAAATTCCCATCCATTGAGTCGGTAATGCCAATCCAATCATCTCATCCTCTGTCGTCCCCTTCTCCTCCTGCCTTCAATCTTTCCCAGCATCAGGGTCTTTTCAAATCAGTCAGTTCTTTGCATCAGGTGGCCAAATTATTGGAGCTTCAGCTTCAGCATCAGCCCTTCCACTGAATATTCAGGACTGATTTCCTTCAGTATGGACTGGTTGGATCTCCTTGCAGTCCAAGGGACTCTCAAGAATCTTCAACACCACAATTCAAAAGCATCAATTCTTCGGCGCTCAGCTTTATTTATAGTCCAACTCTCACATCTATAACATGACTACTGGAAAAACCATAGCCTTGACTAGATGGACCTTTGTCGGCAAAGTAATGTCTCTGCTTTTTAATATGCTGTCTAGGCTGGTCATAGCTTTTCTTCCAAGGAACAAGCGTCTTTTAATTTCATGGCTGCAATCACCATCTGCAGCAATTTTGGAGCCCCCAAAATAAAGTCTGTCACTGTTTCCATTGTTTTCCCATCTATTTGCTGTGAAATGATGGGACCAGATGCCATGATCTTAGTTTTCTGAATGTTGAGTTGTAAGGCAGTTCTTTCACTCTCCTCTTTCACTTTCGTCAAGAGGCTCTTTAGTTCTTCTTCGCTTTCTGCCATAAGGGTGAAACTCCTTCCTCAGATCCAATCATTTGTTGGAAGGGCTCACAGGACTCAGAAAGCAGTTTACTTCCTAGATCACTGGTTTACTATAAAGGACACACCTCAGGAGCAGACAGACAGCAGAGATGCACAGGCCGAGGTGGCTGAAGGGACACAGAATACCCATGCCCTCTCAGGATGTTGCAGGAGGAAGCCAATTCTGACTCCATGTTGAAAACTGTTTCTTTGACTTGCTTTTCACTGCTTTTATTATTATAATCATACTCGGTGGTGTCCCTGGAGGACCCTGCCCATCTCAGTTCAGTTCAGTTTAGTCGCTCAGTTGTGTCCGACTCTTTGCAACCCCATGGACTGCAGCATGCCAGGCCTTCCTGTCCATCACCAACTCCCAGAGTTGACCCAAACGCATGTCCATTAAGTCAGTGATGCCATCCAACCATCTCATCCTCTGTCGTCCCCTTCTCCTCCTGCCTTCAATCTTTCCTAGCATCAGGATCTGCCCCTCTGCTTGACTGTAAACTAAAATGCCTTTGTTCAGCTCCTGGAGAGATAATTTGTCCCTGCCCGTCTGTGAATAGACGAGATTAACACACCCCTTCCGAAGGTTGGACATCCCCTTGGAGATGCTTTGCGAGACTGAAGGCCCTTTTGCTTTGCTTCCCCACTGTCCCTCCCTCTCTGCTCTGCCTTGTGAGTTTAGTTCCTCGCTGCTTCTTTCCCTCTGATCTATAAAAGAACCTGGCATCCAGGCCCCAATAAGACGGTTATTTTGAGGCGCTAGCCTGCCATCTTCTCTGTCTGCCGGCTCCCCGCCTGAAGTCTTTTTTGCCTCAGCACCTCCTCTCGGATTCACCAGCCTGTCATGCGGTGAGCAGGGCGAGCTTGGAACTGGTAACAAGAACACCACCGTCCCAATGCCTCCACGTGTTCAGCCACCTGGAAGTTCTCAGAAGCCCGCACTGTGGGGATTTTTATGGGGCTTCATTATGTTACTGAGTCCAAGCTCACCCTGCTCACTGCACAACAGGCCACTGAATCCAAGAAACGAGGTGTTGAGGGAAGGAAGACTTTAATCGGGGAGCCAGCAGCCCGAGAAGATGGCAGGCTGGTGCCTCAAAATAACCGTCTTATTGGGACCTGGATGCCAGGTTCTTTTATAGATCAGAGGGAAAGAAGCAGCGAGGAACTAAAGTCACAAGGCAGAGCAGAGAGGGAGGGGCAGTGGGGAAGCAAAGCAAAGGGGCCTCCAGTCTCGCAAAGCATCTCCAAGGGGATGGCCAGCCTTCAGAAGGGGTGTGTTAATCTCGTCTGTTCACAGATGGGCAGGGACAAGCTATTTCTCCAGGAGCGGAACAAAGGCACTTTAGTTCACAGTCAAGCACGGGGCAGGGTCCTTCAGGCAGTTCAATTCAGTTCAGTTCAGTTGCTTGGTCGTGTCCGACTCTGCGACCCCATGGACTGCCACACGCCATCCATCCCTGTCCATCACCAACTCCTGGAGTTTACCCAAACTCATGTCTATTATTGTTATTCTAATGAATAGCAAAAGACACTCTTTTTTGTCTTTCTTATCACTTAGGAAACACCAGGGGTTTTAGGAGCTCTGTGCCAGGAAGTGGTGTGAAGACCGAATATATATTTCTTACTATAAATCCCAGCACTACAACAGGATGAGATGATGAAGCTTTAAAAGCAAAAGTTCCTTTCTAGCTGGTTCCTCCATATTGCCTGAAAAAGATCATGAATGAAATAAAGCCTAATGCAGAGCTGTCCACATGGCTCATACTCAACCACAAGTCAATGCCTGCACATTGGTGGGTTTCTTCTGTGTCTTTTGAGATTTTTATTTGAAACCATGTCAGTATTTGTATCCATCAGTGATAGTCATAATAATGCGGCATGACAAACTACTCCAAAACTCAATGGTTTAAACACTATCATTTTATTTTCTCCCCCATGCCTGTGATTGGTGGGAGATCAGCTGATAATCGTTGGTCTGGGCTTGACCCTGAGCTTCACATTGAATGCAGGTATGCCCCTCTGGTGTTCATTGAAGAATGTAAGCTAAAGAGGCAGCAGTCACTCACCAGGAGGCTCTGCTCATGGGAGGACAGAAGGCCCAGATGGTAACACACTTCATAAGCACATCCGAGCCTTTGCTGTGGGCTAGTACATCCACTAACATCCTTTGGAGCAAAACAGTCCCACAGCTAAGTGTCCAGTCAAGGAGCAGAGAATGAGGATCCCTCACTGCAGAGTCAAAGCAAGTCACATGATCAGCTTGGCATTAGTGAGACAGAGAAGCATCTTCAGGCACGGAGGTGGGCAGGGAGCGAAGATTCTGGAACGGTAGTCTAACCTCTCAGCATCTTTGTACTCACAGCCTGTCTGTCTTAATCGGCATGCCCACGGACCTACAGAAGCGCTTTGGTTTTCATTGTTCAAGACCATGTTCAGCTCTGTCTTTAAGGAACTTCTCCCACTCTCCCCCCAAAATGAACTTTGCAGTTGCTTCTTAGAATATATTTTGCATCACACCATTCCAAACATACCCTTCCAATTCTGTGAGTTTATCCCTGAGCTGCAATAACAGATAAAAATACTGAAAGTTAATTCTGTGTATAATTTCCATGCTTGTCACACACCTGCCAACACATTAAAGACAGAGGACACTTCCACATCTCTCAGAGGAGAGTCCAGGGTTCCAAGGCTTGGAGAAGTTCTGGTGACAAATTCACCTGTCAAAAGAAGACCACTCGGGGACAAAATATCCCTATGTCTGTAGCTTCCAGCTGCCTTTCAGAAGACTCTGCTTCAACTCCTAGTGAAGTCATTCAATTAAGTGGGGAAATTCCCACTCCAAACTCCAGAATTTCTGGGCACAGTGCAAACTTGTACCACTCATCCTGACAGTGTGGGAAATCCTTCCCACAAGGATTTGGGAACAACAGTGTGCTATGATGAGCCACCCAGATAGCCAAGCATGATTCAGAAGAAATTTTAGACTCCTATTTTGATGGTGGTAAGCAGAGAAAATTTTAAAAATTGAGATAGGATAGTGTGGGTAGGGTATGCACTTGTCAGTGAGTTTTGAATTTTTGTTTTTTTGTTTTTTTCAAATCTTGCATCATGTTTGGTGTTGAGATTGGGAAAGACCCTGATGCTCGGAAAGATGGATGGCAAAAGAAGGGGGCAGAAGAGGATGAGTTGATTAGATAGCTTCACTGACTCAATGGACATTAAAATGAGCAAATTCCAGGAGATATTGGAGGACAGAGGAGCTTGTGGTGCTGCAGTCCTTGGGGTCACTAAGAGGCGGACACAACTTAACAACTGAACAACAACAACAGAATTTGTGTTTGTGAGTTTCCTGAAAAACTGCTATAAGATCAGTGGAGTACATTACGCTTGGGGCACCATAGGGACCAGGAAATAGAACTTGTGTGCTGCCTCAGATATTTTGGGGAAGAAGCCTGAGAGTGGATGGAGGTTTTGGAGCATTCCAGGTGCCCTGTGTGTCATCAAGAATGTCTGGGAAGCTGACTTAGGGTGGGCATATGCCAGCTAAGAAGGGCATGGTAAGGAGCTGGCAATGTGAAGAAAGGGCCAGAACATCCTGGCAGAGGAAGCAGGTGATGCAGACCAGGAGAGGAGGTTGCACTTAATTAGAAGGGAAATGGGAAGCCCTTGGGGCTTTCAGCTCAGGCAGTGACGATGGGAACCCTGAGAACCAGGAGGTGGGCACTTCTCAGCTGCGGGCACTGTCTACCCTCAACATCCATGGACCAGCTCTCAGCTCACTGCTCAATGAACTACTTAATGTTTACCTTTAAATCAAAGTTCACTTATAGTGAAAACTTCAATGCTTGCATAGCAATGCAAAAATACTTAATAGCACTGAACTGTACACTTTAATATAGTTTAGACAGGAAATTTTATGTTTTTTGTATTATACCACAACAAAACAATTTAAATGATGGTAAAGATGCTGAGGAAAGATAGGAAAGAGCAGGCTTGAAACAGAGAATGTTAGAGTTTTACAGTGGTTGTCAGATTCTATACAAAAAGAAGTTAGATGGTCTAAGGGAGAAAAGCTCCAGAGGAAACAACCAATATTTAAAGGCTTTTTCATTTGTATATCATCTTTCTTCCCCACTTTTGTAATCATATCATAAGTCAAGATTCATTTGCTTATTATACAATTTTAGAGTGCGTATTTAAAACTAAAAGAAGGAAGTGATGTAATTTTAAACCAACTCTGCAGTATTTTAATATATAATATTTTTAATTAATTTTGATTGTCATGAACAATCACTTTCACAGGAGAGTAAATAATAAAAATGTTCTATTTGAGTAATCATTTTTAAATGTATTTAAATGTATTATGTGAGGGCACCCTGTAAAGATGACTCTGCCCCTTCTGGCCTTTAGACAGGAGTCTGTTCTAAAGCAAAAACCTCTCAAGTTTTTGCTTTTGCACCAAAAGTAAAAACCCCTCAAGTCTTTGATTTAGTCTCAGGGAGTGTGGCTCTGTTTATATTTTTTCTAGAATAGTGCACACTGAACACACAGGATTCTGTTGCGGGGCGGGGCGGAGGTGCTTTTCAGAAGCACATTGCACACGGTTCGAGGCCTGACCGGCAGGTTCAGCCAATGTGGACACAGCAAGCCAATCTTAGAGCCAGATGCACCGAAAGGGCCAGCCCCCGGTCCTTGTCCCACTCGCCCAAGAGGGCAGCTGTAAGGGCCAGTGACTGAGACTCAGCTGTGGACTGACCTGTTGTGGGGACCCCAATCAAGGCTGCAGCTAAGTGGGTTTATATTCTGTGGGAGTACAGGCCCCAGCGATGCCTCAAGGGGAGGAGGGAGATGGGAGGACTGGTTAAGACCAGATTTGGGGACCCACCCCTTGGTCCTGGGGCTTCCCTGGTGGCTCAGACAATACAGAATCTGCCTGCAATATGGGAGACAGGTTCGATCCCTCGGTCGGGAAGACCCCCCGGAAAAGGGAACCACAACCCATTCCTGTATTCTTGCCCAGAGAATCCCATGGACAGAAGGACTAACACTTTCACTTCACTTTAACTTTTCCCTGGTCCTGAAGCTAGGGCACAGCTGTGATCCCCAAGGTGGGGGTGGAGGGGCCTCAGTGGAAGGAAAAAGGGGAGCAGATCTGCCACCCCAACAACCTGGGGAGCTGGTTTCTCTAGAACATCATCCCACTTTTTAAAAGCACTGAAAGCAAAGGCAACACCTTAAAATTAATAATAATGACTGTTTCCTGTAAGTCTGAGGTTAAATCATTTTCAATTTCTCTGAAGGTAGCTGTAACCTTCTCAAGAATGGAGAGATTAAGTTGTCCATTTGTTTTCTTTCCTTGTTCCTTATTTCTACTAAATTCGAAAACCTCAACTCAGAACGACCAGGCTCTGACAGTGGCAGGGAGCCCATGGCAACTCTTTCTAATGATTATGCAGGCTCGAGTCAAAAGTAGCCAGAGGCACTGCTATGGAGAGATTCTGAGATATAGGATATATTATGTGCAGCATACATGCAAACTATATCTAACCGTCCCAGAAAATGAGCTCCACCCCTTTGCCAGACACTCAGACGCTGGAAAGTGGGGCGTTCTGGTGCATGAGGCAGCAGTGAGTGGACTCCCAGTTTGCCTGTTTCCTGTGCATGGGGAATATTCTGGAAATGTTTCGTCTCCTTCTGCAGCTTGTGGATGTGATGTTTTCAATGTGTACAATCCGCGATTCCTTTTTCAACAGTTCTCAGGATGGTTGGTCTTTTTAAGGCATCTATGACTTTTCTGTCCTGAAATGACAGACCTGGAGTCATCATGATACTAAATAAATACTAAACAGATCCTCAAGGTACTTGAATGAGCCCCCCTGACATCCTAGGAAAGGCCTTTACTTACTGTATCCGTGTTGAGAAGTAAAGTCTTATCTCTGTTCACATCTCAAAATCCCTGTGTTAGAGTTTTCATTAATTCACTCAGAATGAAAGATGCCAGCTCAGCAGTCATGCTTAGTCTCATTATTTGTGATTTTTCCTTCCATAGTGAGACAGGACCAGGGTACAGACGGATGGTCAACTCTTCACGCCGAATAAAGGGGTGGTGTACTGGCAATCAGGGCTTCCCCCATGGCTCAGCGGTCAAGAATCTGCCTGCAATGCCAGAGATGCAGGTTCAATCCCTGGGTCGGGAAGATCCCCGGAGAAGGAAATGGCACCCCACTCCAGTATTCTTGCCTGGAAAATTCCATGGATAGAGGAGCCTGGCGGGCTACAGTCCGTAAGGTTGCAAAGAGTCAGACACGACTGAAGTGACTCAGCGTGCCCTGAGTGTGGTGAGTGAGTGAAGTCGCTCAGTCGTGTCCGACTCTTTGCAACCCTGTGGACTGTAGCCCACCAGGCTACTCTGTCCATGGGTTTCTCCAGGCAAGAATACTGGAGTGGGTTATTCAGCACTAATTCTGGGGCTCATTAAGAGGCAATAACTTCGCTTCCTCTGCTGTTGCTCCAGAAAGGGCAGCCTTGAATGATGGAGTTTTCGTCTCATTTCAGCCTTTATTAATAAAATTTCTCAGTTTTGCACTGGCGGGTCTTGTTTCACACTTGTTCCAAAAAACTCTGTCATTTTGCCAGGCAGATCTCTAGATTTTTTTTTTTTTTTTAAGAATTGAAATCTTCTTCTGCTTCAGGCTGCTGTTTGACACACGCAAATAATCCCCGAGGCCTGGGAACAGGGGTTTGCTGGTGTGATAAAATCAATTTATCAGATACTTAAACTTACATATTTGAATCCTTGCTCATGGTTTTCGGGGCCTTGTATAAAACCCTCGTACAAGGTCCACTTTCCCAGGGCTGGCATGGTCCCTTCTTACCACTGGTTCATGATTGTGAAATGTCCCTACGCTCTTCTCACCATTCTCTGTCTGGACCACACTTTCAGGTTAGAATGAACCACTTCTGGAACACCGAGGCATTTCTGCACATCTGGAATAAAGCCTAGCAAATCGTGACGATAATAAATGTAAATTCAGTCAAGGAAATGATTAGAGAGTGAGGATGTCAAAATACAGCCTGGAGACACACTGCCTCTGCTTGCTAGGGGTTCCTTGCCCTGCTCTGGGTGCCCTGTGTGTCTTCCAGGGACCTGGGCACCCCAGGGCTGTGAACCGTGCTGGCACATCAGGGAGTGAGTGAAGAATGGTGTCCTGCGTCATATCCACCCTGGCACTGCAGTCTCAGAATGTGTCACTGCTTCCGACCTGTCTTAGGACCTGGTTCCCAGGGGCCCAGGGACCTCCTGATTTGGTAGGTGGGTGCATGACAGCAGAATCTGAGGGACGACCCCAGAAACACTGTCTGATCATAGATTCTTGCAACATGACCACTGAGACTGCTCTTTGGAGGACACGTGTGGTGTGCCAGGCAGCCAGGCGCTCCTGATCTTCCCATCCAATCCCTGAAGCCGTTGATGCCCATTCTACCAACGTGGAGATGGAGGTGCAGAACAGGAAGCCACTCCCAGCCTCACGAGCTGATCCGTGGCAGAGCCATGCATGACTCGACGGCCCACCCAGGTGCCCTCCAACTTGTCACAGCCTCACGAATCTCTACCAGGAAGACAGATTTCATCTCCAGGGACAGTGAACTCTTGGCTCTTTTTTTCCCCAAAGCGCAGAGCTCTTCTTGGCAGAGCTTATGTAGCAGAGCCAATCACTGGACGGGGCTCTTTCTACATCTTGCTGGCAAAACCCAGCTGTTTGCGCATCAGAGATTCTCCTTTCTGAGTCTGAGTGAACAGTCAAGGATGGTATGGACACGATGAAGCAGACAGAAAGACAGAGTGTGTGCACGGAGCCAGGAACATAGCTGGCATTCAGAAATGGGGGGCTTAGAGTGGTAAGAAGCATCGTAAACACTTTCATCTCAATATTTTTTTGATTTCTTTATTTGCCAGATGTGCACATCCGCAGTTTTACAAAATGCGCAAACGTGATGCTATGATGGATAGCAACCATCTAGATACTAGTCAGAACTGGAATCTACCGAAGCCTAAGCGAAACGCTAGAGCAGGAAGTGATGCACTGCTAGAAATGAGTTGGGAGAGCAGAGGACTCGATGCCTCACCATTTGCTCCTATCTTTGTTCATTCAGTGTATGTTGGTCGATACAGGGTATATTAACAAAGAAACACACCTGCGGAAGCCAAAGCCTTCCTTCTCCGAACTCATATTCCAGTAGAGAGGGAGATAATAGCCACATAAAATAAATAGGGTGAGTTAATAGAACAAGCCTACTGATGGCGATTAAAGGGGGCCTGTTGGAAAGTGCTGGGGATGGCAGGGGTGGGGAGACGCTTTATCCGGAATAGCCGAAATGCCTCTGGCCTTGACTTGAGACCTAAGCTCTGAAATATGCAGGGGCATGGTGTGCCGGGTAGCCAGGACAGCAAGCTTACCAAGGCCCCAACTACCAGGGTTCAAGTCCCACCCAACTCTCACACCCGACAGCCACTTACTGCCCATGTGAGAGCAGGCAGAGAGCTGCCCCCACCCAACCCGAGCTGTGAGCCCTTGTCCTCGAAATGAGGGAATGACAACCACCTCATAACCTACTGCAGGGGCTGAAGAGGTGAGTTCGGTAAGGAGCTTAGCACAGCCCCGGGTACAATTCTGGTCATTACTTCTCACATCGGGGAGGGGAGGGATGGCTGTCTTGGTGTGCCAGGTTAGGGTGAAATTCTATTTTTTTAAGAGTTATTTTAATACAGATAGTATGTTTGAGTGGCATGAACACAGATCAAAGTGAATTGCTCTCTCCATCAAAAAATATTATCCCAGTGTGGGGAAGGAAGAGGGGAACGGATAGTTAGGGAGTCTGAGATGGATATGTATACATTAATATATTTAAAATGGAAAACAAACAAGGTCCTACTGCATAATGCAGGGAACTCTGGCCAGTGTTAGGTGGCAGCCTGGATGGGAGGGGAGATGGGGGGAGAATGGATACATGTATGTGAGCAGTGAGTCCCTTCACTGTCCACCAGAAACTATTACAACATTGTTAATCAGCTATGTGAGAGTTGGACCATAAAGAAGACCGAGTGCCAAGGAATTGATGCTTTCGAACTGTGGTGCTGGAGAAGACTCTTGAGAGTCCCTTGGACCACAAGGAGATCAGACTAGTCAATCCTAAAGGAAATCAACCCTGAATATTCATTAGAAGGAGTGATGCTGAAGCTGAAGCTCCAATACTTTGGGGCCACCTGATACAAAGAGCCGACTCATTGGAAAAGACCCTGATGTTGGGAAAGATTGAAGGCAAAAGAAGAAGGAGGCAGCAGAGGATGAGATGGTTAGATGGCATCACCAACTCAATAGACATGAGCTTGAGCAAGCTCCGAGAGACAGTGGAGGACAGAGGAGCCTGGTGTACTGCCGTCCATGAGGCCACAAGAGGCAGACGTGACCTAGAGACTGAGCAAGAGCAATTTTCATGTAGCAAAGGGCACATATCTTAAGTGCCACTGACTTGGATGGGTAAATACACCCCGTGAAGCCAACGCCCTGCCAAGGCCCAGAATGTTTCTATCGCCTTACCACCTTCCCTCGGGCATCTGGTCGGTCACTCCCTGGCCTGCCCAGAGGTGACCACCACTCTGGCGTCTACCCATAGATTAGCTCTCCCTGCCCTGGAACTCCTTGTAACGGCATCTTTTATGCGTGTGGCTTTTGTGTCTGGGTTCTTGCTTAGACAAGATTCCGAAGATCCAGTCGCATGTATCAACGGCTCCTCTTTATGGCCAAGTGATGCTGCACTGTGAACACAGCTCACTTGGCCCCTCCCCTGTCTGTGCTGGGCATCACGGGCTTCCCAGGTGGTGCTAGCGATAAAGAACCTGCCTGCCAATTCAGAAGTCATAAGAGACGCGGGTTTGATCTCTGGGTCAGGAAGAGCCCCTGGAGAAGGAAATGGCAACCCACTCCAGTATTCTTGCCTGGAGAATCCCATGGACAGAGGAGCCTGGTGGGCTACAGTCCACAGGGCCACAAAGTGTCAGACACGACTGACGTGACTTAGCATGCACACCCAGCCCGGGTCTCCCCACTTCTCACCCGTCCTCCACGGAGCAGCAAGAGGCATCCTTCATCCTGCATGCTGGGCGTCACACAGTGGCTATGCTGTTGACAGTCAGGATTCTTTTATTTCCCTTTAAAAGGGGTGAGGTTTTGCTCCGGGAGACATTTAATTTGGGGTCTCTCCCTGACCCCCTCAAGTCTCGAGGCTTTCTCAGAGAGGGTCTGGACTTGTCCTCAGGGGCTGTCTTTCTGGGGTCTTGGCTGGGTGAGTGTCCAGGGCCTCGGGCAAGGCTGCACTACCATGACAGGTGGGAACGCCCACAGGTGCCGCGCCATGACCCCTGCGCCCGGCAGTGACTCTGCTGGCCCTTGTAGCCTCTTGCCCTGCACAGTCCCCTGGGTGTCCACGCGGAGACCCGAGGGGCCCTATGCACGTTTCTAGGGGTCCTCTTCTACACTCAGCCCCTCTTTAGTAACATGCTCCGCACCTCAAAGGCCCCCAATCCTAGTCTATTTCTTTTATACAAGATCCTGCCCTTTGTTCAGGTTCTCCTTTCTGTGCCAGTTTGGCGAGTGGCCCAGGAGGAACGCTGGGGGCGGCTGGAGCTGACCTTCCACGTTGCCCTGTTAAGCTGCTACCCGAGGTCCAGAAACCACGGCTCCTGTATCTCTCCGGTCATCTGCTGGTGCGTGTGGGGGCGTAAGGCTGATACTCCTCACCCCGTCATGTCCTGCTTGCCCATTTTTATGGCCCAGCTGGAATGTCCATTTCTTGGGAAAAATGTTCTCCAACAGCCCGAAGCACAGTCTGCACTCTCCTTTGCTCTCCCAAGGCGTCTGGAGAACGCCTGTCAGGTACACGCTGTACGCAGATGAACCCGTCTTTGCAAGCCTGCCGCTCCACTGGGCTGGACGCTCCCCAAGGCAAGAACTGCGTCTAGTGCTTGGCCTGTTAAGGGGTGCTCCATGGGCTTTCCTAGACACCCCACGGCCCCCGAGTTTATTTTAAGTGCAGACTCAGCCCCAAGCTCTAGGGGCTGTCACCTGTTAGAATCGGAATGGTTGCTGATCCCTCGGGAACAAGCCAGGCATGAAGGCCGCCCCGGCCCTTTTCACAGAGTCTGGTCAGGCGACCAGATCTGTGTCTCCAGCTTACTCTGACTTTCCTGGGGAAGGAGACCTCTGCCCCTGGGAGGAAGGTCAGCACTCACATTACCATCCATGGAGAGTGATGTGAGGTCTGCTGGGCTCAGAGCTGGGTGTCTGCTCTGGGCTTAAGAGTCCCAGACTGAGCCTGGCATTTCATTCTGGGCCATTCTCAAGGAGAGGGCAAGCCTGATAAATGGCATCTAATGGAGACTTTCTATGAGTGTTTGTTGAATGAATAAATGACCTTCACTGCTACATGGCCCAGCCTGGGGCACACCACCGCCCCCTGCCCCATTGCAACCGTCTCCCCATCACCAGGGGAGGGAAGGGCTCAGAGCTGCTGGCAGGGTCTCTGGGGTCCTCCTGGGCTCAACCCTGACCCGGGTCCCAGCTTGGACCTCACTGCATGCAAGTGGCAAGGCCATGTGCTCCCAGCCCGGGTCTCCTCCCCTTCTCACCTGTCCTCCACGAAGCAGCAAGAGGCATCCTTCAGAAACCCACCTCTACCACACCAGGCCTCTGCTTTGAAGTCTCCAGGGACTCTGTGCAACGTTGAGCTTGACTGACTCAAGGACCTCCCTCGTGGCCGGGCCACTGCTGACCTCATCTCATCTCCAGCCATTGCGCCCACGGCCCCTGGACCTCACTGTGTCTCTTCAGGGGCGGGGGGATGGATCTCACACACGCTGGTCTGTAGGCCTCCCTCTCACCCCCTGCCCTCTCTCTCAGGGTCTCTGGAGGGCCCAGGACATTGAGAAGGGGGTGTCCTATGGGTGGGTGGGCTCGGGTCCCTGCCCGTCAGTGCCCCCCATGATGGAACCCGGCTGCTGGCCGAGTAGGAGCCCCACCCCAGGGAGATGCTGACTCTGTGTCCAGGTGACCCCACACTCACCCGTGTCATCCCACCCCCTCAAGGGCCACACTAGCACAGAGGACCCCTCTGGTCCTGCTCTGGCTGTGTGTGAAGGGGTCCCTTCTTCAACCCACTGCCAGAAATGCATGACCTTGCTGTGCATCAAGGCCTCTGCCTTAAGGACCCAGAAATGGGGGGCAGGCAGTCAGACAGGCTGATCACAAATCGAAATATCTCCAGTTACCCTCTCACCACGTTAACGTGAGATGCTCCAGACCCACACGCCCTCCAGCTCAGCTCACGCTGCTCCCATGTTCTCTTGGCCAGTTGGTGAACTCCTATTCAACACTCAAAACCCAGCTCCCATGCCCCAGCCCCACGACGGCTGGTTCCCCATTTCTTCCTGCATCACGGCAGGCCCGGTGCAGCCCTAGGACGGAGGGCAGGTGTGGATGGCTCCCCCCGGGCTACGGCCTCCTTGAGGGCAAGGGCCACACTGGTCACCTCTATGTCCCCAGGCCTGGAGCTGAGAGCACATCCCTGACCCGTGCAGAATGGCACGCTCCAAGCACACCGCCGCGCTCCATCCTCCCGACACCCTCCCCGGGAGGAGGGCCATCATCTCGCCCACCCTGGGGAACTGAGACGTGGGTGGGCGGGGGACAGAGCTGGGACTCCAGCCAGTTTGATTGATTCTGAAGACGAGGCACGTTCTCCAAACCCAGCAGCCTGAGAAACATCTGCCGAACCGTTTGCTGAATCATTTTCTAATTGTTTCCCTCTCCGCAGAGGAAAAGCTGCTACCAAAGAAGATGCTGATCTGGAACACAATAGTCCCATCCCGTCAGCCCAGGACGGGCCTTTCTAGAATATGCCGTGTGGTTATTACCCCCTGGAGTGATAATGCCATTGGGTACCTTCCCCCTAGGAAGCGGTGTGACCCTAAGTCACAGCCAGGTGTGGCCGCCCCCAGCTCAGTCTCAGCAGCTGAGAGCGTTGGTGCTGGAGTCAGACAGACCTGTGCCCCCAGCCCGGCCTCCTTCCAGCACTGTGACCTCAGAATCCCCTCTGATGGATGTTACCCTGACCCCCTCAGAGCCTTGTAATCATGATCAGTAATGTATGTCCAGCACCAGTAGGTGCTCAATTATATAAGCTTCATCAATGCAGAGGGCAATGGTTCACCACCCAAACCCTCCCTCGGGGGCCTGGCATTCACTGCTGCAGCCCCTGATGGCCCCTAGCTAGCTGCATCTCTCTAGGCACTGACTCGGCAGAAGGGCGCCCCCTTGCCAAGGTCATCGCCAGGGGAAGCCTGCATCCCGTGACTGGTCAGTGCTTGGACGTGAAGGATTGGTGCCCAGGCCTCAGTTCAGGCTGTGTCTGCAGGGCCTCCTGGTTCGGGACTCCCTGTGCCAGGTGAGGTCTCCACCACAGCTCCATCACAGACCGACCTCTCCCTCTGTCTGCTCCTACATCCTTCCAGCTCTGACCAGAGCTGTCCCCCATCAAGCCCCTACCCACAGGAACCCAGCGCAAGGAAGTGGTTTATTTATTATCACCCAGGTCCTTCTCATAGCTTCATGGCAAATAGATGGGGGAAAGTAGAAACAGTGACACATTTCATTTTCTTGGGCTCCAGAATCACTGTGGACGGTGACTGTAGCCACGACATTAAAAGATGCTTGCTCTTTGGAAGAAAAGCTATGACAAACCTAGACAGCATATTAAAAAGCAGAGACATCACTTTGCCCACAAAGGCCCATATAGTCAAAGTTAGTCATGTACGGATGTGAGAGCAGGACTATGAAGGGGGCTGAGCACTGAAGAATAGGTGTTTTCAAACTGTGGTGCTGGAGAAAACCCTTGAGCATCTCCTGGACCGCAAGTCAGTCTTAAAGGAGATCAGTCCTGAATACTCTTTGGAAGAGCTGATGCTGAAGCTGAAGCTCCAATTCTTCGGCCACCTGATGCAAAGAACTGACTCATTTGAAAAGACCCTAATGTTGGGAAAGATTGAAGGCAATAAGAGAAGGGGACAACAGAGGATGAGACGGTTGGATGGCATCACCAACTCAACTCATCACCAACTCTGGACATGAGCTTGAGCAAACTCCAGGAGACAGAGACGGCCAGGGAAGCCTGGCATACAGCAGTCCATGGGGTCGTAAAGAGTCGGACATGACTGAGCGAGTGAACAACAGCAAGGTCCTTCCACTTGTTAACCTAGAGGTGGCACGTCCCTGACGAGGGGAAGTGTGATTCGAAGCACACACTGTATCAGGCAGGTTTTGCTGCAAGTAAACAAAGCTGATTCTTTGCAGCAAGAAATATCATTTCTTGTTCTCATTCATGGAAGCTGTGGTTCAGCTGAAATGGACTCTGCATGTCTCATTCTGGAACCGAGGGGAAGGGACAGCCACCGTCCAGGACAAGACATGCTGTCCTCCTGGTGGAGGTGGAGGAGCAAGATATGGGAGAGCAAACCAGTGGAGCACATTTAAGCTACTGTCCAGGCAGGGCACGCTCTATCAGCCAAACCCCCAGGACAGGGAAAGGCTCAGCTCCGCAGCGGGGCAGTGTGGGAAGGTGAGGAGGGAACCCGAGAGGGTGACCACACCTATCCAAGGTCTGCGTGACGTCATACACATAGACCTCACATCAGAATCCAAACCGGAAATACACTATGATGCCGTCTTTACCATCATCATTGTCATCAGTGATGACATCACCCTCCTTACCTAGCAACCCATCCGAGATGGAGAAAGACAGTTTACAGCGCTGGCTGGGGCTGTAGGTCAGCCTCGTGCACTTTTCATAGGAACGCAACTTGGTCAGTCTCTCTGGAGGGCAGCTCAGCACTGTGTTCTGAAGCCACAGGAAAATGCCCAGATCACTTGCCAGATATTACCCTTCCAGGAATTGAATCGGGTGGGGGCATGCATATGCCTACGTATTCCCGTAGGAGGGACGGTTCCAGGTTATCTGGAATTAAGTAGCTGTGGGATTCTTTCAGTCTCCCTTTCCAACCATGGCCCTTGCCATGCTTTCTTGTGGATGGCACCAGCTTTTCTACTTCACTGGCCCCAGGCTTAGCCATGAGGTTTTGCGTGCTGAAATGGGGACAAAAGTGCCTGTACTCGGGGTGCAGGCCCCAGCCCTCAGAGGCATCACGTGAATGCCCCTCCTGCCCCCACCTCAGCAGACACGGCTCAGGTGGTCCTGCTCCTTCCTCCTGGGCTCTCAGATAAGAAGATATTGAAATCCGAACCAGCCACAGCCCAGAGACCAGTCTCACCCTGGCTGAAAGCCACTGAGAGGTTCGGGCTGCTTGTTACGCAGCATTATTACAGCAAAAGCTGACTAATGAAATGTGAGGAATTTTAATTTTAATTTCCTTATGCATTCCTGGCTGTGTGGGGTCGTCACTGCTGTGTGCTCTCTTCTCCAGTGGGGGCGAGTGGGGCCGCTCTCCGGTGAGGGCTTCTCGTTGCAGGGGCTCCTCTTGCTCTGAGCCTGGGGCTCCAGGGATCCAGCTCCAGTCGCTGTAGCTCCTGGGCTCTCGAGCGCAGGCTCAGGAGCTGTGGTCCATGGGCTTAGTTGCTCCACGGCCCGTGGGATCCTCCTGGATCAGGGACTGAAGCCGTGCATTGGCAGGTGGACTCTCCACCACGGACCACCAGGGAAGTCCAAAATAGGGGGAATTTTTAAACAACAGAGAAAGGGTAGAAAAGCTTATTTCAAACGCTTACTGTGCTCCGGGCACTTGGCAAGTGCTTGACAAGTAACTCAGCTCATTCTGAAAGCAATCTTGTGTGGTCTGTGCAGTTTGTGAGCCGAGCTTACAGATGAGAAAACTGAAGCGCCTAAGAGGCTAAACACCTGGTCTGTGATTAATCCCCAGTGCCCAGCGGGGCCCAGAGCTGAGCCCACGTGGCTCGGCCCTTGTGCCCATCTGTTTATGGACGCCAGTAACAGAGACCTGTTACATAAGATATCAAGCATCCAGGTAACCAACTGCTTGCAGCCACGAGAAAGACATAGATGATGCATAATTTAAATGACCAGGTCTCACCCTTTCCTTCTGCTGGAACTCCCACTGGGAGGACATCCGTGTGCCTCCCCAGCCCCACCCTCATGAGTACACCCGCCTGGCGGGCTGTGGCCGCACTTCCTGTCACATGATCACTACCCCCACCCCCTCATGTCCACCGAAACAAGCTCTACAGTGCATCTGTCTGACAGTGACCCGGAACACTCTCTGATGAAAAGGGTAACAGAGCTTCCAAAGCACTAATGCCTAAACTAACCACAGGTGCGAACCACTCGCAGGCCTTCAGGTAATGGTGAAGAATGTCGTTCTGAAGGGTATTGTTTCCCAGTGCACAGAAAAAGCTGTGGGAGGGCATGGGAGGCCGGGAGAGATCCCCAAAGTGGAAGACAGGAAGGAAGTAGGGAAGGAAGGAAGGAAGAATGGAAACAGAAAGAAAAGAAAACCCGGCATGGCTGGGTCCCCTTGTCTGTGCTGGCCTCACTTATGAGTGTGGAGGAGAAGCAGAGGGGAGCGTGAACCCATTGTACAGACACAGAAACTGAGGCTCAGAGAGGGGAAGTGACTTGTCCGAGGACCCACAACAAGAAGGGGACAGAGCAGGATTCGTACATAGTCGTTTGCAACTCCAAAAGCCATGTGTGTGCACACGTGCGTGTGTGGGGTTTTCTTTTTCCATGTCAAGGTGAACGCATGTCTTACGGCTGCTTCAAACCCCCTCTGGACCGTGGGGGAAGAGTACCAACATATTCGATAAGTAAACGCATGAAAATGTCTGGAGTCATACACCAGCTGTCTGGGGCCCAACATTTAGGCAGAACTCAGAGCTTCCATTCTCCCCTGATGCCAGAGTACGATCTGTCTTCAGCAAAAAGCCCCAGATGTCAAAACCTGATCTTAATTAGCAGAACTCTTTGGGTGCACATGGAGCTGGGATCCATCTGGACCACGAGGAGACAGCTGTTTATTAACTCAACAGCCAGGGGCAAGTGTGGCCAGGGCCCCTCGCACCTCCACTCCCCAGGGGAAGTGCCTTCCCGGGAGCAGAGGTAGCCTAGCTCCCTGCACCCCCACCCCCAGGACGTTGCAGGCAGTAGCATCACCTGGCCGTGGGGCCCTCGGGGGCACTCGGGGACCCTCGATGCTCAAGGCTTGGGCGCTGATAAAGGCAGCGTGTCTCTGGGGGGCGGTGACCGATCCCCGTGCTCCCATCACCGCCTCAAAGTTGGGCGCGATTTCATCAGTGTTCCTCTTGGTGGCCCTTTTGAAGAACCCAATTATCCCAGCCCTGGTCCAGGTGGTACCTTGGCCTCCTGAACCCCCAGGCTTGTTAGAAGCATCTGACAGCGGCTTGTCACCCAGCAGCTGCCGGTGTCTGAGCAGGCGATCAAAGACACTCCTTTTCAATGTAATTAGAAGGTCGTCACCAGTGGGATTTGAAATCTCTGCCTGTCAAGAATTTGCATTCATGCTGTTATTTCCTCAAGCTGGTCTCCACTGGGGAGCAGAGGGGTTGAATCTATGAGCAGGCTCTCCGGATGATTCACAGGATATTAATCTTGACTAGCACTTGCAGGCCCTGCTCAAAGCTCTGTACACGCATCACTTACCTCTCCCACAACGCCAGCAGGTAAGAAGTGCTGCTCCTTGCTCCCTTCTCGCTTGCAAAATAACTGAGGCGCAGAGAGCAGAAGCCTCGGGTCCGGTGTTGCTTGTCTAGTAAGCCGCAGAACAAGGGTTTGAACACTGGTGGCAGTCGGGTAAAGAACCCGACTGTCGACGCCGGAGACATAAGAGACGCAGGCTCGACCCCTAGGACCAGAAGACCCTCTGGAGGAGGGCGTGGCCACCCACTCCAGTGTTCTTTCAGAAAAAGCTGTGGGAGGGCATGGGAGGCCGGGAGAGATCCCCAAAGTGGAAGACAGGAAGGAAGTAGGGAAGGAAGGAAGGAAGAATGGAAACAGAAAGAAAAGAAAACCCGGCATGGCTGGGTCCCCTTGTCTGTGCTGGCCTCACTTATGAGTGTGGAGGAGAAGCAGAGGGGAGCGTGAACCCATTGTACAGACACAGAAACTGAGGCTCAGAGAGGGGAAGTGACTTGTCCGAGGACCCACAACAAGAAGGGGACAGAGCAGGATTCGTACATAGTCGTTTGCAACTCCAAAAGCCATGTGTGTGCACACGTGCGTGTGTGGGGTTTTCTTTTTCCATGTCAAGGTGAACGCATGTCTTACGGCTGCTTCAAACCCCCTCTGGACCGTGGGGGAAGAGTACCAACATATTCGATAAGTAAACGCATGAAAATGTCTGGAGTCATACACCAGCTGTCTGGGGCCCAACATTTAGGCAGAACTCAGAGCTTCCATTCTCCTCTGATGCCAGAGTACGATCTGTCTTCAGCAAAAAGCCCCAGATGTCAAAACCTGATCTTAATTAGCAGAACTCTTTGGGTGCACATGGAGCTGGGATCCATCTGGACCACGAGGAGACAGCTGTTTATTAACTCAACAGCCAGGGGCAAGTGTGGCCAGGGCCCCTCGCACCTCCACTCCCCAGGGGAAGTGCCTTCCCGGGAGCAGAGGTAGCCTAGCTCCCTGCACCCCCACCCCCAGGACGTTGCAGGCAGTAGCATCACCTGGCCGTGGGGCCCTCGGGGGCACTCGGGGACCCTCGATGCTCAAGGCTTGGGCGCTGATAAAGGCAGCGTGTCGCTGGGGGGCGGTGACCGATCCCCGTGCTCCCATCACCGCCTCAAAGTTGGGCGCGATTTCATCAGTGTTCCTCTTGGTGGCCCTTTTGAAGAACCCAATTATCCCAGCCCTGGTCCAGGTGGTACCTTGGCCTCCTGAACCCCCAGGCTTGTTAGAAGCATCTGACAGCGGCTTGTCACCCAGCAGCTGCCGGTGTCTGAGCAGGCGATCAAAGACACTCCTTTTCAATGTAATTAGAAGGTCGTCACCAGTGGGATTTGAAATCTCTGCCTGTCAAGAATTTGCATTCATGCTGTTATTTCCTCAAGCTGGTCTCCACTGGGGAGCAGAGGGGTTGAATCTATGAGCAGGCTCTCCGGATGATTCACAGGATATTAATCTTGACTAGCACTTGCAGGCCCTGCTCAAAGCTCTGTACACGCATCACTTACCTCTCCCACAACGCCAGCAGGTAAGAAGTGCTGCTCCTTGCTCCCTTCTCGCTTGCAAAATAACTGAGGCGCAGAGAGCAGAAGCCTCGGGTCCGGTGTTGCTTGTCTAGTAAGCCGCAGAACAAGGGTTTGAACACTGGTGGCAGTCGGGTAAAGAACCCGACTGTCGACGCCGGAGACATAAGAGACGCAGGCTCGACCCCTAGGACCAGAAGACCCTCTGGAGGAGGGCGTGGCCACCCACTCCAGTGTTCTTGCCTGGAGAATTCCCATGGACAGAGGAGCCTGGTGGGCTGCAGTCCATAGGGTCGCAAAGAGTCAGACATGACTAAATCGACTTAGCATGCTTGCGTGTACTATCAGACACAAGGGCAACCAGGATGTGCCCCCGGGCCTTTGCACCTGTCTCCACTGGTCCAGCAGGCTAACCTGCTCAGCCCCACAACTCAGTTCAGACCTGACATCTTCTAGAGAGGCTTCCAGAAGGTCCCAGGAGATTGCTGCACCCCCACCCTCAACCTTCTGTGTCCACCTTCCTGTCCCCCGGCCCAGCCCCATCCAGCCTGTTTCACCTCTGCGTATCTAGGGCAGAAGGTCAGAAAGAGTATGGAGAGAAGGAAAGATGGCGCCATCACACAATACCTGCAGGTGTGATGCTCTCAGAGCTGAGCAGCCATCGGCCACCAGCTGATTCCAGCCCAGCCCAGCTCCTAAACACAGCCCCCAAGCTACGCTGACCAGGCAGGACTGTCCTCTGGAGAATGATGGCAAGAAGGGCAAGAGTGCACCTCAGGGCACCACCTGCTGCGTGCAGACACTGCTCCCGTGTGTCTGATGTGCCACGTCACCCCATGAGGTGGGCAGGACCACTGTCCCTAGGTCACAGCTGGAGCGGAGACACAGAGGGGTTAAGTCACTCACTGGGAGAAATTAGATCCCAGCCCTGCCCGGCAAGCTGTCAGAGCCTCCTCCTCCCCTGCAGCCCGGCCGCCCAGCCCCGCCCAGGCCCAGCTCTTGCTGACCCAGCCCAGCTGGACTCTACTCCTGTAATACCCACAGGCCCGCCCAGGCCCAGCCTCCCTGCCCTGGCCTGGGCTGACCTCTCCCCCTGCCTCCCCACCCACTGCCTGGCTACAGCCCCTTGTGCCTGTTCCAAGTCGCTCCAGTTGTGTCTGACTCTGTGCAACCCTATGGACCATAGCCCGCCAGGCTCCTCTGTCCATGGGATTCTCCAGGCAGGAACACTGGAGTGGGTTGCCATGCCTTCCTCCAGGGGATCTTCCCGACCCAGGGATCAAACCTGCATCTCTCGTATCTCCTGAATTGGCAGGCGGGTTCTTTACCACTAGTGCCATGTGGGAAGCCCTTAGGCCCTAGATCTTCTCAGATGCCCCATCCTGATCCCAGGCACCACCCCAGGGCTCCCACAGCCCCGTCCTTCAACCCAGTGTGGACCGCCCTCTGGTGCTCGTTGCCTGTCAGCCCCTCTGCTTTCTCCAGCAGCAAGGTCACTAAGATCGAACAGGTCAGGGCACAGCCCCAGGGTTGGAGGCCCGCAAAGGGCCAAGACTGGGGACCAGGTTTGAGTTTTCTTAGCATCTCAGAGCATGGCACAGAGCGGTACAAGTATTGGAGGGAAGGAGGGGGAGGCGGACGCCAGCCAGAGCCCCCAGGGTCCAGGCCACCAGGATGGCATCCCCCAGTCGGCCCAGAAGTGTCAGCCATCAGAGCAGCAGCCTCGGGAGGATTTTCCCATAAAAACTAGGCCATTCTGGAAACACAAATGCTCCACCAGTCTCAGATCCTTTGTGGCCCAAGACGGCAGAGGTTCCAACACTTCACTTTGTAGATGATCTGAGGGGAAGGGGATGCGGAGGCCGACACGCTCACCCCCGCTGAGAAGGGCCCAGCGCTCTGGCGCTGAGGGACGGGCAGGGGCATCGGCCACAGCCCTTCACCCACCTCGGCACAGGAGCCAGCCTGTGCCCTCCCTGATGCCCGTGACCGTGCAGCCTCATGCCCCCTCATGCCCCCTTGTTTCAACTCGGCCCAGGGTGGTACCCCTCCAGCTCTGGGATCTTCTCAGGGTCAGCCTTTCCCCATCAGATGCAGGGCAGCCCCTAAACCATGGTCTCTGCTCTGAGCCTGAACAGGCTGAGGTAGAATCCACGTGCCCACCAACAAGGTGGGGTGAGCTTGGCCCTTTGAAGTGGCCCCCTTCCCAGCATATGAACCCTGGGTCCTGGATCCCTTAAGCCAGCACAGGCTTCGGCTTAAGACTGATCTGGGTTCGAATCACCACCCTGCCACTTACCAGACACCTGACCTTGGGCAAGTAATTTCACCTCTCAGAGCCTCAGTTTGCTCAAAAGCAGAGACATTACTTTGCCGACTAAGGTCCGTCTAGTCAAGGCTATGGTTTTTCCTGTGGTCATGTATGGATGTGAGAGTTGGACTGTGAAGAAGGCTGAGTGCCAAAGAATTGATGCTTTTGAACTGTGGTGTTGGAGAAGACTCTTGAGAGTCCCTTGGACTGCAAGGAGATCCAACCAGTCCATTCTGAAGGAGATCAGCCCTGGGATTTCTTCGGAAGGAATGATGGAAGGAATGATGCTGAAGCTGAAACTCCAGTACTTTGGCCACCTCATGCGAAGAGTTGACTCATTGGAAAAGACTCTGATGCTGGGAGGGATTGGGGGCAGGAGGAGAAGGGGACGACAGAGGATAAGATGGCTGGATGGCATCACGGACTCGATGGACGTGAGTCTGAGTGAACTCCGGGAGATGGTGATGAACAGGGAGGCCTGGCGTGCTGCGATTCATGGGGTCGCAAAGAGTCGGACACGACTGAGCGACTGAACTGAACTGAACTGAAAATGGGCATGCACATGCTCCTTGAGCAGGAGGCTGTCATGTCCCTGACTCCCAGGACCCACCCACATTGGCCTCTGTGCTCTCACAGCCTTCCAGAGGCAAGGATGACCTTCACCCACCACCTCCACTTGGTGAACTCCTACTCATCCTTCAAAACCCCAAATCACCTTTCTTATCGCCCCAGGCAGCCATTCCAGGCCTGGGTTCCCACAGCCCCTTTGTTCCTGAGAACCTCCCTTCCTCCCAACTGCCTGTTGGTCTCCTTGCCACATGGGGACAGCTCACGATTGTGTCTTGGCTCATCTCCTTGTCCCCGGAAGCCAGCCCTGTGTCCCCCGGGTTACTGACAGTCCACATTCAAGTTTTGCGGACATGAAGGAGGTGGTTTGGTTTTGGAAATGGTAGGGCTCGAAAACTTGGCTCAGATGCAGAGAAAATTCAAAGGCTGTCGCCCCAGCCCACTCCCCAACCTTTGGCTGCTCGTTAGGGAACAGCCAGGGTCCTCTCTGCCGAGACAGCTATGAGGCTGAATAATGTATAAGCCTCTTACATGGAACGTTGGTAAAATATTTCGATGGAGACGAGATTATTCATCAAAGTGGTGTCTTGCAGGGTTGCCCTTTCCTCAGGGCACCACCAAGGGAGCTGGCCTTTCTTAAAAATAGAAGTATCATAATCAGTGCTCCATCTACGAGGCCGCCCAGGAGGTTGTGCTCAAATGCAAATTCCGTCCTCTCCCTGCCTGGCTGAGAACTCTCCCATTTCAGCACACTGGCAGCAGGTCTTGGGATGAAGCCTGCGCTCCCCTCTGGGGGGGCCAGGCCTGCATGACCCCCGCCCCCTAGTGCTCCAGCCCTGGCTCTGAAGTGGCTCCCCTCTGCGCTTCCTGAAGAGGTAGCATTGGAACCGAGGTCATCAGAAAAGTGTTAGTCGCTCAGTTGTGCCCGACTCTTTGTGACCTCATGGACTGCAGCCCACCAGGCTTCTCTGTCCATGGGATTCTCCAGGCAAGAATACTGGGGTGGGTTGCCATTTCCTTCTCCAGGGGATCTTCCCCACCCAGAGATTGAACCCAGGTCTCCCACAATGCAGGCAGATTCTTTACCCTTTAATCTATCCAGGGAAGCTCAGGTCATCTACCCGAGGTCATCAGAATTTAATTCAAATTTAAGGGAGGGGGACTCCCCTGGTGGCCCATTGGTTAAGAATGGACCAAGGCAGAGGATGCAAGTTCGATCCCTGGTCAGGGAACTAAGATCCTACGTGCCATGGAGCAATTGAGTGTTTGCGCCACAACTAGAGAATCCCCGTACTGAAACCAAAGATGCCACGTGACTCCACAAGGACCCCCATGTGCCACAACTAAGACCTGATGCAGCCAAATAAATAGATACTCAAAACAAACAAACAAAAAGATTGAAAGGAAGTGAAGAGCATTTCAAGCAGAGGAAGCAGGTGAGCACAAGCGCCGAAGCAGGAAGGGACCGGCTCAAAGCCGAAAGCATCATTTCCTCCCCTGGGCTCCCAGGAGGACCATACCCTGCACTCAGCTGGGCTCTCATTCCTACGTTCTGGCTGGTGGAACGGCTACCCCGCGTGTCCAGGGTAATGCTCCCAGTCCCTTTCCCTCCACCAAGAGCACGTGTTGAAAATATAAGCAGCCTGGTTGCCTGAGTCACTGTGTGGAGGACACCACCCAGGAAGGCTACGAGCTCACATTAAACTTCTCACAAGGAAGAAATAAACTCTGTGTGAAGCCAATGAGGTTTGAGAACTTACTATTATTGCAGCAATAACCTCTCCCAGGCTGATTGATTCCATGAATGAATGCCTGAAAATGGATTTCCAGACGTTCTGGAGTCAGCAGCGTGGATCCTGGGAGAAAAACTCAAAGCCTTTCTCTACATCTAAATGTCAGCTATGGCCAAAATAATGAGAATCCCCAGGGATTACTTAGAACAGTCAACTCCAAATAGGGTTTACTTTGCAAGAAAGATCCGTCTAGTCAAAGCTATGGTTTTTTGAGTAGTCATGTATGGATGTGAGACTTGGACTGTAAAGAAATCTGAGGGCCAAAGAATTGATGCTTTTGAACTATGGTGCTGGAGGAGACTCTTGAGAGTCCCTTGGACTGCAAGGAGATCCAACCAGTCCATCCTAAAGGAAATCAGTCCTGGGTGTTCATTGGAAGGACTGATGCTGAAGCTGAAACTCCAATACTTTGGCCTCCTGATGGGAAGAACTGATTCACTGGGAAAGACCCTGATGCTGGGAAAGATTGAGGGCAAGAAGAGAAGGGGACAACAGAAGATGAGATGGTTGGATGGCATCATAGACTCAATGGACATGAGTTTGAGCAAGCTTCGGGAGTTGGTGATGGACAGGGAGGCCTGGCGTGCTGCAGTCCACGGGGTCACAAAGAGTCGGACATGACCGAGTGACTGAACTGAACTGAGGGCTGGTGGAAGTAGGTAGTAAGCAAGGAAGTGGCAGTGTGTCGGGCATAAGGATCAACAAGGTCCTGAAACAACCAGAGAAACCTCCCTTTGTCCATTTATAGGATGGGACACAGAGCAGAGTCTCACTGGGGAAAGGGTCCAGTGGCTTAAAACACAGAATTGAAAGTTTGAAACCTAGTCTAGTCCAGAACCATCCAAGACTTGTATGGTGACTAGAAAATACATAACTAGATTTTGAAGATGCCATACCAAAAAGAATTGTGAACTGTCTCATTAACAACACATATTGATGACTTGCCATAAAAATATTTTGGATAGATGGAGTTAAATAAAATCTGTTATTAAAACACTTTACCTGCTTCTTTTTACTTCTTAAATGTGGTTGCCAGGAAATTGTAAACTACATATGTGGCTCACATTTATGTTTCTAGTGGCTGGAGCTGGTGTAGTCCAACCATTAAATTTTGTAGATGGGAGATGTGAAGCATAGAGAAGTTAATGAACCTGCTCAAGGTCACATAGAGGCCTATGCGGGCGTGGAGTTGTGAAGCTGAGCTGCCTCACAGGCTTATAGAGAAAATTCAATGGGGAGAAAATTCAACACAGAGGAAATTTGATGTCCCATTCAAATGGCAAAGAAAACCCCTTTGTGGGGGCATTTTGAATGGCATTAGGAACAATGAAGGCTGATGGTTCTGCAGGCTTCTAACCCCGGTGAGGACCCCTGCCTGCTCCTCTCAGTGAGGGGCTTCTGCACAGATAGGAGAGCAGAGAGGTGGTCAAGGGGAGGGTCCCAAGCCTCTGGACAGAGAGAGCCTGGCTCACCCAGCCCCTTCCTCCCTCATATCTGAGGGTCGTGGAGACAGGTAGGAGCAGGAAGAGGCAGAAAGACTCAACTTCTGACTGCTCTCTGAGCCTCACCGCCCAGGTCAGTAAACCAGAGCTCAGAGGACAATGCACCCATCACTGCAAGGGTTCAATGGGATCATGTCTGTTAGAGGTCAGGTGGGGAAACCCAACTCACACTTAGCAGCAAAGCAGAGACCTTACTGGCTCCTGCAATGCAGAATCCCCAGGCTTGAATCCAGCTTCAGGCACAGCTTGACCCAGAAGCTCTCAAGCTGTCGATAGGGTCCGCCTCTCCTTCCACCTCCCAACTCTGCACCCCCATGTCTAGTGACTTCATGCTTCAGAAGATTCACCACGTGGAGGGACAAGGAGCAGCTCGAAGCCAAAGCCTCCCTCCCCAGCGCTCAGTCCTCTCCACCAATGTCTGCCACTCAAAAAGTTACTGCAAAGCAGAGCATCAGTTTTAAATGATGCATAGATTCTTCTGGGGTGGGTGCTGAAATGTTTGGAAACTAGAAAGTTGCACATGTGTGTGAATGCACTGCCATTCCACTGAATACTTCAAAATGGTTGATACTACTCTGTGTGAATTTTGCCTCCATTTTTCAAGGCAAAATGACACATATGCAACCACAACCATCTTATTTCAAACTGAAAATGTCTAATGATGTATCTTTTTGATATGAGGCCTCTTCTTTGGTTATGGTTGGCATTAACTCCGATTGGCATTTCTGGGAGCATTTATTGTGAAAACCAAACTCCTGGTGAGTTTTCTAGTTTCTAGTTTAGGTTTCTTAATAAGGGCAAAATTTTTAGATACATCTGAACATTCAGAGTACAGAATTCCATCTGGATTTCAGATTTCCTCCCAACTCTTCTGCAGCACAATTTTAGTGCCTTACCTTTATTGAAGCTTCAAATGGTGTAATTTCTTTTCCATAGAAGACACCCTCTTTCTTGTTTGCATTTCATCATTTTTCAGTGACAAGTGCTACTGGGATGATCAGGTGCGGGAGCCAGCACCTGTCACTGAAATGATCAGTGGCCATTTCAGGCAACTAATGGATGAGAAGAAAGGGCCACTATAGCTTTGCACTTCTGATCAGATTAGAAAACCAATTCCATCTCTACGCGTAGGTTTCTGGAACCACTTCAGGTGTCAAAACTGTATCTGACAGCAATTGGTCAGAGAGCAATGGGGGATCTAGTCTAGCAACACGAACCTGCACAGTTGTAGGAGGAGCTGGGACGGGAAGTCTAGAGGGGTCTGGGGAGGATCAGAAGAGGACAGATGACCAGCCTCCTGAAGCAGGGGGCAGGGGACAAGAACTCACAGGGGCACCTGGAGCCAGGTGAGTCCCGTCACCAAAATGGGAGCAAATGAGAGGGCTTAGAGGGACAGTCTGTGAGGTCTGTGGGAAGCTGTGGCCTTTGGGAACAGGCCTGGGGCTGCTGGAGGTCAGCAGGGCCGGCGGGAGAAGAAGAGAGAGTCTTAATATTAAGAGACAGAATTGGCTGGCACCTCTGCACATGTGCCATAATCCCTGACCGCAAAGATGCTTCAGAAAGGAGCGCTGCTACTTCTTGTGCCTCCCACTTCTAGAAAACTGTCCTCCTCGAGCCAATTCTAATCAAACTACCTGGGGAAGGGGGTCGTGTTAACCGAGGCAACAGCAGAACAACTTTCAGCACCCTGGGCAGAGGACCCGGCAGGATCCCTGCTCTCACCTCACACCTGAACTTGCCCTTGAGGAGTTGACACAGACTCCATCCTGATCCTTGGCATGAAGCTTCCTCCCTACCCTGGGTTTATGTCTTTGTCCTGGACACTCTGAAAGGTCAAGGGAATATATTTTGGTGTTGGCCTGTTTTCGTCAGTTTTCTGGGCACGTGGTGGTCTCAAGTGGAAACTTTTGAATTGTTTCTTTGATCCTTCCTCCCTCTGCCTTCTTTGTTATCTCTGTGTAGAGCTTCAATATTTGGATCTTTACTTCCTGGGCTTCCCTCTGGTGTCATGATCTCTTCTACTTTCTATTTCTATGTCTTATTTTGCTCTGCATTCTTATGTTTGGGGGGCTTCTCAGGTGGCCCCAGTGGTAGAGAACCTGCCTGCCAGTGCAGGAGACCTAAGAGACGGGGATTTGATCCCTGGGTCGGGAAGATCCCCTGGAGAAGGAAACGGCAACCCATTCCAGTATTCTCGCCTGGAGAATCCCACAGAGAGAGGAGCCTGGCGGTCTAGGGGCTTGTAAAGAGTCGCACATGACTGACCACGCTTATGCTTTTAATGAGGGGACTCAGGGAGAACTCATGCTTTTCCTGATAGTTTCAAAGACTGTTGTATAATTAGAGAACTATCAAAAAAAATAAAAGAGGCTTTAAACTTTCAGAAGAAGATAAAACCAAAATGAAAGTGCAGGAATTAGCAGCATTCTAGAGAAAAAAATAAAACCAGAAAGAAGATCCTGCTGACAATTGCAAGAAAAAGTATTAAATACTTAATCATGAGCTTAGCGAACTGTGGGCATGGACTGTCCAAAGAAACCTGGAAGACTTTTCTGGGAGATGAAAAGGAAGATGTGAATAAGTGATGGTACAATGATAAGCTTATTGCTCTGCTTTCTATAAGATTGGATCTTGTTCAATTTCCAACTTGTCTACTGAGTTTCTCATTTCTGCTGTAATATCTTTATTTTCTATGAACTCTTTAGTTCTCTGAATGTCTTTGTTTTACCGCATCTGATTTTTATACAAGGACCCTTTATTCCCTGAGCATGTCAGCAAAAATCAGTATGACCATTTCTCATGACCACACTTGGCCTGTGACCACATACTTCCTCTTCTAGTCATTTGTCCAATTAGAAACTGGAGGCGTGTGTCCACATAGAGACTAGTACAGGAACATCCATAGACGTGTGCTTGTAAACAGCCAAAAGCGGTCATCAACTGAAATATCCACCAGCCAGGGAACAGGCCAATCGAGCGTGTTATACCCAAACAGGGGGACACTATTCAGCCGTAAAAAGAGTGAACACTTGTGACAAGGTCGGTGACGCTCAAAAGCATTGCAAGGAAAGCGCCGCAAGAGAGTGAGCGCCACACTTCCGTGATCGCCTGCAACAGGCAGAGCTCGCTGATGTGACAGAGGTCAGAGCAGGGGCTCCCCGGGCGGGAAGGACGATGAGTCCCGGGACCAGGGACTAACGGTGACAGAGACTGGAGAGGGCTGGTGCGACGGTTTGACACCTCAAGACATGTGAGTGTCACGTGGATGCGCATGTTTGTCAAAGCTTGTCAAACTGAGTTAAGACCCGTTGCGCTTCGCTGAATGTAAACTTCATAGAAAGAGGGAGGGAGAGGAGAAAGAAGGGGAAAAGGAAGGGGAGGGAGAGAGAAAAGAAAGAGAGGGAGGGACAGAAAGAAAGAGAGAGAAAGATCTGATTGCAAGCACTGAGCCCTTGGGTAGCGTCAGCCGACTGCGGTCTTCAGGGACTATCTGGCGGGGACGTCTCCTTGGGGAGTATCCAGGGTCAGAGCATTGGATCTTCCCCTCTGGAAAGTTCAAGTCCACTGCAATGCTCTCTGACCTCCTGTCTGCTGGGATAGAGCCCAGCTGCCAGCTTTCCAGCAGCTTCAGGAAGGAGCAGGGCGAGAGGTCTTAATACTCATTGTGCCCCCTGCTTTCATGTGCTCCCCCCATCCCCACATGTGCCAGAAAACCCCGCTCCAGAGGCCTCGCTTTGCCCTCACTGTGGTCTGAATGTGTGCCCCCCTGTAAAATTCATATGTTGAAACCTTAATGCCTGATGCGGTGCTATGAGGAGGTGGGGCCTTTGGGAGGCAGTCAGGTCGTGAAAGTGGGGTCCTCATGAATGGAATTAATGCCTTTTATAAAAGAGGCCTTAGAGAGCTCCCTCACCCATCCCACGACATGATGATGCAGTGAGAAGTCAGCGGCCATGAACCGGAGAAAGGGCCCCCGTCAGAGCAGGACCATGCTGACCCTTGATCTCGGACTTTCAGCCTCCAGGACAGAGAGAAATAGATGTGGTTTACAAGCCACTGGTCTGTGGTTTTGTTATAACCTCCTGAGCTAAGACAATCCCCTCTCGAAAATAAATCCCAGGTTTCCTTCTGGGCTGAGCACGGGCAATCACCCAGCCATGCCAGCAGAGGAGGGAGGCTGAGGGCTTCTGTTTCCAGCAGTCTCCTCTGCTCGCTTCCAGGGAGGTTTGGTGGCACCAGCTGCTGAGACCCTGGCTGCCCCTCAGCTTTCCACACTGCCCTCCGGCCCGCCTGGCGGGTCACCGCTCACCCGCCAGTTTTCCAGCTCCCAGATCACTGCTCTGATCTCTCCTTCTCCCTCTGTACTTGACAGTGAGGCCTGTAGAGTGACTTCGCCATCATTTTAGTGAGATTAGAAGAGGCAGCTGCCCACGTGGGTGTCTAGGCCACCATCTCCAGAAGGCACAGCTCTTGCTCTGTTCTGCCATCAGTGATACGATTCTTAACCTCATGGTTGCAACATGGCTGCTCCTGCTTTGGGCACCGATTCTGCATTCCAGGCAGGAAGAAGGGTTTGTGCTGGCTGAAACCATCCCCTTCGCTGGGAAAGCGTGCCAGCAGGCTTCCTTTTACATCGCGTGGTCTCTCTTAGCAGCAAGGGGGCCTGATAGCATCTATTTTTCGGTGGGCACATGGCCATTCCAGCAACAAAACAACTTCTGTTTAAAGTGGAGCGTGGATATTTCCACATTCTGCTTGGGCCATGTGCCCATTCCTGAGTCAGTCACTGGACCTGGAGGGATGGGGCTCCTGACCCCATCCTGGCCCAGGTGACATGCCAGCTCCCATAGCAGCACGGGGGACCAGGCATCAGCATGGCATTATATGCAGGAGAGCCAATTCCCCAGAGGAAACTTGGGGTGGCCCCAGAGCCGGGGGCAGGCTTGCTGGTGGGCGGAGATGTGTGTCAATCAGCGTCCAGAACGTGTAAGCTGCTCACAGAAGAGCTGAGTGAGATGCCCGTGGAAGATGCTCACCGCTCACCCGTCCCAGGCTGCTCCTTGCTCCCGACCTTGCCCTGACCCGCAGGGCTGCTGCCCTTGGCCCGGGGTCGGGGCGGGGAGGGAGGCCCCACGTTCGGCTGAGCCTCATGGAAACATGACCGTGGGCCTCCGGGCTGATGGTCTCATCCCTTTCTGAAGGCAACATCGGTTCCTGAGTGTCGGTACTAACGACACTAAATGCTACTAATAGTCAGCCCGATGCCCGGCCTGATTGGAGATGCTGAAAATAGCAGCTCCTTCCAAAGCCGCAGCAGGGGAGAAGGGCACAGAAATCAGGATTGCAAGGGGCTGGGGCAAGGGGTGGTGGAGGGATGCCAAGAAGGTCTGGACTGGACTCCAGAGCCTTGGGGACGGCGCTGAGCATCCAGGAATGCTAGGTGTGCCCTGTGCCACCCCCTGCCCCCCAAGGATGCCACATGTCCTGCTGGCCCCGCCAGCTCCTCCTCCTGGAGGTGACTGCTTCCCGGACTTTGGCCTGCCCAGGGAGGAGGAGAAAGTGGCCGTGTCCCCTGAGATCCCCCCACCCAGCCAGGCCCAACACTCCCCATGCCTCTCGCCAGCACTCCGCACATTTACAGATGAGACAGCAGCGTCCCCTGTGACTTCTCACGATGACCCTCAAAGCGGCGCAGGGCAGCCCAGAGGTTTGGCCCACAGCTCTCGAGCCAGCCTACCTGGGTTCGCACCTTGCCTCTGCCCTGTACTGGCTGCTGACCTTCGGCAGGGGCCAGGTCCACTCTGGGCCTCAGTGTTCTCATCTGCAAAACGGGGGTGCGAATGGTCCCTGCTTATTATCTTCATTACCATGAAGGTGGGGTGAAGTAATTCCCCTCAAGAGCTCGGGCCAGTGGCTGGCAGGTGGGGCGTGCATGGAAACGACCAGCCCCCAGGGTCAGCATTCGCATCCCAGGCTCGGAGCCGCAGCGCAGTTACCGTGGCGCCCGGACTTGGACACTTTCCTGTGGCCCAAGTGCAGGTCTGCGGTGGGAGGCCGTCCTGGCAGGAAGACACAGGGGACACTGGGCAGGAGGCCCCAGACAAGGACTTGAGCCCTGAAGCCCCTGGTCCAGGGATCGATGCCTGCGGTGCCCCCGGCGTCAGGACACCCTCCCACCCCTGACCCAATTCAGCACCCCAATCCCCTCCCCGGGTCAGAGGTCTGCATGTTAGCAAAGGGCACAGGCTGTCACAGGGTGCAGCCGTCCAGGGACGTGGCCCGGCTGGGAAACTCGCTGGTGCGCCAAGTCAGGACTGGACATGGTGTCTCCATGAGAGGGCCAAGTGACAAAAATGTGCCCCTGGGGGCCAAGCACCCAGGCTCCCCGGGGCGAGGCTGGAAGTGGGTGCACAGGGGCCTTGTGGGTTTCTTCTCGCCTGCCCCATGCTTTCATCCCCGGGCCTGGCACCCAGGCCTGGCCCACAGCTGCCGCCCCATGAATGCCTGAACAATCAAATGCCAACCACGAGTGGACAGGGACCTGGGCTTCCCCTCACCCTCACATCCTCCCCTCTCCATACCCGCGGAGCAGACAGTCCCATCGCTTCCTCCTTAGAACCCAGGAATCTATCACTTTGCTTGGTCAAAGGCACTTTGGGGCTGTTGCAGATAATGGGCCCAGGTCAGCTCACCAAAGGAGAAAGGGCTTATTACAAGGAGTCAGCAGCTGACCCACTTCTGGGAACCCACCTGGGTGCCAGCCATGGCCAGAACACACTCACTACCTGAGCACTCTGGTGCTGAGTCCACCCCCGTCACAGCTGGCTCCACCGAGGCCCATGGTGCCAGGCCCGGCCACAAAGCAACTTCTTTTTTGAAGCAAAATCCTGAGGCCCTTGCAGGCCTTCCTCATCCCCCTCGGCTGGGAGGATGCAGGGTCAGCCAATGGGAGCCATGCTTCTTGATCAGCCTAGTTTTTAAAAAATGATATAATCTATGTATTCCACATGTTGCTGTGTTCAACATAGACTTTTTATATAATTCATATGCTATTATTGTTCATTCGCTCGATCGTGTCTGACTCTTTGTGACCCCATGGACTGCAGCACACCAGGCTTCCCTGTCCTTCACTGTCTTGCGGGGTTTTCTCAGATTCATGTCTATTGAATCGGTAATGCCTTCCAACCATCTCAGCTTCTGTCGCCACGTAGCTGTGGGAAGGCTGATTTCTGGAAATTCCCTAGTAAGAATGCTAGAGCCTGCCGACAGCCTGCTGGGTGATAGGGAAGCCCCACTCTACTGGGTTCAGAGTCACAAGCTGAAGGAGACACTGTCCCCACCCTTAGGGCACTCCCATTAGCGAGCCTGGTGGCCTTCCAGTGATGACAAGAATCAGGATCATTATCCTGGCAACCGGAAAACAGAGGGAAGAAGCCAGCACTCACCCTTCCCTTCCCATAGGGAGGCACCACCTGTGACCAAATGCGACATGAAGTGGAGCCTCTCTCTGTGGACTTGTTTCAGATCAGAAATGAAGACGGCCTCATGGAACCAGACCATCACCATCTGTAGCCCAAAGGAATCAGCGCCCTGAACGTGACAGCTGCCAACATGATGCCAGGGCCTCCTGATGGGAGACCACAATTCCTGGCCCGAGAGAGCCAGACCCCAGGACAGAGGCGCACGGGGACCGCACCGGCACAACGCAGTTGGAGGGCGGGCTGCTGACGGTGGGGAAAGCCGCGGCCTCCGCTCTTCGCCAGACTCATTAGGAAAAAGAGATGAACAGAGGCATTTAAATCGAAAGAGACGTGAAGGACACAAGAAGTTGCAGAGGATGTGGATGATGAAACCACAAAGAAGGGCGTGAAAGTGTTGGCGGCGGGAGTCAGATCGGAGGTTACTTTGGGAAAGAAACGGGCTGTGACGGGTCCACGGGTGGCTGGCAGAGTAATCATTCTAGACCTGGGAGGCGGTTACATTTGCTGTATGCGGTTTTCTACGTGTATGTGAAGTCGCTTCAGTCGTGTCCAACTCTTTGCAACCCCGTGGACTGTAGCCCACCAGGCTCCTCTGTCCATGGGATTCTCCAGGCAAGAATACTGGAGTAGATTGTCATTTCCTCCTCCAGGGGATCTTCCCAGCCCAGGGATCGAACCTGCGTCCCTTATGTCTCCTGCATTGACACGTGGGTTCTTTACCACTAGCGCCACCTGGGAAGCCCACGGTTCTCTGTATCAGTGTTCATTTTACACTCAAAAGGCTTCTTAAAGAAACTTCAGGGACTGCCCTGGAGGTTCAGTGGTTAAGACTCCATGTTCCCAATGGAAGGGATATGGGATAGTTCCTTGGTCAGGGAACTAAAATCCCACATGCCACGGGGCATGCCCCTCCCCAAACAAAAAAATCTCAACAGAAAGTGCAAGATAAACTCCAGGAGGCTGGCCTGGGGCTGGGGCTGGGGCTGGGAGGTTCCTTGAGGAGCCCAGGGGCCCAGTGGACCCCAGGTTCCAGCGGAGGCAGCAGGGCTGAGGCCAAGGACGCTGTGCCACTCCCTGAAAATCAGTACCCAGCCATCTCCGGCCTCCCCTATCCCACCCAGCTCACAGGGCTCCAGTGACCCTGTGCTAGGCAGCCTCTCCAGCGTGTCTATGGCCACCCCATGCCCACAGTTACCCCTCTAGTCCTAAACTCACCCTGCATTCCCCTCCTCCAGGCTTTGGCCAAAATTGCCCCTGGATGTCCCCTTCTGCCTGCCTGTTGCCTCCTCCAGGAAGTCCTCCCTGATGACTTCTGCCCCAGTGGAGTGACCCTCCTTCCCTCTTTGTGTGACGACCATCAGTGTGGGCACCCACTGCCCCCACCAGCCTGCGATGTGCACGAGGCCAGCCTGACTCACAGCCATGTCCCCAGTGTCCAGAACCAGGGATCAAGCCCAGTGGCGTGACCCCTGGCTCCTTCCCACATCAGCACCGTAGAGCTCCCGGCAGCCAGCAGAGAGTGAGACAGGCAGGCAGGCCAGCACGGGGAGGTGCTGCCAGGCCACACCGACGGCCGCTGGGCCACTCCCGGGAGAGAAATAACATGGCCCGACAGATCTGCTCTGAAAAGGCAACGTCACACATAAGAGCAGCTTCGTTGCCACCCGTCGCAGATGCCACAGCAGACAGTCCAGGGGGAGCCAGCCCTGTGCTGAGACGTGAGCTTTGGAATCAGATTAGGACTTTGCTGCCAAAGATGACGATGCTCACACTCCTCAGCCCGCCTGGCTCAGAATGGGAGCCCCGGGCTGGGGATTAGTGAGCGACCTCGCATCACACCCGAGCTGCCCCGGGTCGTGCTCGGAGCCCCAGGCTGGGAGGGCACACAGAGCAACGTAAAGCACGCGGGCCTTGGAGGGCCGGGCTTGGAGGTCCCGGCCCCAGCTTTGAAATGGGACAGAAGACTATTTATCGTATGGAGACAAGGGAACCCTCCTACACGGTTAGTGGGAATATAAATTGGTGCAGCCACTATAGAGTACGCACAGCAGTGCCTTAAAAAAACTGAAAATAGAACTACCAGATGAGCCAGCACTCCCTAGTGGGATAGATATATATATCCCTCCTGGGCATATATTCAGACAAAACTATAATTCGAAAAGATACATGCTCTCCTATGTTCATAACAGCACTGCTCCCAGCAGCCAAGAGAGAGAAGCCACCTCAGTGTCCACCAGCAGATGAATGGCTAAAGAAGATGCACAGATAAACAATGGAATATTACTCAGCCATAAAAACGGAAATAATGCCACGTGCAGCAACATGGACAGACTTAGAGAGTATCATAGTAAGTGAAGCAAGTCAGACAGAGAAAAACAAATACGGTATTGCTTATGTGAACCCTAAAATCAGGGATAGAAATGAACTTACTTACGAAACAGAAACAGACTCACAGACACAGAGAACAAATGTATGGTTACCAAAGGGAGAGAAGACCACTGAGGGATAAGTTAGAAATTTGGGATTAACAGATACATAGTGCTATATATAAAAAATATAAATAACAAGGTCCTAGTGTATAGTATAAAGAACTATATTCAATACCTTGCAATAACTTATAATGGAAAACAATCTGAGAAAGAATATACTGAAGCACTTTGCTCTTTACCTGAAACATTATATCAGCTACACGTCAATTTTTAAATTAATCCATTAATTATTTAAAATCTGTATTTATTGTCACAATAATGCTGCATAACGGGCTCCCAAAAACTCGGAGGCTTCAAATATGAGTCCATTTGGCTCACAGGTCAGCATTTCAGGCCGGGCTCTGCTGTGAGGTTCTTCTGCTGTTGGCCAGGCCCACCCACGTGGTGGTCAGCCAGCTCGCGGCTGAGCTGGGTGTGTTCCCATGACAACAGCAGGGATGCAGGATGTGGAGAGTACACACCTCTTGGGGCCTGGGCTCGGCACAGGCACAGGGCCACGTCTGCACCATTCTGGCGGCCCGAGGATGAGGGTGGGGGCTTCCAGACCCCAGGGCTGACCCTGTCTCCTTGCAGTGCTCTGCGTCTCCATCTCCCTGGAGCCTTGGCAGTGGCCACGACAACCCAGCCCACGGGGGCGACATCTGCCAAGAGCAAGGCGCCCACTTCGTTAGTTCCCAGGGCCGCTGGCCATGCCCGTGTTGTGCCAGCAAAGCGGGAAGAAAGCTACTGGGGTCACAGCAGCAAGCTCTGGCCTGGTCCGTCGTCTTCTTCGTGCCCCAGGCGAGGCTACTCGCTCGGCCCTCCCAGCCCCACAGCCTCCCCCTCTGTGACGCCCTGGACCGGAGAGATGCCCGTGGGTTCCCCATTTGCTCTCCCCGCCCCGAGGGAGGCAAGGCCTGCGGAAAAAGCTGATGTTCAAAAAGGCACAGGGAGCTCCCCTGGCACACGGCTGTAAATGAAATGTAGGACTCAAACCCAGCCCCCCACCTGCCTCCTCCCGCTGCCTGGGAGACTGTGGGCACAGGAGGCTCTGAATCAGGCCAGGGTCGAAGCCGCAGGCCCCTGCCGGATGTCCAGTAAAGGGGCCGCTCCAGAGGGGTCAGGCTGAGGCCAGCAGGAGCCCTGCCCCGAGGCCAGCGAGGTCCCAGCCCCTCGTGACAACCACCTCCAGCTTCTGCACCTGTTCTTCTAAGCAGCACCCCCAGGCCCTTTGGGGGTCTTTGGAGCGATGTGGTCACTCCCCATGACACTCCCCAGTCCTGCATGCCTCTGCACTTGGCCCATCTTGGTTGGTGCCCAGAACACAGTTTGGCAGAGTCTGGGGTGCTGTGGTGCCGTAGCCGGGTGTCCCCATGCGGGACTCTGGGAAGGCTGTTTTGTTGCTGAGATTCTGGGAGCCCTTTGTGCACCGCCAGTTTTGCCAGCCCTGGGGGGTGGGGAGGGCAGCGGGGAGCACAATGGCAGGGAAAATGATGCCACCGCAGGATGAGCCCCCAGGACAACGACTCCCGCTGGAGGGCAAGGGTCATGTCTCTAGGCTCTGCCATCTCCCCAGTGGTGCGCATCATGGGGTGCGTTGTCATGGTGATGGGATGGGCGTGGAGGAGAAGGGGGCTTGTGACGGGAATCACTAGTGGAAGAAGGCAGAGTTCCCGCTCGGAGCTGGGGTGGAGACACGTCTCTGCTCCCCCTGGTCCACAGTGCCTACCCTCCCTCCAGCCCAGGAGACCTGGGCCAGGCCCTGACACAATGGCTAAGCACCCCTCTCTCCCCTAACACCCCCGGTCCCAGCACAGGCCCCAGGGATCTCAAAAACCGCCTCAGCAATTTGCCGGAGCATGTATCCAACTAATAAGTGGGTGATTGGATCCATTGTTCAAAAAGTTATCTTTAGACAAGGCATTTATCAGGTTTAATTAACATGTCAAGGACTCTGGTGCAAGAGATTGCTCCAAATACAGTCCTGATAATGCTAAGTTTTCTACATTAATGTCAACTTGGCACCCAGCACTGAGTAGGAAATAGTCAGTGCTACCATCTCCCAAAAACAAGAGACGATTTCCCTTCTTAAACCAATTAAACATGTTGTGGACACCCGAGTGGTGGGAAGGAGGCTGAAAGCCCACAGACAGGGGGCAGCTGCCTCTCCCTGGCTGAGAAGTCAGGTGAACCTCCGCAGGCCTCCAGCGCTGTGCCTGGCAGGACACGGCCTTCCTTGAACAGAGTCCTCACATCGACTTGGTTGGCTCCTTGGATTTTGCAGAAGTAGCAGCTGGGATTCAGGGGGGCGCCGTGACTGGTCTCGGCTGTACAGGTTAGGTGAGTCTCGGTGTCAAGACCCTCCAGCTCACCCGGCCTCCAGGCACCCATGGACAGTCAGCCAGGAAACACTCACTGACCATGTACTGAACCAGAGCTCCATGCTGGGTGGTGAGCCTCCAGCAGCCAGCGAAGCAGATAGGCCCACCTTCTCAGGGAGCCAACATTTTCCTGGGGGATTCAGCCAAGGCGGGAGGGGCAGAGGAGGAGGAAAAAAATTTTTTTTCTGCTGATTTATTTTTGGCCGTGCTGGGTCTTTATCGCGGCAGGGTCCTTCCCTCGGCTCTGGCAAGTGGCGGCCGCTCCAGCTGCAGTGGCCCAGTTTCTCTTTGCGGTGGCTTCTCTTGCGGAGCACCAGCTCTCGGCTCGCGGGCTCAGTGGCTGTGGCACACAGGCTTAGTTGCAAGTGGGATCTTCCAGGACCGGTTCAAGCCAGTGTCCCTGCATTGGCAGGCGGACTCCTAACCACTGGGCCACCGCGGGAGTCCCTACATTGGTGTCTCTTGAAACTCCAACGCACCCGATGTATGAGGAGCAGACAGTTCAAGTTGGCGGGCACTCATGGCCCCTGCCCAAAAAGGGGTCCTGGCATGAATTCTAACTCCCAGCAGAGGAGTTAAATAGAATACTGACTCCCCTTCCCTCGTTTGGCTGGCACTCTACAGTTTATAAGCCCATTCAGGCACTGACGCAGAGCCTGCCAGGGTGCTCGAGTGAGCAGGGTGCTCGGGTGGAAAGGGGTTTGGACAGGGGTACTTGAAATGTGTTAGATTAGGTTTCACACCCCGGCTGGTCTTTGAGAAGGTCGCTTTACTTGTCTGAGCCCTGTCTCCTCCTGAGGAAAACAGCTCTATGTAAATGGTAGCTCCTGAAGTTGTGCAGTGCACAGCCTGTAGAGCTGTACACGGCAGCCCTTTCCGCCCTCTCTTTAGCAATCCCAGCCAGTTTTCCAGGTCACAGCAGCCATTCACTCTCACATGGGCTCTGTGATGCAATACTTGGGTTTATGTGGAAAAGGGGGCTTTGTGGTTAAGCGCAGTCAGGGGCTGCTGGGTTTCCGAAGGGGTGCCCACATCAGGTAGGTGAGTCACAGATCCTGGGAGGCCCCAGACCCTGGTCTTCAGAAGCAGCCCCGGGGCAAGATGTGAGGGCCTTTGCACTGGCTCTTGTCCCCGCCTAGGACACCCCTGCCCCAGAGGTCTCTTGCTGGCTGCTCCTCATCGGAGCCTCCTCCCAAATGTCAGCTCCTCGTAAGGTCTTCCCTGCGCGGCCCTTCTCAAGGGGACCTTCACCCCTCCCATCTCTATCGACCCGGGGTGATGACAGAGAGGAAATCAGGATCCGGATTCCTGGTGCCTGGCCAGTTTCCGAAGGGTGCCTAGAGGAGACGAGGGTCCCCGTGCCTTTCTAGCAGGTTCCCAGCTGACACTGGCTGGGCCCCAGGAACTGCACTGTGAGAACCGCCGGACTAACAAGAAGAGCATTACTGCTCCAGCCCACGGGGTGTGGGGATTCTGTTGTTGCTGTTCTTGAGACCGCATGGACTGCAACCCACCAGGCTCCTCTGTCCAGGGGATTTCCCAGGCAAGGATGCCGAAGTGGGTTGTCATTTCCTCCTCCAGGGGATCTTCCCGACCCAGGGATCAAACCCGCATCTCCCACTTGGCAGGCAGATTCTTTACCGCTGTACCACTAGGGAAGCCCCTTAGATATGGCTGTCGTAGCTGTTCGGTTGCTAAGTCATGTCCAGCTCTTTGCGACCTCATGGACTGTAACATGCCAGCCTCCTCTGTCCTCCACCTGATACTGGCTGGGCCGAGGAACCCCCACTTTGAGAACCACTGGAGTAATGAGAAGACCACTGTTGGTCTAGCAGACGGGGTGTGGTGATTGGTGTTTTCCTAGTATTATTATTATTGTAAAGCACAGAGGGATAGCACTTTACAGTTTGCAAGATATTTGCACATCTTACCTGTGAGCGGTCCTGCTATTCTGACACATTTCACACTGGCCCAGGGACATTCAACCGCTTGCTGGTTGAGTCATTAGAAAGGACTGAACCCAGACCGCCTACCTGTGCCCATTCATCTTAAACCCACTCTTCCTTCAGTCCTCACACCCGCTTCTCCAGAGGATGAGCCACTTTTACGGAGCACCTACTAAGCGCCAGGCACCCACTCGGACATCACACACACTGTCTTCGTGACCCTGCACCTGATGCCCGGGGGGCTCACTTTACCCCCTATCACAGAAGGGGAAGCTGAGCCTGGCCACGCCCCCGGCTCTTCAGGGGCCGGAGTCAGGATTTGCACCCACTGCGTCGTACCGGAAGCCTGGAGGCTCCGGGCGGGCTGCACCGCAGATCTCTGTGGGAGCTGCTGGGCCCTTGTGGGGAGATAGGAGGGACCTCGAGGGTAACTGGGTTCCCGCAGCCCCGCGCACCGTCATGGCCAAGGGCTGGGGCCAGACGCGTCTTCTGCATCCCGAGGCTTCATTCTGGGTTCTTTTGAAACCTACTCCTCACCCATCTCGCTTCTCCATTTGTAGCTTGCTCCTCTTGGGTCCTCAGGTTAATTATTCCCAGACAGAAAATTACTTCTAACCCCAGCAACAGGTAATTTCGGGTGGCAGAGCTCATTATCAGCCCTGCGCACACGTCTCCTCCAGCCTGGAAGCGCAATTAAGGGAAACGCTGGCACAGACGTCAGCGCCTGGCTGGCTCCCAGCAGCAGCTGAGCCCCGACAGTCAGCCACCCAGGGACCATGAACCCAGCTCCCAGGAGCTTCACCTGGGCAAGGGGGGAGCAGTCTCTGGGACCCACACCTGACCAAGGTCCCTGAGGGACTGAAAAGGGTCCCCCTCCCGAATTCATGTCCCTCCAGAATCTCAGAATGTGAACTTGTTTAGAAATAAGGTCTTTGCAGATATAATTAGTTACAGATCTGGAGGTGAAATCCTGGATTTAGGACAGACTGTTAACCTCATGACTGGTGTCCTCATAAGAAGAGATGGAGACCCAGGCACACAGGGGAGGGGCCAGGTGAAGACAGAGGCGGAGACTCGAGGGATGTGGCCAAGAGCCACGGGGCATCTGGGGCCACCAGGAGCTGCAGAGGTCAGCAAGGACCCTCCCCAGAACCTGCAGGGGGTACACAGCCCTGCTGACACGTTGATTCCAGGCTTCTGGCCTCCAGAACTCAGAAAATGAATTTCTTTTGCTTTTATTTATTTACTTATTTTTTTATTGAAGGATAATTACATTACAGAATTTTGGTGTTTTCTGTCAAACCTCAACATGAATCAGCCATAGATATGGAAAGAGCAACATGTAAACTTACATTACCACAGGGAAAACAGATAGCCAGCGGGAATCTGCTGTATGGCTCGGGGATGTATGTATTTCTTTTAAGTCATACAGTGTGTCGTGACTTGTAATAGTGGCCACAAGAAATTAATATGGTCACAGGTGGACAACAAGAGGCGTGTGGTGTGCAGGCGGCTGTGTCCGAGGAGCAAGGAGATTTCTGGTTCTGCTTGACCAGAGGGCTGGACCCTGGAGTCTGGGCTGGAGGTGGATGTTGGGGTTCAGGAGCAGAGAGTGGGTGGGAGAGGATGGAGGGGGGCAGAGAAGCCTGCTGGGGGCTTCCAGTGAAGCAGTCCCTGACCGCCACGCCAGGCCTCCGAGGACGACACCCCTCACACGCCTCTTCCCACCCACCACGATGCTGGAGTTGCTTGTCCACCTCCTGTGTGGCCCACTAGATGAGCCCCACGCCCAGGGCAGCCCTGGGCCAACTCTGTCCACACAGCACGGGCCCAGGGTGGGCCTCGGCGGACACACGGAGCTTCACCGCTGATGGAGATGAGTCAGACCCTGGACGGAGCTTCCATTTCCTCGCCCTCCCCACTGATCAGTGAAGCAGGAGGCAGAGAACGGCCATGGGGGGCGGGGGGGGGAGGGTGCCGGCATCTTGGAAATAAACAAGGGCAGGGCTCTTCTGTATCAGCAGAGGCCGGGACCAACATTGCTGGGTTTTTCCAATAATGACATAGCCAGTAATAACAGGAAATTGGTGTTAATGGCTCCTTTTCTCCCTTCCCAGATCCCAAGCAAGCTGGAAGGAACTCACTCATCTCTAGTCAAGCAAAATAGGGAAACTGAGGCTCCAAGAAGGCAGGAAACCCACCAAAAGCACTCAAGGAATCAGTGCACAGACAGGGCCTTGCACTTCTGAGTCCAGGGATCGAACCCCGGTCTCCCGTGGCTGCTACGCTGCAGGCAGGTTCTTCCCCGCTGAGCCGCCAGGGAGCCCCAAGAGCACGGGAGCTGCTAAGCCATGTCTGACTCTTACAGCCCCATGGACTGCAACCCTTTGGGCTCCTCTGTCCATGGGATTCTCCAGGCAAGAGTACTGGAGCAAGTTGCCATTTCCTACTCCAGGGCATCTTCCCGACTCAAGGATCGAACCCGCGTCTCTTGCATCTCCTGCGTTGGCAGGCAGATTCTTTACCGTTAGTGCCACCGGGGAGCCCCCTGAGCTCAGGACTGGGGCCCTTTTGTCACACGTGGTACCAGAGGGATGATGGGGCAAGCGGCTTTGGAGTTTCACGACTCCTGGAGAACCTTGAAAAGCTCACCTCCGGAGCAGCTCTGTAGGGCCTAGTTCAAGTGGCTCTTCTAAGAGGGCAAAGCAAGGACAAGCCGGATTTCACGGGCCCCAAGCGCCATTAGTCCTCTCTCTTGCACCTCTCTGTGGTAGTCTCGATCAAAGCCACCGGCAGCCCCTTCTTCTCTTCTTTCTGCCTAGAATGTGGATGCGATGTCTGGGTGCAGGCTAAAATCCTTGCTGACCCAAAGAAGATGGGGGTGGGGGCAGGGTGAATTTGGAGGGAAGAGGCTGTAGCCTGGACATGCAGGGACTGTGGCTCCCAGCATTTCTAAGAGCCTGGGTAGCAAGCTGGGAGGCTGCCTGGAGGAGGGGGCTTTGGATTCAGACTCATGTTGAACAAACGCTAACCCCTGAACACAGATTTCCAGCCCTTCTGCTGTCTGGCTGAGGTGTGGGAGAGGAGGTACCTCAGCATCTTGAAAGAAATCCAGAGTCAGTCTCAACAGCACCCCTCCCCCTCTCAGATGTGGCCTCAGGGAGACCCCAGCCCCTCTCTGAGACTCACTTCCTCTTCTGCCAGGTAGGGGTCCTGGACCGCCCCAGGGGCTGCTCTAAGGGCCATGGGGCCAGGGAGGGGAGACCTGGCACCTGGTCATGGAGCAGTGGGCCTTCGCAGAGTCTTGTGTCCCCGCCCAGGACGGAAGGCTTCACGGCTCACCCCTGTGACCGCTGAGTGAATGTGCCTGTTATCACTGCCCTCCTGCAGGTGGGGAGACGGAGGCTCAGACAGGCCAAGCAGTTGGCTCAAAGTCACACAGATAATGAGCAGACATTCAACACTGGTGCAGACATTCAACCCCATCCCAAGGGAGAAAACAGCCGGGTTTTCAGCCAGGACGGCATCACCTCTGCTCTGCCCCGGGAGAGGAGCTGCGAGCAGACAGTCACCGGGGACCAAAGCTGGGGGAGAAGGGGGCTGGCCTCAGCAGAGAGAGGAGCCAGGCACAGAGACACCCCAGAATCACCCACAGAGTGTGTGTGTCATCCCAAAGACTATGATGCGAGTTTCAGAGAAAAACAAACGAGAAAAATGAAAAGAGAAAGTGGAGGCAAATATACCAATTTCCAGAATAAATAGATGATCAGGACCGAGTCACTCAAGCATAAGCAAGATGAAAAGATGCCATGGCAACCATGCAAACACACGGCATCTGAAAGAGAAAGGGCTTGGTGGGGGCACACGCGTGTACAGGGGACAGACCCACAGCCCAGCCCGGAAGAGATCGGCCAAGACCCAGACTGCGTCAGACAACTAGCTGAGAACACGAATTCCACAAAGCTAAAACCCGTAGAGAGGACTGTAAGACAACAGCGTGAGATGGAAGGGAGATGTCAGATCTGAGGAAAGACGTTAAGGACAAAGCTGCTCGTGGATGTAATAGATGAGGGGCAGCAAGGAGCCTCACCTCTGTCCTCACTTGGCTCCAACGTCCTCTTCTCACCCAGACCACGCTGACCACCCTCACCATCCCTGCTTTGCTTTCTTCACAGCCCTCAGCCACTTCTCACATACCCTCCAATCGACTTATTTGGCAACTCACCTCTCTACCCCAACAGTTTCCAAGAGGGAGACTTTTATCTGTCTCGCTGTTTCCCCAACACCAAGAAAGATGCTGGGCAAATGGCAAGCCGTCAATAAATGTGTGATGAGTGAATGAATGGATGGAGCAGATACTGATGAAAATGGAATTAATGATTCAGAGGAAAGCCTTGAGATAATCCCAATGATCGCAGCTGGAAAAGACAAAGAGATAAAAGAGAGTTAGAGAAAAGCGCATGGATGTAGAAATGAGTGCAACTCAAGGATAACTGGTGGCCCTGATTTAGAACCCTAGTAATGGCTACAAATCGTGTAATGATGGTATGAGAATCCTTGAAATAAAGGAATTGGTGGATCCAAGATTCAAAACAGCATGTCATGCTTCAGAGAGACTGCTACAGAATGCTCCACACATATTTCTTAGCAAAGTTATGAATTTCAAAGAAACAGACTCCTTCAAGCATTTAGGATGAAAAAGAAAATTGTTTATGAGTAGGAAAAGAGCTGCCTGCGTAAGGCTTCTACAGCAAGCATCCACTTGATAAGACCGTGAAGCATCAGGTCTTGAAGGGAAAAAGGAGTGACTTGAGAAAATGACTCACACCTAGGACGCGATTTCTAAGACTTTTAAGGATGGAAGAACCTCAGGAACACACCCGTGAGCCCTTCTGGGGGAGAAAATAAATAAACAATTTATGATAAAATCTGGGCAACCAAAGAACCGGTGAACCTCCAATCAATTTAAGTATGCACTTGAGGGTAAGCAATTGTAGGGATTAGGCTTACAGAAAAGAAGGTGAATGTCATAAACCATCATAAAAAATAATGCTATAAGTATAAAAATCACGAGCTGAAAGGAGAAGAGATCATGAGAGAGGTGTGGGTGCTGATTTCATCTTTCCCAGCAGGGAACCAAGAACCTGTCTGAAATGGGCACAAGGAGGTTAATACCTATAATCATCTTTTAATACCTATAATCATTTTAATGTTTTACCATTTTTCAGAAACTCTTTTTTTCATTAAAGTGATCTTTTAAAAAACAGTTTATTTGAGGTTTAACAATTCCTTCATTTCTTCTTAATTTACCTGAACATAAAAAATTAAAGATAATATTTTCACTAAAAATCTTGTGTAGTTAGAAAATATTTTCTTTTTAAAAAAAAAAAATTGTTTTTGGCTGCTGTGGGTCTTCACTGAGACACACAGACTTCTCTTGTTGCCGAGCAGGCCTCTAACTGTGGCACGCCAGCTTTGTTGCCCCACAGCCTATGGGATCATAGTTCCCCGACCAGGGATCGAAACACCCCTGCAACGGAAGGTGGAGTCTTAACCACTGGACCACCGGGGAAGTCCTAGCTAATATTGTCCTAAAGTCTATTTCTCTCTTCCTTTATTTGGCTAGAATGACGTTCACTTAATACAGAGAGTGAAGAAAAAAAAAACATGCGAGGTGATTACTTCTAGACAGTAGGCTGTGGGTGCTTTGTACACCTTCAGCGGAGTTTGGGGTGCCTTATTTGTCCTCTTTGATGAGGGTGGTGGCAACGCAGGCTGCACGTCCCGGATCACCCCCTCAGGATCTCATTTCCCCATCTCCTTGACCCTGGGTGTGCCTACATGCATGCTCTGGCCCATGGGATGTGAGCAAGTGAGTGATGTCACTCCAGAGAGAGGCTCTAAAGTCACTGATATTTCGGGGCTGTTTGTTACTGCAGCATAACCTAGGTTGTTCTGACTGATACAATATGGATGTGCCATTTTATAAAAACAACAGAATGATTTTTTCAATGAGAAGGAAGGAAGGGAGGAAGAAAAGATGGAAGGAGAAAAGAAAAGAAAAAGGGATGGGGGAGGAGGGAGGGAGGAGAGATAGGAGAGGGAAAAGAGAATTCAAACTAAATATACCAGAGGGTTAACACGATTGATGCTATGAGGTGGAAACCTGTACATTCTTTGAAACTTTCACCAGTGACAGTGGAAGAGGAAAAAACCATTTCAGACCATCAGATGGGGACTGTGAGTGTGGGGTCAGGGGGACAGGGGTCAAGGCCAGACTGAGACCCTAGGAGCAGAGAAATGCCCGATGGTGCGAGTCCCTAGCTCAGCTGCGTCGTTCGATCATGCCCGATTCTTTGCAACTCCACCGACTGTAGTCTGCCAGGCTCCTCTGTTCATGGAATTCTCCAGGGAAGAATACTGGAGTGAGTTGCCATTTCCTCCGAGGCTTTGGGGAAATCCAGGGCTGGAAGCAGATGGGAACCTCATTTGGGTCCATATAGGTGGAGAGACAGGAGGAGACTTCAGGGATGGGTCCAGGAGAAGCCCCTCCATGGCCGGGTTCTGGGTGAGAGGGGACCAGGTAAAGTGCCAGGAAATCACCGGGAAGTAGGGAGCCCCCAAAGGCAAAACAAGAGAGGGAGCCCGGGACAGCTGGAGCCCGGGCCAGCCCTTCTCCTCCTGCTTCTGCTCAACACCAGGGGCAGATAAGTGTGCTCAGTCGTGTCTGACTCTGTGACCTCATACACGGTAGCCCTCCAGGCTCCACTGTCCATGGGATCCTCCAGGCCAGAATACTGGAGTCGGTTGCCATTTCCTCCTCCAGGAGATCTTCCCCACCTAGAGATGCAACCCGAGTCTCTCGCATCCCTGCCCTGACAGGCAGATTCTCTACTACTAGCGCCGCCTGGGAAGCCGGGGCAGGAGGGAGTAATACCGTATACCCATGGTAGAGATGAGGAAACTGAGGTTCTGAGAGAAGTGTGATTTCCCCCAACGTCACACGGCTGCGACAGACAAAGCAGGGACCCAGCCCCAGGCAGGGGGCTCTTGTCCCATAGGGAGGCGGGGAAGTCCCTCAGGGTGGGAAGGGCCCAGGGGCCCGGGGTGAACTGCTGACGAAGGGCCCTGGCTGGGGAGGGGCGCCCTCCTCTTTGGCGACAGGTAGGCAGAGGCGCCATCTGAGTGGGGTTCCCTCACCAGCCGGGGTTCTGTAATGCTGCTTGCCCCCTGAGAGGCCTCCCAGCTTTACAGCTTGAGGAGGATCCGGCAGGTGGCAGGTCTGGGTTCCCGGGCAGCTGACCAGCTGCTAGGCCTAAGGCAGGTCGCCCACCCTGAGTGGCCGTGTCCCGGTCCTGGAAGGACTTGAGTCCTCACAGCTCGCTCTGCATCCTTCTGGAAGGCCAGAGGAGCTGACTACCACGGATCGGAGTTATTCATCCCCAAAGCCAGAAGCAGCGCCAGGCAGGCTCCACCCAGCCACCATCCTCTCCACCCCCGGGACACTGAAGCCTCCCCAGGCAACAGCCTCCCAAGCTGTTACTACAACGCGCTGGAGCCACTTTTTTTTTTTTTTTTTGCCAGCAACTCCAGAGCTAAAAATATCAAGGC